>JARKIE010000367.1:0-87042 GCA_029378255.1 Mycena rosella | reverse complement strand
TGCACATACCAGGCTGGTCAACCCAGAACGTATCCGCAAGCTGATTCAGACTATAATTATTGTTGACGATCGAATAGTCTCCGGTAACTTGAAGAGGCCCATTCTGGAAGGAAATTTTAAACGAAAGGCTAGAGCGAAAGCGATGACAGATTTGCAGACCTCTGTCATGAGACCGAGAAGACTGGAGGCACCGGGACCGCCTGTGAGAACATGTCAGACCTGGTATTCATGCGAACCACCCAGCTCACCATTAAGCCAGATAATCCAGGATCAGTATCCGCAGCCGACCCTGTCAATGACCCGTAACGTTGCCCTTTCGAACGCCCAGAAAGAAAAGGGTCGCTTGGGATGGTTAGCGCGGTTCACGCCGACGTTCCCGGCAAAGCTGCGAGCGAGTGGTTGCGTGACATTAGGAAAGCGAGCCAGTAACCTTGAAGTCTGCAGGCTTCGTGAATACACAGACCGGAAACAGCAAGAAATCGCACAATTCTGCCAGTTCAGGACCGAAGGCCGTCGTCGGCATTCCCGGGTAGTATGCGGGAAGGTATTAGGGCCATTCGATTGAGCAAAGCAATCGAGAACGAATAGGGTCGTAAAGAGGGCGTTAAGAATCATAGGGAGACCTCCAGGGTATCGGGCAAGTGCGGCAACAAGGTAAGAAGGAAGAGCTGTGGCCTCCAGCCATCAATGATCTGCTCAGGCACTGGCAGTGCCGATGTGGCCGCTGTCAGTTGTGATAAAAATATACCGCGCGGTAGGCCGCTAGACGCCCAAGATTGACGCCTGCATTTAGAACCGACGCAGATAGCTATTAAGATCAAATTTACCTGGACGTCCAGAAACGAACATATTGGTGTTTAAAACAGCACTACTGCCGAACGACGTGCGGAAACAACACCGATGACCTTGCTCTCCATGTCGAAAATTCCTCCCCCACGGTACGCGACCAGCTCATCCATCCCCGGCGCTGTTGGGCCCATTCCCAGGGCGAGCTCGACGTTGATTGAACCCATGGCAAGTGCCTGTGGGCGGTTGATAGCGCCACCGGAGTTCAATCCAACCTATGCATGTTCAACGATGGCTCTCAAATCAGTGAATAGAACTGTACCATGGCCATATCGAACCGTGCGTTACGCGCATCGTATTCATTTATAATCCCTATCCCGACATTAACACCATGTTTGAGCAGCGCCGTGAACGACGTCTCAGTGGTCAAGGGTGGGCCAGGAAGACTAAAATATGTCTTCACTATCTGCGAAAGCTGAAAAGAGCAGGACGCACCTCCGCCGCATCTCCCAGGTCCCTGGGAACGGGCGCCCTGGCGCGACAATAACGCTGACCCCCGCCTTGCCGATCTGGGAGGCAAGTAGATGGGCCTCTAAAGCCCCGGCAAAAGTGAGTCTAAGGGGATGGCTCGCCGTCGCATCATATTCATCCTTGAGCAGGAGAAGGGTCGCCATCACATCCGCGTTGTGAACACCAACGACGAGTGGGATCTCGCCCTGTTCAAGTCAGTGTTTGCCTCAAGAAACAAGAGCCAAAAGACTCACATGCCGGACACGCAGCCATGGGCCACCCGCATGGAAAAGGAGATTTCGCAACGCCGCAATCTGAGTATTACACTCGGAGATAAAGCGCTACTGATGGTGACATGAAGCGCCGTTTCAGCCTGGACGACGGCGCCACGGTCAAGGCCATCACTAGCACCCAGATCGAACGCCGTAGACACGCCGTGCATAAATCCTCTCCCCATGGGAGCCGTGATGCCCGTGGTGACGCCGGAGTGATATGCGAGCCTACAGGGGGTGAGATTGAATACAGTTGCGCAACATAACTTACAAAGCATGTCTTCCCCCGAACTGCAATCCATCTACAGCCCGAATCGCCGTGTGCTCCAAAATGCTCGGGATGAGCGTCGTCAATGGGTCGAACACCGGCCCGTCCATCGTCGATGGTTCCATTGGAATCTCACTCAACCCGAGGTGGGATCCAAACGAAGTCAATCCGGGAGCGAGTGAACCGCCCTGGAGATCAACAATCTCCTCACCATCGGTGTCGAATCCAAGACAGGATTCCAGCTGGGTTGTGCACACAACCTTCCCATCCCGAACGACAACCGTCCCCGTAGAGTTCCCGGTGCGATTAAATTGCTGAGCGAATCCCTGTGCGTTGCGCATCCACATACTTTCCACCCCAACGAACCGCACAGTGCCGGTCTGTCGCCTGCCTCGAGTGGTGGGATGCCATCAAATTTCAGCGTGGCATTGATTTCTTTTTCCCAGTTTGGCGTTTTCGGGACGTGCTGCGACGCCTCGGATTTAGGAGAGATGGATGGGGCCTCGATTTGTGCGATGCCGTCGATGTATACTTGGACGGGTGTAGCACCCAGCGCGAGCGGGTGCGAGTCCCATATCACCAGATCTATGGGTGTATGCCGTTATACATGCAGCAGATGGGTCAGAAATTAACTTGCCTGCGTCGTAACCTATATAAATGGAAGTCAGTTCATTCGATGAGAAACCACAGAGAGCAATGGACTAGCCCTTTGCAATTTTGCCCACTCTCCAATCGACGCCGAGGCGGCTGCAGCATTGGTCGTCAGCGATGAGAGCGCAACCGCCGGGTCAAGACTAAAATAATGGGCCTGCTGCGCCTCGAACATCAGATATCGGGAGTTCGTGACAGAGTGGTCAGACTACAGAGATGGATCGGATTAATGCGTCGTTCACACTTGCATTGTATCTGTTGAATACCTTGATAACCACCGAGAGTCCATGGTCCGACAGAATTCGGCCAGCGAACTCTGACGTTCTGTACGTCTCTCGTTTCGGCCTGTCAAGTTGCACTGTCAGTGGCGCGTTGTGTGATTCAGGACATGAATAAACCTATAGTCCGAGGCAAACAGTGCAATGGCTGGTGGGCCGCCCTGAAATATAATTCAAATCCTGTGTGGGGGCCACACTAATCACATACATACCCATGCCTGTTTAATGAGGTCAGGGACTAGGTAAGTACTCGTCGCGTGATGGATGGACGCTATGGGAAATTGAATTCGTTGGAAAGCTTAGGGACGTTTAGAGATACTTATTCGCAATAAACCGCTCACTCACCCGTATCAAAGAGTCCAAATCGACTGGCTGTGGATAAAGGTTGTAAGTGCCAGCTCGCAGCAAATACTCAAATCGTTACCTCGTAGCAGTGAACAGAAACCTGCTGGTGGCTCAGTTCGCATTCAAGAGAAATCCAAGGGGCCAATTACCTTCACGCGGCCACGCAAAACATCCACCAAAGCCTCCCATTGGAGGCTCTCTGGATAGGGTGATTTACCATCCCACAGGCCTTTCTCCGCCGCCGCACAAAAAGCGTCCTGGGCATGCTTGACTTTACAAGCTTTATTATAAGCCTGCCGGAAATTCCAAGCGGCATCCATGCGCGTTTGCGAATGTACACGCAAAGTATTTTCAGGTGGATTCGATATCAGCGGTACTGGGACTGAAAGAAGATTGGACATAACTACCACACGCGTGTCTGGGTTGAATCTCAGCTGGGGGATTCAATGGGAGGTATGGGACTCACTTGATATGACGCCACCTCGGGCGGCCGTCGGATTCATTTAGGAACAGGGTATGTGGAGGCTCGAGGAGCATGGAGGAAGTTGACCGTTCTGCGGTAGGGCGCAGCTTGATCAAGAAAGACTGCCCACCTGCGTCGGGAACTTAAATCAACTGAAAGACGCCAACATCGCAATTCAAAAACGACTTGCCAATGTTGTTTGCGCTCCCGGGGACCACTTGGGCTGTCGTAACTCCACCAGACATTGACAACTGATACGCCAGGTCATGAGTGTTGAGGCCATTGATGCTCCGAAGCCATGGAAGGATCGGGGCTTTGTGGGAATTGCCATCGGACGCCCCTAACAATCAGTTGAGAAAGAAAGGATTACACCTCGATCTAGAGGAGTACCTGAAAGCCTTGGAGCACTCCCCACGCCAAGATGCGAATGCGCGTCGACTATCCCAGGCGATACCCATCGTCCGTGTAAATCCACAATCTCTAAACTTTCGAGACGTGTCATATGCGATTGCGGGATTTTTCCGAAAGCTATGATGAGGCCCTTATCGAGCAGGACGTCCCCGCCATACACGATGTCCATCCCGTTGTCCGCTCCAGTCCAGAGCGTCGCGTTTCGAAGGACTGGACGCGTTCCGGGTACGTAGCGGTCAGATTCATGCCTTGAGATGAGGCCCGTAAGCCTGGGGTCGTCTTCTAAAGCGTCGAGATATTGGCATTGCTGAGGAACGTGCCGTGGCCGCGGGAAGGAAAATTTGATGGCGATCAGAAGTAGAGTGGCTCCAGTGAGAGCCTTCCATTTCCCGATCTTTTCCAGCAGCATTTACCGGAGGGAAAGGCCAGCTCAGATGCGTAGTAAAGCAAGCAGAACTGAGATACCGTGGCGTTTCAATGTTTGATCTGATCACTGCGTTACTGTATTATTACATTCAATTCGACCGTCACGTGTCACTCCCCCCTTGATCGATGGCGAATATTGTCACGCATCACCCACCCCTTGGTCAAATGTAATTCTCGTCACGCAGGCGTCAAAACTGTTCAAAATCTCCTCTGCAGCGCATAACTTTGAAAAATTTTCGCTCCGGTGGTCGAAAATTTCGGTTCTGTCACGCGAAATTTCAGCCCTGGTCGGAGTGGTCGAGCTGGTAATTCGGGTCACGCGTCGCACCCCCGGTCGAATTGAATATAATTATACATGTACAGTATCTGCATGATCTTGGCCCCGGATTAGATTATCTACTTGGGTTGAAAAGTTGTGAAATCCATACATTCGTCTACTTTACAACAGGAGTACATGTACATTTGATTGCCCAATGAAAAATACAGCCAAGCTGCGCCAGCGTAGTCGGATCCCTCAACCTCGGACTCTAGAGGCCGAGCGCTTTCTGAAGCAGTTTCACCTGTGCATCGCCCAGAGCTTTCAAGGCCGGTATATCGATGGTATTCTTCGAATCCCGGAGGGACCTGGGATCCAAAGACGATATCTGAAACCGCTTTGCGTCAGTCCGAGTTGAACTTGTTAAAAATGCTAGCGTACAGGCAACGTCGTTTCCGGATGTCCGTTGTCCCCATCTATCAGCGTACCCGGGAAACAGGTCTGTCCCATGAGGATGGAGGCCTCCCCAATAACTTGGGGACTATCGGCGCTAAAAGGTGTGTGTCAGCCCATATTTCTGAGGAGACGTCGAAAGTGGACTACGTACTCTTGGTCTCCATAGATTCCATAGAACATTTTCCCGTTGCAGATGATGGCTCCGAGGGCGTTATCTTTCAAGATTGCCTTGTTTTGCTGGGTGAACCGCTCGGGCAGCACGAAGTATGGAACTTTCGTTGCATCGAGCGCACCGAACGAGGTCTCTGTCTGTCCGTCTCTATTGCCCTGACGAATTAATATGAGTTGGAAACGATGATACACAAGATTCCACAATCCTCACCTTGCAGTTAGACTAGATAAAATAGCGCAATTAGCCTTAGACGTGATCTGCAGATCGAGAAAAGAACGAACCTTGGTTCCGTCGCAGTCGGTATCCATGTCGGCAATGAAATGGAACGCAGACACGCCAGTGAGGTTCTGCCAATCCCCGTAGATGTTGGTCACAATTTTTCTATTCGAGTTGGTCGGGTAGCTCGCAATGCTCTTTCTGGAGGACGCGTGCGCGGCAGCATAGAGTCCAGCGACGTTTATGGATTGGTCGGCGGCAAAGGTCGCCACAGCTGTAGCAGCCATCGTCGGCGGCGGGCTCGCCACGTCGCTGGTTTTCAGTGACGCAGGCAAGGCGAGTGCGAAATGCCTAGAGGTCGCCAGGAGACTAGAGACGGTGCAGTACGAAGAAAACTTCATGATTTGGGACGATTGTGAAGTCGTAAAAGCTAATTCAATTTATGGGATTAAAACGAGGAATGTTGAGGATTGGCTGATAATCACGGTTTTATAGCTGGTGCGTATTTGGTATAATGACGGTTGTCGGTACGGTGGGTAATCGTCGTCGAAGCAGAACACCGAGACGGTCAGTAACAGTTGGAGTGCGGGAAGGACACAGGGAGAAGGAAATGCGGGCTGCCCAGGATTTACTTGCTCCAACCGAGGTGAAAGTAGCAGCGTTAAGTAGTGGTTAGAATGCGAGGGCGTTAAAATGCCTTCCGGGCTTTCTACTTCGTCGCCCATTACTTGTCCATGCGCAACGGTGAAAGTCCGGTGCTTCTCGGTGATGACGGGACGACGAGCACGGTACTAGAAAGTCGAGCAGCGAATGTTGCGATGAGCCCGAGGTTCCGATAACCATCGCAACGAAGCAAAACATGGATCGCGGGACGCTGATCCGGGCCCGGTGATAATACGCCTGGAAGCAACGCGCCGAATCCTGAACCCTGAAGGGTGAGTAGAACGCTGATGGCTCGAATGCGTGCCTAGCATGTATACGGATCTCTCCGTCAGCTGGATGGACGTATCTGAATCAGGTAAATAGCATGAAAAAATAAAATTCGAATAGAGGAATATACATCAGAAGATGCGGTTACACGCTCGTGCAGTCTTCCTAGATAACTTGGGGTCTATTGATATTAAGGGCCTCAAGCGAGAAGGAGAGTCGTGGTATATTTGGAGCAAGAAGCCAGAGTTAATCTTGTAAGCGACTGAGTGAACCATGGACATACGAAGAAAGTGCGTACCTGCCGGCAAAATAAATCTAGAGTAATGATTAAATTCTTCCAATTAACGGAGCAGCGTTAATGCACCTATTCGGTCTCCGACGCAGCAATGAAGCCAACACAAATTTGTAGAAGGAAATACTTTTTGTTGAGAAGCGATTGGGCGAGACCGTCTCAATGAAGTTTACCTAAAGAGACGCTAGACAGGGTTTAGTTCAGAAATCTTCGATGCAAGCTGTGACCTACTAATAGATCAATTCGCGTATTGATCCAGCAGCATTCGTGAATTCGCACTTCGAATTGGCAGAGAGATATTTGCGCACAAGTACGTTTTGCCATAAGGTTGCTATGGTGATTTTGCACCGTCTTCACCGATACACATACGAGAGAAAAATTGCGGGGAAATAGAGCGAGCGAGATATGCGGACGCAAGAATCCAACAGTCCAGGATATTTTCAGCTCGCCGCGGAATCGCTTGAGTCGGGAATAGGTGCAGGGATTAGGGAAATAAATAGCTCGACGTGCAGCAGAATGGTTCGACATCTGCTATCGGACGTCAGCCGGTTAGTGGTCGCTTGCTAGTACAGTAATGTCTGCTTCCCGGGCGCCGAGGACTCCGGTCTTCCGCGCGGCGTCCACAGCGCCGATGCGGTGGGATGGCGATAACTGGTCTGAATCTCAGTGTTATGGCCGGTTTAGCATTACGAACGTTCCCTGGAACTATTAGAGCGTTCCGTCTAGGCTTTCCCTCGCAACCTTCGTGGACCACGGCCTCGGATGGAAGGTTTCTGTCCGCCTGGAATTGTATGTGGATTTGACGCATCTTCAGTCGCTGCGAAGTACGCGGGGATGTGCTGATACGATTGACACGCATTGGCAGGCGCGTTTCTTGGGTGGATCATCGCTCTAGAAGAAGGCCGTACCCACCGTGCCAGTCCTGGTCGGGTGATAATGGACCAGCACGGACAGGAGATCAGACACAAGACGACCCGGGGAAATAAGGCCGGACATGCTCTCCCTACGCATGCCACGCTAGGCCACGCTGTGAATTTAGAACGTCGAGAGTCGAGACGGGATCCCGCTCGTCGTCGTGCCAGGTGGTGCCACCGGTGAAATGGATGTCCGCAGATTCTGCTGACCTGTAATGCTTCTAAGTGCCCCTGCATCCCCGTGGATCGAAAGCCATGGGGTGAGAACTTGGTGAGAACGAGCTTTGACCGCCGCGGACCGTGACAAGTTGGTGACAAGGCGAATTCAGAATCAAATCATGATGCCATCAATGATGTTGCCAACGTGGTGGCAGTGGCAGTGGCGATGGGCGGAGCTTCACATTTTGCTTTAATTTTACAAACTTGTTCTAGGACCTAGGTTGAACAGGTGGGCACTGATCCCTCTGTACATAGCATCCGAAGATTCCACAATGCCTGTAATTTTAATTTTTGACCTGCTGAATCCTGATCTCCAAGCAATCTCCAAAAGCTTTCAGCGCGCTGTTGTCGAGAATGGTGTCTTCCACTTTAGATGGTACTTGTTCACTGAAAAAAATATCTATGAGCGATCAGGAGCAGACTATGAAAGCCTTTTTCATCAAAAATATGTACCCTTACACCGCCAGTTACAGCCGATTTCATAAAAGTGTACGGGTTTTGATCAAGTGGTGCTGTTCGTTTTATGCTTACTTCTGTTTGACACTGCCAGTGAGTTGCCTTTGCTCCACAGTCCGTCAACAAACCTGTATCACATTTTTGTTGAACTTGGTCATGAACGGAGCGTCGAGAGCTGTTTGGGCCATGGATTTGCTTGGTTGATGCTCAGGTATCTACATTTTGAATACATCCCCTGTAGTGGGTCGTGCAGAGTGAAGAGCCCAGCGCGATGACATCATAAAAGTGGAGCGGAGAGAAACAAAGGTAAGCACAAATCGAGGAGCACCACACGACTAAAACCCGTACACTTTTATGAAATCGGCTGTATGCAGAAGGTTCTGAGATCATTTGGAGAATGATTTGCGACGGCAATCAGACAATCTTTTTTTAATCATTCTCGAAGTGATAAAATTATCTTACCATCATCATCGCCAAAGTGGAAGTGAGCCGTGCGCCGTTAGCAAAGCCGAGACACCCCCAGACAAGCCAAAAGTGCTGCAGAGGGTCTAAGAGCAGTCTATATGAGCCCTTCCCTCGCAGATAGATGTATAACAGAGTCAAAATATCACAACGACATCTGTTTCATAGATTGAGCATCCAGCTCATTTTTGGCCCTAGAGCCTCGTCCTTGCACCTACACACCGGGGGCAAAGGCCAAGGCACCTGAAAAACAGGTGCCTTGACAAGAGTTGCTACGCACCTGCTCGGCGAATCCTTTGAGGATGCCAAACACGTCTTTGTAAAATAGTCCTTTGTAGATAGAAAGGAAATTAATTAATTTTATGTACATTTGACTCAGATTAAGGACATTTGCCGTGTGCGGCATGTAAATTAGTGCAGGATCTACAGCGCAGCCGCAGATGGCGCCGCCTCCATGCCCAGCGACGGCATGATGGGGCCGTGGGGTCCCTTGTGACCAGTCGCGCCCCCATGATGAGTTGGAACCAGACTGGCTCAAAGCTCGAGCCAGCCCGGTTTGAAGCCCTTCGCAACGAGCTCGTTCATCACGCCCGCTGCCGGTGTCATGCAACTGCTTCATCAGGAAAAAACCACTTTGAAACGTAGCTCTCAGTAGCGCCAGTACGTCAGGTAGGCTGGTAACCAAGTCCCCCGATTCGTAGCCCCTGGTAGCTTCAAGCCAGTGCTCAGTAGCCGCTGGTAGCCGTCACGCGGCTGCTTGGTAGTACTTGGTCGCACCCCATATGTGCGCGCTATCAGACTACTCAAGCTATGGAAGTCGTATAGCCTGGTCCATTTGGGATAATTAAACAGCAGTAGGATTCCAGATAAATAAAACATATTTAATGCAACTAAGCATCATCGTCGCCAGTGCCACGCTCGGCATCGCGCTCGGGCTCCTCGGGCTCGGGCTCGCTGTCAGTATCCCCGGTCCTCCCCGCCAGCTCCGCGCGCAATGCATCCTTTTGCGCATCATCGATGTGAGTGCGCTCCTCGGAGGTCGCGGTGACTCGGAGCCCGATACTGGATAAGGAATCAATAAATGCTGACATATCAATGTGATCCAAGCGCACCATGCTTTCTTGTACAACCTGCGCCGGATGTTCTCGGTCACCACGGGGTGCGTGCTACACCAGGTGGCGACGTCCGCAAGATGGATCTGATAGGCCTTGGACATTTCCTTCTCCGTGAATTGGCTAGGGATGTGAATGCCGGTGGACCATTCGGTCGCAAGGAATTCGAGCTGACACAGTGCAATCAGAATGTGCGGTAGGGGTAGAATAATTCCATGGCGTACAACACTGAAGTCCATCGCGAGATAAGGACCCGGAATGGGATTGAAATAGGAGCCGAAAATAACACCCAACGAATATTTGTTCTTGAATACCGAATGGTGGCGGGCTTCAGCGATGATAGAGTTTTCTCCGTATCCGGTGCGCGCCACGGGGTCCTGAAGACATTGAGCAACATGATCGAGTTGCGTGGAGCATTACCTTATAATGAAATGATGCCTTGTGGATGAGCGCGTCGGACTTGGCCTTGTTGGACTTAACGATAGCTGCCTTAGTACTGCGTTGGAAGCCGTAGTGTGTCGCAAATAGTGGCCGGAAGCCGTCGACGGTCTTGCCGCGAATGTGAGAGCCACGTTTCGTAATCTGTAGGTACACGTCAATTACTATCCCGAGCGTAATCTTTGACGTACCAGTCGGGACATGCGGTCCGTGAGGATGAGGCGCTCCTTGGCTGAGCGGCAAGCATTATTGAAGCACTCGTCAGCCCAATTGACCTGGATAGTGATGCCAGGGAAGCCATTAATCGCGAGGATGCGAGCACTATACTCTGCCATCGAGCGAAGGAGGATAGCCTCGACGACGGGATCATAATCAGCCGCTTTGGGTCTCACACCCGGGACGGCGACGAAGCCCTCGCGGAACTTCGCCTCCTTCGCCTTGGACTTGGTGCGCTTCGGGGGAGGTGCGGGCGATTGCTGCGAGGGTTGCGCACGCTTCCGGGAAGGAGCACCAGCGGCAGCACCGGCGGCTGCACGGCCGCGCTCCTGGGATAAATCCAGGCGAGGCGGAGGCGGAGGCGGTGCATTGTCGGCGCCGTCCTCGTCCATCACGCCATCGTCGTCATGGGCGCTCCTAGCAGGTGAGACACGTGGGGAATCACCTTCACCCAGCTCTTCAGCAGTAAGCTCGGGCAGCCGCTTGAAGGTCTTACGCGAAAGCTTGGGCACTGCGGTGGACTGAGCTTTGTTGGTCTTGCGGAACACTGTGGTGGGGCGTGCAGGCGGTGCAGGGAGGCGGCCGAGGGGGGTGATCTACACAAGTATCAGGTAGACCACAGGGCGAGTAGACAGCACGCAGCACTGAGGGAAAGGATGTCCGGTCCTGGTCCGACATCTCCTCCTCACTTTCGGGGCCGTCCATGTCGCGGGGCTCCTCGTCTACGGTATGGTGAGATAGGGAGCGCGGAGAGGATCGAAAGATACCTTCGAGCGGGTCTTTCATCTGCCCGACCTTCTTCATCAGGCTCGCGACCTTCTTCTGCACGGCCGCAAGCTGTGCTGCAGCCGAGGTGAGGTTCTCTTTATCTGCGGAGAATTCAGCGGAGACGGAGGTAAGGGACAGAGGTTATACTGGTCTTGTCCTGCTTCTCGGATGGCTTCCGCGCTGCGCTGGTCCTGGTGCGCGTCTCGAAAGTCTGGTTGCCAGAGAGGTCATCTCGCGAACGGCGAGGTTTGGAGGGCTGCTTGGTGGGAGTGTCAGACTCAGAGTCGGAATCGGAATCGGAGTTGGCGCGACGGTGTGCGGAGCTCATGGTAGTGGAAGGAGAGAGAGAGGCGATAAGGTAAACAAATGTGTGTTTCAGGTTGTTTGGTGGTATCCATGTGCGAGATGCTGCGGGCGCCGTCGGCGCCGACCTGAATTGCAAATCCCGATAAGGCGCCATCACGCAGCCACCACTATCTCCCACAATGCCCACCTTTTCATGCCCGTATTGCGCTGCTACGCGTCCGACCATGCAGGGCCTGCGCTCCCACATTGAGCAAACCAGCATGTGTCGAGAGAAACAATATACTTTTATGTCTTCGTATGAAAGCGACTCTGAATCGGATCAGGATCAAGAACCCACTAGCGCCGATAAAGCTACCAGCGATGTGGAGATGCTTGTTCCTCTCGAACAGGGCGCTGCGGGGGACTTAAGTCTAAATTCGGAGGATGAGGAGGAACAGATTTACGCGGATCCTGCGCCGGTGGAAAACACACCACCAGCAGAGTCTGCTCCCGAGCCTCCTGCCCCGAATGCGCAGAAGCGCCGGCGCCCGACTGTGGAGGAGGTGGAGGACGAGGACGACCGCTATGCCGAGGACTTCCCAGAGGATGCTGAAGCCGGCGCACCTATGGAAGCATGCAAAACCTTCTTTGAGACGCTTCGGGAGCAGCAGAGGGACGCTGGCCGCGCACCGTGGTATCCATTTGAGAGCGAGGACCAGTGGGAGCTTGCGCGCTGGCTGATGACCTCGGGTCTCAGTCAAAAGAAGACGGACTCATATTTGAAGCTCAAAACTGTGCGTACCTCGGTATCTCGATCTTTTCCATCGCTAATCGCACTTTCCAGGTGTGCGAGGGCATTAACCCGTCATTCCACAATAATCGGGCTTTCTTGAAACATATCGACGCCCTGCCGGAGGGACCGCAATGGTTCTGTCACCCTTTTGAACTGAAAGGCGATGAGGTTGATGCGGACGGGCAGCCGAAGACAGAGATCGTGGAGTTGTGGCACCGGGACCCGCTCGAATGTATCCAGGAGCTCCTGGGGAACCCGTCTTTCATGAATCAGGGTTATGCGCCGATTCGTGTGTACAAGACCTTGCGAGATGGTGTTCTAAGCAATCGAGAGTATTCGGAAATGTGGACCGCTGACTGGTGGTGGAAAATCCAGGTGAGGCGCGAGCTTGAAGAAAATTGGACACGTACTGATGATTCTTCGCGCAGGAACTTCTTCCTCCCGGCGGGACGCTGGCTCCGATCATCATATCGTCGGACAAGACACAGCTAACTCGCTTCAGCGGTGACAAGCAAGCGTGGCCGGTATACCTTACCATCGGCAACATCGAGAAAGATACACAGCGTGCACCCTCTTCGCGAGCAACCGTTCTGCTGGGCTACATCCCGGTCACAAAGCTCGAGATATTCTCCAAGAAGACGCGATCTTCGGTGGCCCACCAGCTTTTCCATGACTGCATGCGGGTCATGCTCGAGCCCTTGAGGAAGGCGGGAAACGACGGCGTCAAGATGGATTGTGCCGACGGCTTCGTGCGAATGATGTACCCGATTCTGTCGGCATACATAGCCGACTACCCGGAACAATGCCTCGTTGCGTGCTGCCGAGAGAACGCCTGTCCGCGCTGTCTCGTTCACCCCAAGGAGCGTGGAAAGGCCGTAAATTCAACCCTTCGCGATCCCGATAAAACACTCCGTGTTCTGATAGCCCAGTCGAAGGGTGAATTCCCGCCAAAGTTTGTTGACCAAAACTTGTGACCAATTAATCCGTTCTGGGCCAATTTCCCTCACTGCGATATATTCTCATGCATGACACCCGACATCCTCCACGAGCTGCATAACGGAGTCTTCGGCGATCATGTTGTCGGTTGGGCGACGGCGGCGATGGCCGGGGACAGCGCTGAGGTGGATTCCCGGTTCCGTGCGATGTCCCCACATCCAACCCTTCGCCACTTTAAAAGGGGATTTCGTTGACGTCTCAGTGGACGGGGACTGAACGCAAACAGATGCAGAAAGTCTTTCTCGGTGTCCTGGCGAAGGCCACCGATCCCGCCGTACAACGCGCCGTCCGGGGCATTATTGATTTCATTTATTACGCTCACTTCAAAAAGCACTCCGACGACTCTCTGGCTAAACTCGACGCGGCCTGGAACGCGTTTCATGCCGACAAGCAGATTTTCCTCGACAAAGAAATTCGTAAACACTTCAATATCAACAAAATTCACAAAATCAAACACTATGTCGACTCTATTCGTTCTCGCGGCACCGCCGATGGTTTCAATACCGAAAATACCGAACGCCTCCATATTGATCTCGCCAAAACCAGCTACAATGCGAGCAATAAAGTCGGGTATACGCGCCAGATGACCGTGTGGCTCCGTCGCCAGGAAGCCGTCTACAAATTCGGCACATACCTTCAGTGGGCGGTCCCAGGATATCTTGCTGATCGCGACTCGTCAACAGCAGTCGATGAGGACAAAGACGACCCCGATGAAGAGTCCGAGTCTGGTTCGGCTGCGCCTGAGGAGCCAGACGATTCGGACAATGAAGGGGAACTCGAGGATTTGCCTGAATCCTCCACCTCCCTTCCTCTGTATTGTGTCGCAAAAACACCGCCCTTCCCGAATCTCACGGTTACTTCCATTTGCAGCGACTTCCAGGCCCCCGATTTCCTCCGTAATCTCGATCGCTTCCTCGAATCAAAATCCATCACTCCCCGCCTCGAAGCCGCCGAGAACTCGAACTTTCCAGTTTACAAATGCCTCCGTGTTACCCTCCCCCACATTTCTGAAATATCCTCCGAGGAAACCCCTGATACAATCCATGCGATCAGAGGTGAACCTATGAAACTGACAGCCAAGGGCGTCAAACCGGCAAAACGGGGCCAGTTTGATACCATTCTTGTTCAGCAAAATCCCCCTGGAACTGACCAACGTCCGACCGATGGTAAGTTTCCCTGGATCGGTTGAATTAAACTTATATTTGAGTAGGTATTTCCGTTGCGCGCGTCCGGGTGATCTTTCGATTGCCCGAGGACTACGGTCATTATCCCGACCCTCTGGTGTATGTGGATTGGTACAAACCGCTCAAGCCCCCTGTTGCAAATATTGGAATGCACGAGGTTTCTCTTTCCTCTCGCAATCACCGTCAACACTCATCCATTATCCCGATTACCGACATTCTTCGTTCCTGCCACCTGATACCCGTCTTCGGCCGTTCTGTTGATCCAACATGGACGTCGGAGACTGTCCTCGACCTGTGTAAATCATTTTATCTCAATCCCTACCTCCGACACCATGACTTCTATTTATTCCGCTATCTCGTTGATCTGTATGACTCTAGGAAGGCCGAGGAGCAGCGGCAGGCGCGTGTGCGCCACTTGGGGCGCGCAGGGCGTTGATCAATGTGTATAAAATGATTACTATTCAGTAGACCGTTCGATTTTTTTTCACCGATGGCCCGTCCGCATTGCAGGCACTATAAGAATACCAACACTACCAAGAACCCCGCCACGGTAACTGACACTACTGATGCTACTGGTTGACCAGCCGAAGGATATCAGAACTACCGGTTGCTACCAAGATATTGGTGAGTGGCGACCAGTACTACCATTGCTACCAAACACAAAGGGAGGGCTACCGGGCAAATTGTTGTTTCCTGATGTTGCCCGGCCCAGATCCCCGACACCGGGCTCATTCGTCATGCCCGCCACCGGCGTAATGCAGCCGCTCACCCCGCCCTGACCCCCCGCCCCGAGCTTGTGCATCACGCTCGCCACCAGCGTCACGCAGCTGCTTGCCCTGTCCCGATCCCACGCACTGCCGGCGCGCTTTATCCCCAGTGCCTTTGTCGGCACGCTACCCCACCCACACATCGCCTTTGTCGGGACTCCACCCATCTGCACGTCGCCTTTGTCGGCACGCTGCCCCACCCGCACGTCGCCTTTGTCGGGACTGTGCCCCATCCGCTCGTTGCCTTTACTGGCGTACGACCCCACCCGCTTGTTGTCTTTGTCGGTACATCACCCCACCCGCACGCCATGGAACACTGCCGTACCGGCACATCACCAGTCTCGGCATGCTCCCCCGCCCATGCTTCACCTTTGTCGGCACTCTACCGCGCCTGCTCGCCGCCTTTGTCGGCATGCAGCCCTGCCTCCACCTCGTCTTTGTTGGCACGCAGCCCTGCCTCCACCTCGCCTTTGTCAGCACGCAGCCCTGCCTCCACCTCGCTTTTGTTGACACGCAGCCCCACCCACCCATCGCCTATGCCGGCGTACTGCCCCACCCGCTTGTCGCCTTTGTCGGGCTTGCACGTTGCCTTGATCAGCACACGGCCACACCTTTGTTGCATCTTGGACTCCGGAGCGGCCCGCCTTCGTCTGCCTTTGTCTACCCCAAATACGTACCGGAGGCCCGACCCCGCCCCTCACGTGAGGCCCGCTCAATTTCACACAATCAAGCAGTCACAAGCTAGTTATGAGTAGATGTAGTTACACTACTAGAATGTAAGTAGTTAGTTGAATGTCTGGAAGGGAGCCAATCGGAGATCACGGGCAATTAGGCGACTATTGGGATCCTTACAGTCACCCAGCATCAGCAATCCTCTGGAACTTGTTTTTTTTTAGGCTGACTTAAAAATGATGCCCGACCGAGACAATTTTTTCCTTGCTGCTGTTCGCATCTCCCTACTCATGCAGGCTGACGATATGCTGCTCATATTGCTCTCAGCCTGAGGGCTTCAGGGAAAACTCAACACTCTTGAAGTGTGGTGTGCATGGAACTTTATTCTCATAAACATGATCAAGACAGTTATTCTGATCTCCAAATATGGGAGAGCTCCTATGCAGCCGCCACCGGTCTTTATGCTGGGAAAGACACAGCTGACAATCATAGACAAGGAGAAATATGTTGGGGTCCTGTTCCGAACAGACACTCAGATCATGCTCACAGCACATTACAAAGCCAAGGCTCACACGGCTCGCTACTGCGGACACCGCATCATGGCTATCGAGGATATGACAGGGTGACTGACACCAAAGGAGCTCAAGGAGCTCCAAATGGTGTGCATAGACTGTCACCTCATTCACAGATGTGAAATCATGCCAGACAGCGAAGATATCCATGTCAATCAGCTGACTAAAGTTTGATTCATTCGACATATGCTGAATCTGCATACTTGTTCTATGATTGCGCCTCTATTCACAGAAACTGGGATCACACCAATTAGAGTTCAACGCTTCCAAATCGTCTTAATGCACCTAATCTACCTCCTTAGACTCAACAAGATGCACTGCACTCACATGGCATTAAACAGCTCTCTAGAACTGTTATGCTCGTGGCAAGGGATGCTGGACCAAGGATTGAATTACTGCTGCATTCAGACTACCATTCCCATGCCCCGAGGTGGTTCTTAATGCATCCACCTCAATTGAGGATGTGCAGGACTATGCAAAAACAGTGGACAAGCTCATGTTGGAATGGCTTCAAAGCTCGATCGACTCTGCAGACAAACTCTAATTGCTTCACAGAAGGCTTGAACCTTAGATGGACAAACCACTGACACAGACTACCTCAATAATGCGGCACTATCTTACAATGAGAAGCACTGTGAGGCCTTGACCTCAATATTGCTCTCAACTCGCCACCTCGCCGTTGAAATCCTGCACTATGTGGATCATGCATATCAACCAGTGCCTCGGGCGAATAGGCTGTGTAGATTCTGTAAAAAAGAAGTGGAGACTCCGGAACATGCACTGCTCAAATGCACGTCCCTAGACGTGCTGGCGGACTTGCAACACTCTTTTCTGGACCAACTCTTCTCTAAATTCCCACAACTACAATGCTCCATGCCTTCAAACTCAGAAACAGAGTTCTTGAAAGCCATGGTTTATTCCAGACTCACTATTGCACTTGTGATGAAATATGCTCACGATCTCCTCGAAATATTCTACGCTGTTCCTGTGTTCCAATTGAATGAGACTTAATCTGTGCTAATTGCTTCTTTGTAGTTCCTTGGATCTACCGTGGCGAAATTGAAGCATTTGTGTCCGTGAGCGCGTTCTTGGTGTTATGAAGGAGTCCAGGGGCAATATGTACATTGGTGCCTGTACATTAGATAATCCCTGGAAAACGGTGTTCCTCAGCGGGACTGGCCGTGTAATACTACCTACCTACCTACCTACCTCGAAGGTTTCTGAAACCTCAGAACGTAGAGTCACAGACAATAGAGATCCCATCACATTTTGATGAGCTTCTGGCACAACCTTCGTGAGATATTTTCCCCAGACATCAAAGTGGCAGCCCTCTGGTGCTCAAATCAAGCTCGCCTTAATCCAATACACATGGCAAACAAATCATGTTTATTCGTTAAAATTGTATCCAATATCATAGCTAAAGGATGTAATAGGGAGTGAATCAAGTAAAGATTACATAAATGGACAATCAGATGGGATGAATTTGGGAAGGCAGTTGATGTGCGAGACCGAGACCAAGTGTTGACACGTTGACGGTCCAAAGGATTTGAGGGTAACTTGAGATCTTGAAGCATTGACCGAATACACAAGTTTTGGAAAGACCCCAGCGTGAGCCACTTGCTGGGGTGGGTGCAGAAATGGCACCAGATAAGCATAGGTCTTCAGGTACAACTGATTGAAGAGTCTACTGGAGGCGTGGGAACATTGAATTCCTGGTACCGATTATAAGGTCCAGGTCTCAGAGACGAATAGTACTTCTGACTGATCATGACAGTTCACCAGTCTGAAGTCCAAAATAATTAGAAATTAATTGAAGAAATTCCTTTCTCGGCTTCCGATTCCCGATCCCGAGTCCACCGGTCCAATGAATAATTAATTAATTAATTATGTGTTTTAAGGTGCAGCTTGGCCACTGTCCAGTTCAGCGTGCAGCGAGCAAGGCAGCTAGTCCGGCTTGTGTGATGAGCATATAACCTGATGTCCAGCATCGGACCAGCAAGGGAGGTGAGTCAGCTGAGGCACAAGGCTGGACGAGACTGGTGAGCGGGCCATTCACGGGCTCCAGGTCATTTATTCATTAGTTTCTATGGACAGGTGGAGGGAGGTACCAGGGATTGCCCAGAGGGCCTTGGTATCAGCATTGCGGGCGGATATGGGACAGAAAGTGCGACAAGGAGATAGGGAAGGAAGAAAAAGCGACCAACCATCCATGTTTCATCAGACTTCCTGCAAATTACTTGATTGCACTTGATTGCACTTGATTGCACTGGAATCGGCCCAAAAAGGCCTCAAGTCGCAAGTGTTCCAGAATACCTACGATTCCTCAAGTGAGAAAAAACTTTTTACTAAGGGGCAGACACTCCATTTCATCCATGATGGCAAAAGTTTTTCGGCCAAATTTTTTGAGTTCCAGAGATCAAGTGCCCTCAAGTGCCATCAAGAGCTCCAGAAATCTGCAGAAAGACTGATGTTGGCACCACGAACAATCACGCAATTGATGCATGTGCATCGGACTTTGAAGTGGCTTTGGACTTGGCTATTTTTCAGCAATTTTTCAGCGAGATGGACTCTGGAGCCACCCATTAAAAACCGTAAATGGGGATTGTCATCTGACATTGTTGAAGTAGAGAAGAGTGAAGATGTAACATTCAGAGTGGCTGTATTTACATGAGTGTCTTATAGATGCCAGGGAAAGAGGTTCCACAACCTCCCGATGATGTTTTTAGAAGGTTTTAGTAGCGCTCGTGGAAAGGTTTACTCCCCGAGGTTAATGGAACACTCCTCATCAATAATCTGAAAAGGTCCGCGGCCAGAGCTTCTCATCACATCGACCGAAATTGACGGTGTAGTAGGGCAATGCTGAACTTCTCACATGGTGCTTTTACAACATGAACATTGTACACCTTTCAGATGAACAATGCACTTGGCCAGACAGCATGCTTGGTCACATGGTATAATAGCACAATGCAATCAGCCAAATAATAAGCCACAGAGCCCAGGCCAATCCCCGCCCACCTGCAAATTTCCGTACTTTCGCTGGGGGAACAATCTCAATTTTACTTCGAAAGTCCTAGGAAAATTACACTACTTCAATACTCTTTGTCCTTTTCTCTGCTACCCATTTCAAATTGGAGGCATCAGAATCTGCAAATATTGGAGCCTTCTCTTTTTCGCAAAATAATCAAATAAAGGATGCCTGTTTTAGACCGAGAAGCCTGAGCTGTTATGGGCCGTGATCACCAGAGTCTAGAAAATCCGGTGATGAACTCAAAGCTTAACCCAGTTCAACTCACTTGTGTGCATGTGTTCTGTACATGGACAAACTTGGGGCCTAGAATGTTCACAATTGAAGCACTTGCAGCCTCAGGAATGCACATTTTACAGTTGAATGTACACCAAATACACCTCACATGCACTGTACAATGTTCCTGAAAGTGTGTTAATAATTTTTGACAATAAATACCATCATAGCAGGCCCAGGGAAAATACTGAAGGACCCACAGGCTACATCTAGTTCATTGTGACCCACATCACCACTGATACGGTATACCAGCATCGGGGGAGCACATCTGTGCCAACAGTATGGAGGCTTCGCTGGTAACTTCTGTTGTAACCCCTTCCCTGCTATGAAATATCTTAGAGACTCGAATTGGGTAAGTTACAGCTGGTTTCAAAAGTTTGTACACCTTTCCAAAAATATAGCTGCTCGTGATGTGCTTACCTTTGTTTGTTGTCGCATCCAAGCCTTGTCCTCCTGAGCGCTTTTCACTGGGGCTTTTCACTTGCTTTTTGCACTCAGGATTCCGTGTTTGTATCTCCTCATAGCTGTGGGACATATCTAGGTACATTGTGACGGCAGATGTCCTTGAATGAAAAGACATAGTGGCCGTCGGCCGAAGGGCCGGAAATCCGAAGGCTCCGAAACAGCCTGAAAACTGTCGCATAAATCTCCAATAAATTTCCCTGTGCTGTAAATAACTGCCGAGGGCTGAGACTGCCATTGAGTAGGTCCGGACACCATGTCACCAACGTTGAGAGGCTTGTCGGCGGGACATGGCAACAAACAAAGGTAAGCACTTCACGAGCAGCTATATTTTTGGAAAGGTGTACAAACTTTTGAAACCAGCTGTATTTCGGACGCACTTGGTGTCCCGAAAATTGCATAGAACATCTTCCAATCACATATTATGGTGCCAGGAGAATTTGGCTTGAGGTAAGGAGAAATGAATTGATGAGAAATGATGAAGTATGGGACAGTCTTGGTACTAACGGGAAAATTAGTTTCTGATGGCCAAACCATCGCATTCAAGATCCATAGCGGTGCAAATTGCAATGCAAAGACGCCTGCGAGATCATTGAACCATTGAATAGATGCGCAAGATGCATAGCATTTCTTGGTTTGTAGGAAAACTCCCAAGATCTGGCTGCTGCAGAGATAGCAGCAACATAAGCTGGGCTCTGCAGCAAAGGGTATGGTGGGTGGAGAATAAGACCCCTCCAGAGGTAAAGCAAGGACCACAGAGAGAATGGCCAGCATGCAGAATTAATTTGAAAGGGATGTCATGATAAAGTCGTGAACATCGGAAGAGTGTGTAAAGATTCATGAGGGGTTGTAGGATTGGTGGTGAAAGAAAATTTAGGTGTTTTTATAGGTCGAACAATTTGCGAGCCAACGCCAAAGTGGTCTCTTATAAACAGATGCTATAACAATTTTTGCTCGGTACCTCGTGTAACGCCGAAATATGAGGCATCCAGACTCAATTCTGTGCCCTGAGTGACTGTGGTAATTTCGGTGCTACCTGTCAAAGTTACTCCAGAACAGCGGTCCTTGTCTCGATGAGTATGCCAGTTCCCAGCAGTAAATTTGTTCCATGTCATGACTCGAACACATCCTTGGCGCCACTGCCTGTTTGCTGCCTGTACTAGAAAGCCACGCCACCATGCCAGGAGTCCATGTTGGATCGTGATTGAACGGCATCAACTCGAGACTCGGAGTAGGAGTGGACCACTCAGTTCACGGACCAGTTACTGCCCCCTTCAAGGTGTCAACCGGCGCATATACTTATATAGTGCTTGATGTGCATGATTCATCATGGACTCTTGCATAACACGCTTACACAATCGTCACATCACGTGTGTTGATATACCATGAATGGGACAATCAATTGCCCTCACTCATATCCTACGACATTGTTGTGAGGCTACAGTAATCACAAATAGTTACAGGGATCTCTACTGGTTATGGGCCTTTGAGCTCTCTGTTGCAGACAACAAGCCCAGAGACCTGAACTACCCGATGTTGCACGATACTAGCAAGCTGGAACACTCCTTTTGACACGAATTGCGCAGAGCGCACAACTCTTTGACAACTCCCCCTTGTGACACCTGTATCATGTCTGTACTTCCTTCCCACTCGCCAAACAACCCATTCCTCAACACATTTGTTCTGCGAGACCCATGGGCCAATGTGCAATCCCAGCGTGCCGAGCCATCCCACTCCTACACATTGTCAAGGCCACTCCCCACAATGCCAAATGAACCTCTCCCATTCACTGTGCCTAGCTTGCATGCTGCCCAGCCGCAGCATGTTCCCCAATACCTCGCCCAGCAGGGATACCAGCTGCAGGGCTTCACGCCGCAGGCATACACCGTGTACCCTCACGTGAACCCTCATTACGCGTACCCTCAGTAGCAAACTTCCTTCGCACAACAACGGCAGTACCAATCACAAATACACTTCCTCCCGCATCCTCAGCGCGTCCCCCTTTCGTTCCTCCTCGTGTCCCCCCCCCCCCCACCATGCTACCCGTCCCTGCAATCTGGCTATGCACCCATGGGTGTGTCTCCTGACCCACGCGCTGGAATCCCCATGTCAGCATCGGAATTCATGCATGTGGTGGGTCCAGTGCTGAAGATCTATGCCCTATCGACTGTGAGCTGGAAGGGGGACAAGAAGCTTGCCTACAAACATGATAATTGGCGCAAGTTCTCAGTGAAGGTCAAGAACCAGCTGAGCATGATCCCTGGCATGGCGAGGTTCTTGGAGTCTACTCCAGAGGACCCCAACCATTGCCAGTCCGTTGAAACGGTGCACCTAAGTATGGCCGTGCCTAGGACTGACTGAGATGCTGCTATGAAACAGACACAAAAACCAACCAACACACACACACCAACAACACAACCAATACGAAGTGCTAACAAGTAAGTTCGGGTCGTCCTGAAGTATACAGGTAAGATTGAACTCCTCGAGGGGCGTTGGGACAGAGGTCAACTCAAAGACGTTCGAATAGAACTGTCCTAGGAGCTTCCAGTAGTTGCAAACTACCAAACTTGGGGTTCCCGGGCCATGGAATGTGGGGGTGGGAGAGAGATAAAGTGTCCTAGGACTGCCAAAAATGGGGCCTAGGGGTCCGGGAACTCCGACCAACCTGCTAAACGGGGTTGATTCCAAGAGTTATCTACGACCAGCCTGCTAAACGGGGCTGATTCCAATAGATGACCATGACCAGCCTGCTAAACAGGACTGATTCCAATGGCTCGTTCGATACACGACCAACCTGCTAAACGGGGTTAATTCCAATGCCTGACCTTGCCACTTAACAAGGGACCTTTGGATACAAACTGCTGCAGCAGGACCACAACATAGTAGGGGCTTAGACGACCTTAAAGCACAAAGTAGCCAACAATCAAACTTCCTGTTAATGAATCTACACAAGAGGATAGGTTTTATAAATTAATCTCCGTGCTAATACAGAGAACACAAGGCCCTTGGACAAGCAAATGCTGTTGGCAACCGCCTAGGCAAGAACTGGGGCATGAATGAACCGCTGTAAGGTGTGTTCTACGTGGTCTTTTATAGTAAATAGAGAGGTACATGACAGAGTGGAACTGAGTAATGAGAAATGCGATGAGATAAGAGAAACAGACAGTCCGGGCGGGATAGGAAGGGTATACGCGGCGAGCCGCTCTAGTTTTGGGTGTCCTTGGCACCTAGTAGTCATATCCTTTGACTCCTAGGGCCTATACTGGGTATATTTCAAATGCCCTCGGACTGGCCAAGCCTATTCGCGTTTGTCCCAGCTTCTCGGACACTTGCGTCCTGCCTCGGCATGGTTGCTAATCCATCCCATTTGTCCAGCTTAGTGAGTAAGCCACGGAGTACCTCTGCCGGCCATCTATGTCCTCGATGGCTTAGCCTCAACGTTTTAGCCTGCTGTGATCGATCATCCACTGATCACTTTGGTCTAGTTTGGTTCCTTGGGACGCGTCGCGTCCGTCACATGTTCTGATCATTCCTGGGATCCACCGGAAGTGTGTCCATGGAACGACTTAGAGCGGTCCCAGGACATCCGCGATGGACTCCTAGGACATCTAAGTGTTCTTGCTGTAAGTGTGTGAGCGGTCCATGGACACCTGCAAGGGCTCCTTGAACATCAACAATGTCTCCTATTGCCCATATGAGCGGTCCGGGGGCACCCGCAAAGGTCCTCGGGACATCATAAGTATCCTATTCAACATAGTCCTCGGACTGTGGTAAGCCCTCGAACATGATCATGTCCGGCCACAGTCCTTGTCCTTGGACTGTGACTGATTGTTTCCCGGACTGGTTCCATCCAGCCGTCTGTGTCTAACTTGGTATTTAATCTTTGTCTAGGCTTTTGGTTTAGCCTCCTTGGTAATACCTAGCTCTTTGTAGTGTAACCCGCCCCTAGGTATAGGTTGTGGACTACATCTAACGAACTTCCTGATACCCCTCGGACTACTATGCCGACCCCCATGGAATGGGACCAAGCTGTAGTATGCCCAGGATAACATTACGGTTCTCTCAGCATCATTGATATATGACCAGCAGCTTCGGAGCTCAGCTCTGATCCTAATTGTATAGCACCGGGCAAGGTAGCCCTAGGACTCGCAAAATAGCGGGATTTCACGGTTAGCGCCAGACGCGCCGTATCACCGTGCAGATGTACCCTGTTCACCATTGCACATGGGTGGACACCAACCAGGTCATGTGCTCATTCCTCTGTGATGTCCTCACCGTCCCCGAGCGCACGCACATTGTACGCTGTCGGATGTCCATGGACATATGGGTGACTCTCTGCTACCGCCACCTTGCTTGTGGCCCTGCCAGGCAGATCTCCGCACTGAAGCGCTTCGCAAACATTTCGTATGTGTCTGACCCCAAGACCTTCACTGCTACCACCACCCTGCTCACACAGTGCAACAAGGTCATATGGCAGTGCGGGCCACCCAACCCCAAGCTGTTCCTCCTCAGCAGGATCATTTCAGTGCTGGAGGCAAATCACGGCACCATTGCGTCTACCCTCCTCGCTCAGCCAAACATTGATCTTGCTATGGCAATTGCAGTGCTAGACACGAGGCAGAACCGCCTCATCCCTACAGAGGCTACCGGCGGGGTCGTCAACAGTGACTTGTACCAACAAAGTTTGCCCTAAGCCGTCGAACCACACCTGGCCCTACTGCATAAGCAAAGGGGGTGGGATGGATGGTGAGATTGTCTTGGAAGCACAGAACAAGTACCATGCCGACAATGGAAAACTGCCACTCAGCAATGCGCTGAAGCCAAAAGCTCCTCAGGTCAAGCGCTATCCTGCAGGACATGCATACATCATGCTCCAGGGGACCAGCCATTATCTTGTACCAGCTACGCCCATGCCCATGCCTGCAGCGAACCTCGCCGATGCTGCCAGTGGACTCCTCACTGATAAGATCCCACTGGGCACGGACCCCCTCTTTGCGCTGGAGTCGTGGCTCACAGAGGAGAACCCATGTGCGTTCTTTGACTGGAATGTTCCCATGGCGATGAGTGCGGAGAGGGGCAATTACGACCTCTTTGCAGACACCGGGGCTAATGTCCACATATCCCCATCTCACGAAGACTTTGTTACTTTCACTCCGATCTCTCCATGTACAATAAAAGGGTTTCAGGGGAGTTCTATCAATGCTACGGGGAATGGTACCATTTCCACGAACAAGTTTTCCCAAGAGCTTGTGCTGTATATCCCACACACCTCAATTCATCTTCTCTTCATACTCCGCATATGCCAGGCGAACAAAGGATGGATGTTCCACTGTGATGACACCACCACGTGGCTCACCAACGCCATGAAAGCTACCATTTTCTCGGGTTCCATCCACCCTGTCTGCAACCTCTACCGTCTGCACACGTGCCCTATTCCTCTCCCGCCAACGTCACCACAACCCCCGCTCTTCCGGCGTGAACACTGCCTCCGTCTCTGCCCGCTGACCTGCGCTATTGGCATCTCTGCCTCGGTCATGCCCACCATCAGGCCGTCACCGACCTTTTCCCAAATGGGCACGCTGACAATATGGACCTGGACCCATCCCTTGACAATCCTGTTTGTGATGCATGCATCCTTGGTAAACAGGCACGCACCAACGTTCCCAGAGTGTGTGAAGGTCAACCGACTACGCGGATCTTGGAGAGGGTTCATATTGATTTGAGTGGGGAGACCCTCCCCTCTTGAGCAAGGATGCTGACTGCCTCGCTGAGACGCCCTACCAATCCCTCGTCATGTTGATGATGTACCTTGCTATCAGTACTCGTCTCGACATTGCTTTTGCTATCGCAAAGCTGGCAACGTTCCTGGATTGCTATGGGATCGCGCATTGGCATGTGTCCTGCACTATCTCAAGGGGACTCGTCTGATGTCACTTACGCTGGGTGGAACAGAGCCTATCACTCTCATAGGGTACACAGGCGCCGACTATGCCAACGACCCAGGCTGCAAATTGGTGATGGGCTACACCTTTTCACTCGGATCCGGCGCAATCTCCTGGACGTCCCGCAAACAGAAGGTGGTCGCTCTATCGTCAACGGAGTCCGAATATATTGGTGCTTCGGAGGCGTCCAAGAACAGCTGCTGGCTCCGGATGCTCGTGTGCGGAATCACAGCGCAGGTTACCTCGGCAACGGACCTTTTTTGCGACAATAACTCCGCTGTCACCTTGGAAAAGGACCAATCAGTCCACGATCGCGCGAAGCACATCAATGTTCAACACCACCACATTCGGGACTGCATAGAGAAACAGAAAGTTCGCCTCCGTCACGTCCCCACCAAGGACAATACCGCCGACACTCTTACAAAGGCCCTCCCCTTCCCTGCTTTCATCCGTCATCAGGCCAGACTGGGAGTCGTGTGAGGGGATGCTACGCTATGCTTCGGGGGTGTTCTAGTGTGGGGGGTGGGTTTTATGCGTCCAAGTTGAGGGGGTGAGTGGGACAGAGAACTGATTCATCATGGACTCTTGCGTAACATGCTTACACAATCATCACATCATGTGTGTTGATATACCATGAATGTAAGACTTGGTTACAGTCTAGCAAAGGGGAATCGCTGTCCGAAGACCCTGGCAGGAGATAAGGCGTGCAAAGTGGTTGCCTGCTGGCAACAACCCTGCTCGAAGGTAGGAATAGTAAGATAACAAGGGATAGAATAAAGGCTTCTTAGCTGTAAGCCCTTATTCAATAGTGTAGTGTTTATGTGGTGTCGCCTAGTGCGCAGTGCTGCATCTCAGAATGAGTACGGCTTGGCGCACGGGCGAAGGCTTGTAGTGCAGAACTGCCTATGCTCTCTCGGAGGTACTCGACGAGACTGCTTGGAGTTACTCGACAAGTAGATTTGAGGGCACAGAGGAGATGGTTTGTGATAAAGATGATTTTCGTCAGGTGACTACCGAACATATGACTTGTAGCTAAAGAGTCCATCAAAGTACGTAAATAATCCCTTACAGAGCTCCCCACTCTTCAGCTGCAAGAAGAGTATATGTGTCAAGGGAGGGACTGGTGGGAAAGGGGAAAAAAAGTGGCGAAAATCAAGAAAAAGAACAAAAGAAATTTTTTCGCACTGCATTCTGCCTTCAAGACATCTCGTCTCTGCCTCCGCAGGCCTCTCCGAGTCCACTCCATCTCCGCCTCCATTTCTCTCCAGCTCCACTCCATTGCGCGGTCGCTCTGTTCCCTGCCATACCCTTGCTATGCTCCCTACCATCCCCTATAGCCCCCCACGGAAGTAGGCGATAGATGCGCCCGAGTGAGATCGGCTACTTTTGGAACATCTTCAAAAGCAGTGCCCAGTATAGACTATAAGCCCTGGGATGGTGTGGGCGGGCCGAAATTTTAGCTCAGAGTGTAGCCAGAAGGAATTGTATTGAGAATCTGTTCAAGCCATGGGATACAACAAGCCAAGGGCGCAAAGGGCTTGAGCAAGAAACCGGTCACGACGATGAGCCGTGTGCAAGGCGGCGACAGCGGGGTGAACGTCAAGGCCCCCAAAAGGTGTGTCGCACTCGTGGTGTTGCCGATGCGCCACGATCAGGAGTCAAGCTTGAACGAGCCTCTCCCGAAGTTGCCCGCAGACGTGACAGCGCTATGCGCTGCTAGCTAGAAGCTCCTCGTCCGTGCCTTGGGTAGCCCCTCACCTCCATTCAACCACTCGGATAGCTGTCTTGAGCAATGCCGGAATGTCTCCGAACCGGAAAGCGTGGGTGGTCAACGGGAAATATGTGAGAACCTGAATGCGGCTATGGTCGAGTCGCACGGACGAAGACAGCAGCCTGAGCGCGAGCATACTACAGGGTCTCGGAGCTGGATATCCGAGCTCTTCGACCTTTCCATCAGCTCGCAGTATGATCGGATATCCGTGAAGACCGGCGAGCTGATTTTTACGTGAGCTACGACTGAGTAGCTAGCGGCACCATGGGCTAGATGCAACTGTTTGGGACACAGCGCTCGCGGGGGCAATCGCGAACAATGATGCCCCCGTGGAGGCTTCGTGCTTGTAGCGTCGCCGGCTGGTGAGTGTGGGCAATGTTGGTAGTGGGCTCCACGCATGACAAGGGAGCTCATCTGACAAAGGTTGCAGACGCTGCTCCCTGATGCGTTCACGTGAGGTGCCGACGCAACAGGGGAGCAGTGCGAGGAACTTGAAGCGTGGGAGATTGCAGGAGTTGAAGCCTGTCGCTCGCCCAAAGAGATCCAGAATCAGCGAGGGCGGCCGAATCCGAAGTGATTGGGAATAGTTTTGTTAATGACGTGCTAAGGAGCAAGAGTTTCAAAGGACTCACCTCGCGGGGGCAATCACATACAATGATGCCCCCGTGAAGGCTTTGCGCTTGTCGCGTCGCCTGCAGTGTCCATGCACGCCAGAAGCGCCGGCATGTGTAAAGCCTCTTCTTCCTGAGACTTATGCCGACGTGGAAGTGGTAGCCTCTCACGCTCTTGCACAGAGAAGCTGGCTGCCTACATCCCGCTAGCTAGAAGCCCCTCGGACCGGACATCCGGGTCTTTGGGAGCTTCTCATCTCCAGTCGACTGCTCGGATATCCGGGGCGTCGAGTAGGGTGTGCCTGCAGGAATAGCAAAGTGCGCAAGCACAGAGTCCGGCGGTGCGCGTAGAAACACCGAGGGAACCTAGTGGTATGCGCAAGCAAGGAGAGCAACGAGCCGGCACGAAGGCAACGCGGCGTTGATGGCCGCGCGTGGCGCAAAGCACGTGCTCGAAGGAAGGGTCCAAATGCAGCCTCTCCAGAGGGCTTACGCATGGAGAAAGAGGACTGCGCAGCCGCGATGCGATCTGAGAGCAGAGCAGCGCCGAGCTAGAGAGGAAAGACGCGCAAGATGTACGAAGGTTGCATCGCACTGCACCATATCGTATTCTTCCTTCCTGCCTCCCTTTATCCTTCGGAATCCTCCCCAAATCCATGCTCGAGTGCGCCGAAACGTGGAGACGCGTCTTGGGGGCGTGCGAACGCAGAAGTACAGCATGGAATGGAGAACGCAAGAAGGTAGGAGAGGCGTGATAACAGTGTGCGAGGAAGGAGCGGGAAGTGCGTGAGGCCGAAAGCGGCCAAGACTGATTGTTGGGCGTTTGATCCAGTCCGTGCCAAACAGCTTGCTGTCGCGTCCTCCGGCTCACGCCTTCTGGTTTACTTTCGGGCCTGAAGGCACGCATCACCGCAGATCGCGCTATCCGCCCCCTGCGCTGAATGCAGAATGCACGGCTACTCTGGACTCAGCACAATCTTGATGCAGCGAATTCAAAACTTGAAGCGGCCGAGCCCAGTAATGCGAGTCCAGCGCGTTGCTTTGCAATACAGCCAGCCGAGGAATGCGCCGAGCGTGCTTCGTTTGAAGACGAAAGGTTCCAGAAAAGTGAATATGTCCAAGTATTTTGAAGTGGAAGCTGAAAATATCGGCAGAAAATTTTGGAGAATAAGCAAGGAACATCCGTAGCTAGTATCTGGGCCTCGAGACGCTGCGAGGTGAGCCATCTTCGAGGGCGAGTTGCTGTTGCCGTATGGGACCGGGTGAATATTCGAGGTACGTCTCGAAAATTCACGGAAATATTGATTCTGAATTCAAGGAAAGATCCGAATGCGTTAACGCGCGCCCGCGCCTGCAAATCCAAATCTAACCCAAGTGCTGATCCCCTCCCGCTTCCATTCCATGTACGGTGCGATGTCGCCGACCAGGGAATGTCCAAGGTACGAGACGCACAGTCTCCGAATGATCGCGCTAATGAGCGCGAAATCCGTGTCCAGGAAACTTGGAAGGGGGAAGACCGGAAGAGTGGGAGGGAGAGTGCCGATATGAGCAGCGGATTGACAGACTTGACAGCAGGTGCGTGGATCTGAACGCTTCGTGTCTGCACTTTGCTGATCCAGCGCAAATAGGTCTTCATCTCGCCTCCCAAACTCGACCGCGCCGTAGGCTATGAACGCAAGAGCTGGGGACGCGAGATGATAGTAGCACCTGCTGTTCGCATCGATGGGCATTTGCGAGGTGAGTCCTTCCCTGCGCTGGGAAGGCTTGAACTGATCCACAGCAGGCGTGCTCACCTTCAGCCCCCCAAGCTCGACGGCATCGTCGTTCTTCACGAGAGCTGGAGCGGGGAACCGTAGCAATGCTGTTATGTCAGCAAGGTTGAGCCCACAATCCCTGGGCCGCGACTCCGGTTTGACAGTCACGGAAATCGCAATTCCAGGTGGATACGAAGGAGCAGGGGCAGCGGACGAGCAATTCGAGGCCGAAGGGAGATCCATGGTGAGTAGTGCTCAATGCTGTATGTGTATACACTCAACTGATGCTCGTAACTTTCCTTCCAGCCCCCCAAGCTCGACTGCTGAGCTTTCAATGGCAAGAGCGGAAGCGAGGTCTGACCGTGCATGCTTGTGCGCCGACGTGACCCGTGACGTGACCAGTACATCCAAAGCACGAGAACTGTTGTGTGCGCACGCGGGCTTATCCAAGGTGCGTACCCCCAAGCGTGTGTTGTCCGACTGCTGATGCGAATCTCCAGGCTTGACAGCAGGTGCCCATTCACGCGCTCTCTTGATAGCAGCTACCAGTGCTTTTGCTGCGGGGCTGTTGCTGCGCTTGCGTAGGTGGGAGAAGTGGAAAAGTGGAGTGGGTGATCATAGTGGCTCGAAGGAGGTCGGTCTTCGGCGAGTGACCGCACACAGCTCGCGCGTAACAACTCGTCTGAGATGCGCCAAGGGCATTCCTCCCATGGGATTTCGTGCTGCATGGAGCCTACTATGATCGGGGACTTTGGTTGCACTGGCAAGTGCTCCCTCTCCTTGATCGCCGCCACCTTCGCTTTTACCGAGGGATGGCAATCGTGACGCTCGGTGGAAGATGAAGGGGGAGGAAGATGGATGTCGGTACAACTCAAATGCGGAAAATCCCCTGTGAGTAACTGCACCTCTCGCCGACGAGCGGACTCAGCTGATGACTTCGGTTCTTTTTCCAGCCCCTCAGCTTCCACTGTATCTGCGGCGCCGTATGCTGACATGGTGTTCGTACGCGCTGGTCTCTCCGGGCATGGGCGCGGAATGTCCACCTCGCCTGGAATGACCGGGACTTACGCTTTCGTGCTCGCAGAGGGGGAAGCAAATGCGGATATCAGGACCTTGTGCGCTGGTGCCTCCGGGCGTGCGCACAGAACATCCACCTTGCACGGGACGACGGAGCGGTACGAGTGGTCGCAGCTAAGACGAGTACGCTCCACCCTCTCTGGCTCCTGCTTTGCCATCTCCGTCTGGGACGTTGTCGCCGCTGCCGCGATCGCAATGGGCAAGGCACATGTGGATGTCGTGACTCTCTGCGCTGGTGCCTCTGGGCTTGAGCGCGGAATTTCCACCTCGTGCAGGCTGAAAGAAATGCCGCAGGACTCCAACAAGGTTCTGGGGAGTTTGGTGCGAAGCGAGAGGGGGAGAGGCATGATGAGCTGGGGGAGTGCTGAGCTCCACACACGCTGTAAAGGGTCGAACGTGCCGCTAGCGCAGAGGCTCCCCATCTCGCACATCGCCACTGCGAGGTGACTGAGGAGAGTGACCCATGCGAGAACGATCTTGTTCTGCGTGGCACGGTGCATGCCCATAGTTACAGTCAAAATATGTTGCTCTTGTACACCAATTGCAGGAGCATGCGAACGGCCGTAGTGTTGAGCAGCGAGGCGGAGGAGACGATCCAGAGCGGGGACCGCTTTCGCTAGCAGTGTAGCCAGATCTGGATGCAAGGTGAATCTGCCGGCGACGAGGGTGATATGAGAGGGTTGCAGAACATGATTGAGGAGTCTCAAACGCATCCGATTGAGTGACTCCACACCCGATGACAGGATGGGGGAGTCGGTGTATTCAGAGCATATCACACGAAGGCGATCATCTGCCATTTCGAGAATTGAGTGACGGGTATCCGGCCAGGAGGACAACGGTTCCCAGTGAGTCCACTTTGTAAGACTTGGTTACAGTCTAGCAAAGGGGAATCGCTGTCCGAAGACCCTGGCAGGAGATAAGGCGTGCAAAGTGGTTGCCTGCTGGCAACAACCCTGCTCGAAGGTAGGAATAGTAAGATAACAAGGGATAGAATAAAGGCTTCTTAGCTGTAAGCCCTTATTCAATAGTGTAGTGTTTATGTGGTGTCGCCTAGTGCACAGTGCCGCGTCTCAGAATGAGTACGGCTTGGCGCACGGGCAAAGGCTTGTAGTGCAGAATTGCCTATGCTCTCTCGGAGGTACTCGACGAGACTGCTTGGAGTTACTCGACAAGTAGATTTGAGGGCACAGAGGCGATGGTTTGTGATAGAGATAATTTTTTTCAGGTGACTACCGAACATATGACTTGTAGCTAAAGAGTCCATCAAAGTATGTAAATAATCCCTTACAGCGAATGGGACAATTAATTGCCCTCACTCGCGTTCTACGACATCATTGTGAGGCTACAGTACTCACAAGTAGTTACAGATAATACACTCACGTTCTACGACGTTGTTGTGAGGCTACGGTACTCACAATTAGTTACAGATAATACACTCACGTTCTATGACGTCGTTGTGAGGCTGCGGTACTCACAAGTTATTGGCGCAAGTTCAAGATGAAGCTTAAACTGACTACGGGGTGAGCGTAGTCTGAGTTAATTCACACAGAGATGATGGGGAAAAGATAGAATCAATTTGTTCATAGTACAGAGTACAAGGGTTTATATATTATGAGGCAGATTTTGGGAAAATCCAATTCAGCTTTAATTGGTGTTGACCCGATTCCATGCCGTTTGAATGCCTGATGCCTCAGGCTGGCTTTGAATGCACAGTTTAGAATCACCAATGCGGTTTGATGCCACGCCGTCAGATCCAAGTTGTCCCATGATTCAAGAATCCATTAGAACCTTTCAACTGCTTCTGTGCTTCTCAAACCCAACCTCGACGGCAGCGAGCAATTTGCTGCCCTAAATCAATAAATACCTCAAATTTTGCACCAAAAAAAGGACAGGTTCAAAAATAATTGCATTAATAAATTACAATACAGGGTGTATAGGTGTATATACGAGAAGGGTCTTCGTCTGGTGTGCATAATGCTGTGCATCTGGGCATAAATCAGCTTGGCAGATTCAGAATGATCAAGAGCAGGAACATACAGGAGAGTTCACAAGAAGGCTAAGGAGCTGAAGGGATGTAAGTCAATAAGAGAGCTGGTCAAGATGTGCAAGGAGTGCATGCACCGAGTTGATAATATGTCGAGAAGTTCTGATCATGCTTCGGTGAGTGATTTGTCATTCGGAGGAAGATTATAGCATACATACCAACTTGAAGAAGCCCACATGCGACACCTGTGCCCAGAGAGAGCTCTAAAGGAGGGGAGGTGGTCGGTGGTAGTGGTGGGAGGGAAGGAAGGAAGGTGGGAGCCGCAGTACCACCAAGTGGTGGTTGATATAGGCGGACCCACATCAATGATGTCACTACTCCACTTAACTCCACCTCGCTCCAGAATTCTGTCTTCGCCATGCAATCTCTCTCAATGCCTCTCCCCCGCCGCACGTCCTCGAATACTACTCACGTTTCTGACTCTGAACCCAAGTGGGAAGCTTACCGACATGATAATCCCAAGACATCATCACCACCCGACTAAACACTCTTCTGAGAAGCGCAACTTGAGGAAAATTCTATTGAGAAACCTGGTTGCAGGCAGAAACCTTGCCGCTTTCGGTAATTCGGCGGAAATCCCCTCACAACATTATTGAGAAACCTCATGGGAATTTTCCGCGGCAATCAAGCCGCAAGCGGAGTTTGAAGGCAGGTTGTCGGTCACCAGTTGAAAATTTGATCTGAATTTAGTACTGTGCACCAATGAGATAATTAAAAAATGTTTTACCTATCTGTACACAGCAACCTCCCTCCACCTATGCCTGTGCTTTGTTTCCATGTGAAGATGGCTCGGCAGGGCTCGGCCAGGTTTGATTGGGCCCAGAGCTGGGCTGCATTACCAGTATTTCTACAATAAACATGATGTAGTTAGTATTTTACATCTGTCCTGCCCGATCCTTGGAGTCGTCATGGTCCAGGGGTGCAGCAACTGAGACAACACTGATTGATTTTGATATGAGTGGAAAGGATCTTCAAAGACCCTATTCCAGTAATGCTACCTACCAGAGCTCATTTAACAAATTTTAAGTGTGTTGGGATGAACAAATATATTGTTTGAAGGTCATTAAATTGACAGATGGACTCATAAATGCATGCATTGATGATGCAACACCAGCGGGAAGAATTGGCATATCGTTCGGCACCACTCAGCATCCCGCCGGTTGATCCTAGGGTTCTTGGAAACCCGGCTTCTCAATAAGGATTTAGGAAACCGGGTTTCTCAATAGAATTATCCGCAACTTGAGGGGGCATAATACCACTTGGAACTTACATCATGGATTTAGACAGTGTGGAACTGCTTCAAACTCCCTCTGCCATCTGTTCGAATCACTCCGAAGCCATCTCAAGGTCCCATGCTGTAACATGCCGTTGCATGCTGAATGGGATTTTTCCGACAGAAGCATGGCCGAGGCTACTTACGAAGACGGGCGGTGGTGCGCGGTGTTCTACTCCAAAGTGTGGAGCTGGGAGCTTGCCCGAGTGATGCCTGAGGCATCAGTTTCCATCAACTCCAATACAAATAGTTACATCCAGCCTCATCTTCGCAGACGCAGAGGCACTGTGATACGAACTGAGTGGTTGGGTGGAACAGAGCATGAGCTCGTGGAACACAGAGCAAGGACGAGCTGCTCACCCAAAGCCAGCGACAACCGCGGTGAGGACTTGGATGCGACGCCAACCCAACAACTCGGCTGCTAAGCATGGGACATTAACCCTCCCGTATGAATGGATACAACTTGCTCGAAGGCTTGGATGTAAGCTTCGTACGCTAACGAACGCCAGCGGCCTGCCAGGCGAATGATCTCTGGGTTGATTCTGATAGATAGAAAGAACGAGGTGCCGCCAATGCGAAAAAAGTGGCCATAGGCCATGCCCCAACCCCAAGCAGATAGGATTGTGTTTATTCAATCAATTGCTGCTGATTTGACCATTGGCCGGATGTTGCCCTGGTTGTCCCTCCAAGAGAACAAGGGGTCGTCTGGGCCAGCAGGGACTACACGCTTCAAGTTGTCAAGGGCTTCTAGTGGGCAAAGCCCTTCTTGAGCTACTAGGAAGACATGCTGGATTTCTCCACGCTGTGCTGTCTTGGCATCAGGTAAGTCTAGGTGTGCGTAAGGCTTGTTGTTGCGATCAAAATCAAAGAAAGCATCTCTGCGCTTGAGATGCTTTCCTCCGTTGAAAGTGCTGCGAGTCTTGACCGAGACTTCTCCAAAACGCATCATTCCCCAAAAGGCACAGAGGGTCATGGCCCAGATGCAGGTGTCGAAGGGATCAGAGAGGTTAAGGATGGCCCGAAGTGCGTGTAACATTTCAATTGTGATTGGCGGCCGTATGGGGTGTTTGCACGACGAACCCTGCATATGCTGCAGGCCACATAACGACCAGTGTATTTGGTCCAGCTGCTCGTCGGATAGAGGTGGCAGCCAACCTTGGGCAATGTGCCAAGCACGCACCGCTGAAAGGTATGATCTCACGGTGTCGACAGACACTGGTTCGAATACGGCTGCTGCGCATATCTCCAGGTCAACGAAATCCGGTTCGGTTGTGGCCCACAACGCGAACAAATGCAAGACTTTGAAGGGGGCAGGTAGCCAAAGTGATTCGGGAATGGTAAAAATATCACAAAACAGGTGGAATTTGCGGATGCCCGAGCCATAGCTGGCCGTGTCCTTCAATGAGGACCTGGACGCGAGACCGTGGATGTATCTGATTAATGGGTGGTCAATTGCTGATGCTGGAGGGTTGTGAATTCCGCGCCAAAGGAAAATATGCTGGTCTGTGGGGCAATGTGGTCTGAGTGGGGATGGTTTGAGCTGTAGTAACGATTTGCGGGGCTGCGCTGCTCCATAAATTTGAAATGCGGGCGCTACCATGATATCAGCTTGTTGATAAAGTGATCTGGGAGCAGCACCATAGTTCTGGAAGGGGATACTCCACACGGGCATCGACAGATGAAAGCTGCGACGTCCCTGCACGAAAGTGGGTCTGCTATGTTCTCTTGGCTTAGTACATGAACACATTTGACTTGTATGTTGTTTCGGGCTTGTAGCAGGTAAACATGTTTGAGGATCATGTTTGTCTCCCTGCTGCGCAACCTCCCTTTGTTTGTCACTGCAGTTATGCCCGAATTGTCTGACCGGACCTGATGAAGACGTGAATGAGAGGAAAAGAATGTGAACAAGGGTAGATTATACCAGGAATCGGTGTCCCGGAATATTCACTAGGTCTAGCTGGATAGCTAGCCTGAGTCCGAGCTCTACTGCGACTGCTTCAGCCCAACCGATGTCGTACGTCAAGTGCGGGCCCACCCGGAAACCCAGAGCCCATTTCCAAATGGCCCAATGGCCCGAAACTATTACTCCGACCCCAAAGGAGGAGCTCGTGTCGCCCCACCATTGGAGGTCTACAGGCTCTAATGGGCGCAGGGGAACTTCCTTGGGAAATGAGAGCAACAAGAATTGAATCCAAGAGAGATCGGCAGATACTCCAGATGGCACATGAAGCTGTGCGTGCGGCGAAGTAAAGCTGGATGCAAATTCGGAGACTGCTCACAAGAAAGGATGGATGAGGGGGTAGATGCAGGATACGTGGACTAATTTGCCATGCAAGCATGCTGCGTCTCGAGCTGAAAATGTGCTCAAAGGTGATAGCCATGATTCTAGAAGGTCTAGAATTGCTTTCAACTTCTCCATGGGTAGCGACACAGACCAGGTGATCCAGTTCCAGGTAAACCCTATGTACCGTTGTATATTGGCGAATGCTTGTGTCTTCCTGAGGCTCCAGGGTACTCTGATCCATGCCATCAGGGCCATGAACTCGTCTTCGGTCCAAATCTGGCCTGGGAGACAAACGACTAGGAAATCATCTACCCACTTCTGAAGAGGGCCGAAGCCGGCTTTCTTGTAAATTTCCAGGAGCATGTCTGCGACCGCACCAAAGACTCTGGCACTGGATGACAGCCCAAACATCACGGCCCTGTTGACATATACAAGTCCATCCCAGAATAAACAGAGTGCATTCTGCTGATCCGGATGGATGGGTGTCAGTTGGTGTGCGGCTGAGATGTCGAACGTCGCAGCTTGGCACCCTGGAGGAAGAGAGAGGATCATCTCAGCTGTCTTGTTGAAAGATCCCCAATACGTTGGGAATTCGTCCGAGTTGACACCGGCATTTACTGATAAGATATCTGGGTTGTTGCGGGGGAAAGACATATCCTGAATCATCCGCAGGTCGTCTGAGTGAGGTTTTGGAACTAAACCGAGAGGGGATGTGCGAAATGGACCAATGAGCTGTTCCAAATCCGAAGGGAAAAATCCTTGCGAGTATTGGCTCACCGCTTGCTCGCTCGTAATGTATGAACATATGAAGTCGGGGTCGAGCAATGATGAGCTGTGATTTGCGAAATAAATATGTGCGGGAGGGTTGATCTCGGATGCCGACATCAAAGCCCTCCCGCAAACCGACGACTATGTGATTCCATTCACCAAGAAGATCATATTTACGAAGGAGGTCTTCCACCCGTTCTGGAATGAGCGGAGTTACAACTCGCCTTGGATCAGGAGTTAACCTTGCCACAGAACTCGGCCCCATGGCTTGAATCGCTGCAGATGCTGCACCCATGGTATCTGGTGCACGAAGATCTGTGTTGACAGTGTGAGGACTTGGCCCAACTGAAACAGAAGTACTTTGGATCTGGGCCAGATGTCGTGAGCGCATGGATGAATTTCCCGTCTTTTGCAAGCGGGGCTGACACCTGCTCTGCGACTGTTGTCTCATTGGTGCAGTCTGCTGGTAAGTGGCCTGAGAATCCACAATGAAAGCAGCGGGAGCGAAATTTCTTGCTTCCCGTTTTGGAATCTTTATCGTTACTGCCCATCGGTTTATAGTGCCAGCTCGAAGGGCTCGAATTCTGTGACGAATGATTTGAATTGGGGGTCGGAAGAGGTCTCGGGCGAGTGGCAATGATGGTTAAGGCGCTCTGATCCATAAAGGACAGATCGTGAGAAGGGTTCGTCGACGCCAATTCCCGTTGTTGAATATCATATTCCATCACTACCTCCCAGTTGTGGAGCCTGGCGATATCCATTACCAACTTATGGTGTAGGGTCAAGGCTTGCGCACGAATATCTCCATGATAGAAACGAGTTCGTTCCTCAGCTACTCGGGATGCGGCATACCAATCTACCGTTGAGATGGCAGTTTCGTTGCGCCTATCAATGGATTTCGCTGTAAAGGCTCCTTGAGCTGCGTTGAAGACTACCTCCTCCTTGCCCCGCAAGGCTTTCAAGCGAGCGGAGGAAGTGAGGGAGGTGCATGGAACATGGTGATATGCCTTAAATAATTTGTCAACCTTTGGGGGGAGCGCTGCGTGAATAAACCGAGGTTAGCTCTCTTGCTAAGGTGCACCCCATCCACCCTCGACAAATGTCATGTGTAATCTCCTTATCCAGCGAAACGGAGAAAAAGATTTTGTATTGGAATGACTAGGGACATTACAGCAAATCCCTTCGATCAGATTACGGGAATACATACAAGGCATCCACAGAATTAAATCTGGATCTCTTCGGCTATCGTGTGTTGAGGAGTTACACTGATAAGCAAGGCACATCAACTCCCATCAACCGCGATCAATTAATGATCTGAACTGACGCTGCTGCCTAAATCGCTAACTCCTCAACCCATGGGGACTGGGCAAGGCCGAATATCATTTCATAGGTTCTTTGCCTCTACTTCTGCAATCTGGTCTAGGCAATTTGCTCTAATATCCTGTCAAGTACCGGATCGCCGTCAGGACCGATCGGATCCGAGGGTCCTGTCAAGACAATGTTGAATGTGAGCGAGGAGTGAACGCTACACAAGATATGGACTTCGCGTGGAAAGTGCGAAGTCCAGTCGGGACCGAGACGGAGCCGACGGGGACAGAGTGGACTTGGCTTCAGCTCGTGCGCTGCGCCCTTCTCTACAACCCGTGTCCAATTTCGGAAAAGGTCGGAGGCCGACGAAGGGAGGATAACGGAGGCCGACGGAAGACCGAAGCGAGGATGAGGATAAGGAGGAAGTCTTAGTCGATATTCAAACTGACTAGAACAGGGTGTACATAAGGCTTTTATACTAAGTCTAAATTATTATATAAGTGTCGGGGCCGTCGGAGCACCGAGGCTCCGTGATAGCGATGAGTGACTGCTGTACATGTGAGTCAATGCTGTGGCGGAGTTTTCGGAGGACCGAAGGTTCCGAGGGAGGGATATCATAGTGTGGAGTTGTGTCGTGATGATAAAGGGACCCAATAGGAACTGTTCGGAAAATACTCGGGAGCCGACGGGGTCCGAAGTCACGGTACGTGACAGTATCCCCCTCTTAGCGCCGAACCCTAGAGGCGCTGGGAAAATGCGGATTTTGCCGGGAACCGATCTGAGTCATTCGGGAACCGGTCTGAGTCATTCGGCCCCGTGCGCAGCACATATATAGCCCAGTTGATCGGAAAATGACAATTTCCCCATCTTGTCCACCAACCACCACCGTCTCCGTTCCTACCCGCTACCCCATGCCTCGCCTCGCGTCCGAGACCACTGAGCAATTCCATGCCCGTCTCCTCGGCACTCCCGAGGCTGAGACTGACTTGTGGCCCGACGACGACATCCGCATGCGCCACGCATTGCGCAGGGAGGCTGCGGAGAGGAAGGCGGAGGAGGAGCGGAAACGTCGGGAGGCCGAGGAGCGCAAAGCCGAGGAGGAGCGGAAAGTTCGGGAGGCCGAGGAGCGCAAAGCCGAGGAGTCGGCGCGCAGAGCCCGGCGCAAGGAGGAGAAAAGGGCGGCAGCGGCAGAGTCAGCGGCGGAGAAAGCGGCCGCCGAGAAAAGAGAGGGGAAGCGCAAGGCGCGATCGGAGGATCCGGAGGACTCGGATGCCGAGGAGGCTGGTCCCTCGAAGAGGGCGAAGAAAGGAGGTGAAAACTCCTCCAAGGTATGTCGCAGTCCCTCGGTGGCCGACGGATGCCGACATTCACCATAGTGTGATCGCTGCACCAAGAGCCGCAAGGTTTGCCAACCCCGCCCTGGCTCCAAGGCGTGCGAGCTCTGCCACGAGAAAAAAGTGGCGTGCACCTTCTCGGAGCTGGGGGCCGGCACGGCGACCGTCGGGCCCGTGCTCGAGGGTTTGACCGAGGTTGTCCGCGAGGGGTTCGCTCAGTCGGAGCTCCATCGGAAGGCCGAGCTCTCCTTCATGAAGAAGATGGTCAGTTCGACCCGCACGATCGACGAGTGGACCGAGGTGTCCGCGAAGGCCGCGGTGGATGGGACCGGGGAGACCGCGAAGTTGGCGAGGGCGATGAAGAACATCGCATTGCTCGGGTCCGCCTGGATGAAGGCGACCCATCCGGAGATCTGGTCGGAGATCGAGGGTGAGTGGGAGTCGGAGCCGACGGAGGCCGAAGGGAAGGGTGGGGAACAAGACGGAGGCGAGTAAGGGCCGAACGGAGGCCGAAATGTATATACTATTTTCTTGGTTTTATCGAAATCGTGGGTTTCTTGATAACAAAGTAGAATGAGTAAGAGTAAAATGAAGGAGAAAGTTTTTAAAAGGAAAAACGCTCAGAAGACCTTCATTGCGTAAAAACCTGTGCAAGACATCGTGTACGAGTCGCATCGGTAGCCGTCGGGACCGAGGTCATAACGGGCCCGGTCGGTTGGGATACTTGGCGTGGAATTCTTCGACAAGATCTTGCGCGTTATCGAGTTCGTCGGCTCGTAGCCAAGACGTCTCTTCGGCCGTTCCTGCGTACCCATCCCATCGGACAAGGTAGACTAACGGAGGCCGTCGGCGCCGATCAATTTTGCTGTCCAAGATTTCTGCGATCTCATACTCCATTTCCCCGTCTATCTCGATCGGAGCGGCAGAGGCTGCTCGCGTCCTGGTATAGTGTTCGGATGTGCGGGCTCGAGTTGGGAGATGTGGAAGACAGGATGGATCTGTTGCATGTCTCGTGGAAGTTTGACGGTAAAGGAAGCTGGTCCGGGCTGGGCGATAACTTCGAATGGGCCATAAAAAAGTTCGGAGAACTTCTTGGTTGGTCGGGCCGATCGGAAGCCGAAGGCATTTATGTATACCTCATCTCCTACGGAGATCTTCGGGTCCGGGGATTTCCGTTTATCAGCAGGACCTTGATAGCGCTTCTGAGCAGCAGCCATCTGGTTACGAAGCTCTTGGTGGAGAGCGTCTAGGTCCGTGACAAATTCTCGGGCCCGAGCGGAGGTCAAGTCGCGCTCGGGATGGACGGTGACCGACGGATGATAGCCCTTGTTGGCGAAGAACGGAGACACGCCAGTAGTGTCATTAGGCGTGTTGTTGTAGGCAAATTCGCCGAGCGGAAGAAGCGGAGCCCAGTTGTCCTGCTGGTAATTGCAGTACATCCGGATGTATTGTTCCAAAGTCTGGTTGACGCGCTCGGTCTGTCCGTCGGCAGATGGGTGATAGCCGGCGGTGAAGTGGAGCTTCATATTGAGCGCCTCTCCCAAGGAACGGAAGAAATGGTTAACAAACTCGGTGCCCCGGTCGGAAGTGACATGACTCGGGACTCCGTGCTTAGAAAATACGTGAAGGACGAATAAATGGGCCAGTTCGGACGCCGTGATTTTTCCGCGGCACGGAATGAAAAGTGCCATTTTCGAAAGGCGGTCGACAATAACAAGAATGCTGGTGAAGCCGTCGGACATCGGGAGTTGTTCGATAAAGTCCATCGAAATTGAATCCCAAGGTCGCTCGGGGACCGGTAATTGCCGAAGGAAGCCGTAAGGTCTATGGTGAGTGTATTTGCCGCGTTTGCAAAGTACGCATGATCGGACGTAACCTTTGACAAAGGCTCGGAGTCCGGGCCACACATATTCCTGTCGGACTAAGGCAAGTGTTTTGTTCTGTCCCCAATGGCCAGCAAGTTGGTGATCATGTTTGTCGAGTAGAACCCGCAGACGGAGCTCCGCGGATTCCGGCACGTAAATGCGTCCGTCGTGATAAAGAAGGCCGTCTCGGGTTTCCCATCGGGGATCCGAGGTGTCGTTAAGATGTTGTGAAGCAACAAGGTCGGAAGGTAAAGCAGCACGGATATCCGCGTGGAGCTGATTAACGTCCATAATATGCCCAGCTCGGAGCGCCGGAGTCCACAGCGCGGAAGCGCGAAGGGAAGCGCTAATCTGATGCTGAGTGAATACTGGACGGAAATTATGCGGATTTGCACTGGCGTAGCCACTATCCCCCTCTTTAGGGTAGACGTCCCATCGTCTAGTGAGAGCATCGGGCTTGCCACCGAGCCGCCCCGGGCGGAACCGAAGGACGAAATTGAAGGCCGAAAGTAACTCGGACCACCGAGCTTGCCGGCGGGTCAAGAGTTTTGTTGTCGAAAAATACTCCAGATTCTTGTGATCGGTGATAACGTCTATCGGCGGTACCGCACCCTCGAGGTAGCGTCGCCAAACGCGGAACGCCTCAAAAATGGCGAGGAGCTCTTTGTCGTGCGTATCGTAATTGAGCTCGGCTGCCGAGAGTGTCCGAGAATGAAAGGCTACTGGCCGAATTTCTCCGTCATCCGAGGTGATTGAAAGAATAGCGGCGATGGCGTAGTCGGACGCGTCGGTTTCCAGGGTAAGTTGAGCACCTGGAATCCAATGCGTCAGAATTGGAGCAGTGGTAAAGGCAAGCTTAAGGGTATCAAAGGATTCCTGGCAGGCCGGAGACCATAGCCAAGGTTCGGACTTCCGAGTGAGTCGTGTCAGCGGCACGACTATGTCCGAATAATTCGCAATGAAGCGACGATAGAAATTGGCAAAGCCAAGGAAAGACTGGACGTCCTTGACTTTTCTCGGCTCCGGCCATTCCCGAATAACCTTGACCTTGGACTCGTCCATCGAAAGACCTTGTGGGGAGAGGATATACCCTAGGAACTCAACGGTCTCAACGCTGAAAGCGCATTTTTTGAGAGACGCGAAGAGACCGGCCTGCCGAAGGCGCCGGAGCACCTCACGGACATGCTTTCGGTGATCCGCCGGGTTTTCCGAATAAATGAGGATGTCGTCCAAATATACCACGACGTTGACGTCGAGGAGGTCCGAAAAGAGGTCGTTCATAAAACGTTGGAAAGCGGCTGGAGCGTTGGTGAGGCCCTCAGGCATGACAAGCCACTCGAAGGAGCCGTAACGGGTCCGGAAAGTGGTTTTCCATTCATCTCCGTCGGCGATCCGAACTAAGTGATAAGCGTGCTTCAGGTCAATTTTAGTAAAAACCTTTGCACTTCGTCCGGCATCAAGGAGATCCGAGATGAGTGGCAACGGATACCGATCTTTCCGAGATATCCGATTCAGAGCTCGGAAATCCACGCAAAGCCGAAGCTCCCCAGACTTCTTTTTGACGAAGAGGATGGGAGCGCCGTGCGGGGAAGTGGACTGTCGAATAAAGCCGTTGTTGAGATTTTTGTCGAGGAAATCTCGGAGAGCCGCCAATTCTAGCTGAGAAAGGGAGTATATGGGACCGGGCGGTGGTGAAGCCCCGTCCTCAAGTTCGATCTTGAGATCGTATGGCCGATGGGGTGCCAACTTTTCTGACTCGGAGGCCGAGAAGACGTCGGCGTAATCGTGGTACTCTGCCGGAAGGCCGGACAAGTCCGGGGCTTCGGAAGCGGCGGAGGACCGGCCTAGCACCTCAGAGAGGCCCAGGCGGAATAATTGACTACCTTTAGCGCGCAAGGCACTTGCAAAGGCAGCTGCTCCAATGAAGGAGATCGACGGGGGTGGAGCGTCGACCGAAGGAGCAACAGATGGCTCCACTGAGGGAGGAATGGTTTCGGCGGAAGCCGACGGAAGTCCTTCGGACGGAGCCGAAGGTGACCCAGCGGAGCAAGGCGAACGGAATGATATTTGGCCCGAAACCCAGTCAATCAACGGATTGTAGCGGGTGAGCCAATTGTGTCCTAGAACGACAGAGCAGGCAGAATCCAGAGTTGTGACGTATAAGACAACTGGGGTTGTGTCACCAGAAGGAAACTGAATGTCAAAACTGACGGTTTCGGAGATGACGGCACCGAAGGTGCCATCGAACAGACGGAGGCCGATCGGGGGAATAGAAACGCGCGTGAGATTATTGGTGGTACAGAATACAGGATCGGCAAAACAATCGGACGAACTGGAGTCGACGAGAGCCCGGAATGCCGACGGAATTTGCGGGGATTCAAGAAGTGGGCATAAGGAATTTGGGTCGGTGAGGGCAGAAGCGTTAAGTCGTAAAAAGGAGTCGGGAGCGCGGACTGGGAAGTCTTCGCGACCCTCGGGCCGCGCGGACATCCGAGAATCGCTACTTATTTTCCCGACTGCGAAGTTGAAGAAGATGTAGTGGTCGTGGTGGCCGCGCGACCGGACGTCCGTCTTTTGGGACAAGCGTCACTGCGATGACCCTTTTCGCCGCAAAGCAGGCACAAATTTTCGGCAAGCCGACGGGCCCTTTCGGCAGGGAGAAGTTTGCCGTCGGTACCCAGTACCTTCGCATATGGTTTCTCCTGAGTTGAAGAAGGAGAAGTTTTAGCGGGGGATCCGCCGGAGTTCCCTCCGTTCCCCCCGCCTCCCTTCTTCTTATTCTTCTTGGATTCACCAGAAACGTAGGGGGTAGGGTTACTACCGGAAGTGTTCGGGTGCGCCGCCTTGTTATCGGTGGTGACAGTTTTCGGAGACCGAGAATGCCGAAGTCGCTGCTCCTTCTGCCATTCCCAATGGGAGGCATCGATGGATTGAGCAGAGATTTTAAGGACATCGAGGGAATCCGGCTTCCCGCCGGGAAGGTCGCGAAGTTTGAGCTGAATGCGCTCGGGAAGTCCATCGTAAAAGACTTTTCGGAGGGTGACGGAGTTCCAGCCCGTAAGCTGTGAAAGCTTGTTGAAACGGACCAGATACTTCTGGATTTTTTGTCCATCGCCCATACGCAGAGCTACAATCTCGTTCTCGGCGTCCTGTCGGGGATCGTAGGTGCCGAAGTTGAGCTGGAGCTCAGAAACGAATGCGTCGTAATTGTTGAGCCAAACAGGGGGGTTGAGTGGGTCAGGGTTGACGTAGGAAGGTTCGAACCATCCGAGGGCATCTCCGGTGAGGTAGGAGATCATGTAGTTGACCTTCTGCTGGTCCCGAGCAAATGCCGAGGGACGATCGCGGAAGTTCAGGATGCCTTGGAAAAGGAAGGTACGGAGTTTCTCGGGGTCCTTTCCGTCAAAAGTCTCGGGATCCCGAACGCGGGACCGAGTCTTGTCCTGTGAAATGCTGCGCTGATTGAGCGCAGTGCCAATACCCTGAGCCATAGCCGCCGTGAGTGAAGCAAAGAAAGCAGCAGGATCCTCCATCGGATTCCGATCTGGACTTGGAGATCTGCTACCTCTACCTCCACCTCCACCTCCACCTGATCCTCCACTACCACCACCACCGCCGTTTCCGTCCGGATCGAACGGGTTATGGGAGGACCTTCGGGGCCGATCGGCTACCGGCGATTCCCGAGATGGGGGTTCTTGAGGTTCCTCCTCCTCGTCGATCTCAACCAGACTATTTCTGGCCGATCGGACGCCGCGAGCCTGTGAGATTGACTCAAAGGGATTATTCGGTGAGCGAGCAGGGCGAGTTTCGGAAGGAAGGGTCATAGTGGAAGTCATACTGCCAACAATATGTGCACTTTGTCGGTTAATGAAGGAAGATTGGATGTTTTGGCTGGCTAAGTTTCGGAGGCCCGCACTGTAGTTGATACGGGAATCTCGGTTGACCTGGTCCTGTTGTTGGCGTTGTTCGACAACCTCGGGAGGAGTGATACTAAGTCGAGCAAGTCGCTGAAGCGCACGTTCGTTTCGTAGTTGAGTTTGCGTGTCGATTTTGGGAGGCATAAACGAGTGGGTGTAAGAAGAGTGAGTTTGAATATACTGTCAAGTACCGGATCGCCGTCAGGACCGATCGGATCCGAGGGTCCTGTCAAGACAATGTTGAATGTGAGCGAGGAGTGAACGCTACACAAGATATGGACTTCGCGTGGAAAGTGCGAAGTCCAGTCGGGACCGAGACGGAGCCGACGGGGACAGAGTGGACTTGGCTTCAGCTCGTGCGCTGCGCCCTTCTCTACAACCCGTGTCCAATTTCGGAAAAGGTCGGAGGCCGACGAAGGGAGGATAACGGAGGCCGACGGAAGACCGAAGCGAGGATGAGGATAAGGAGGAAGTCTTAGTCGATATTCAAACTGACTAGAACAGGGTGTACATAAGGCTTTTATACTAAGTCTAAATTATTATATAAGTGTCGGGGCCGTCGGAGCACCGAGGCTCCGTGATAGCGATGAGTGACTGCTGTACATGTGAGTCAATGCTGTGGCGGAGTTTTCGGAGGACCGAAGGTTCCGAGGGAGGGATATCATAGTGTGGAGTTGTGTCGTGATGATAAAGGGACCCAATAGGAACTGTTCGGAAAATACTCGGGAGCTGACGGGGTCCGAAGTCACGGTACGTGACATATCCCTAGTCATTCCAATAGAAGATCTTTTTCTCTGTTTCGCCGGATAAGGAGATTACACGTGACATTTGTCGAGGGTGGATAGGGTGCACCTTAAGAGCTCAATGGACAGAGTAAATAGTCTAGCGAGCAGTCATGTATCACAGACATGCATCCGCAGCAGTGATGAAGTACGTGGTCATGTAACAAAGACATGTGCTACGACTACGCGGCCATGTAACAGAGACACGCATCCGCATAATAAAGTACGAGGTCATGTAACAAAGACATGTGCCTCAGCGGATTATGTAACAGAGACATGTGTCCATAACATTAATGAAGTACGAGGCCATGTAACATAGACATGCACCACGACTGCATGGTCATGTAACAGAGACACGCGCCGCGACTTGACTGTAGCCACAGACTTCTCGCGCAAACCAGATATATGCCAGCAGATGCTAGCATGTTTGTGCTGAGAGCCATATGACCGCGCAGTCATGTAACAAAGACACATATCCGCGACTTTATTAAATGCACCCGATGATCGGCGACTGATATGTACAGAACGAAACAGAGAATGATGTGGGGTACAATATGTACAGGGTAATGAAGCCACGCGAAGGTAAAAAGAATGGGAAATGAATATGAGGGAGGAAAACCTACCAATATCCAACGTGCTAGCCTTGAAGCCAGGAACCACATCTGGTAGCACCTTCTTCGTATTTGCCGTCGCCAAGGCCTGCACCTGTTTGATTGTCTCCGGGTCGCTGTACATTGATGACGAGGCTGGCGTGCGGTCGAAGATGGTGGGATAGTTGGTTCGCAGTTGTGCCAACAAGTCCCTTGCTGCACAATCGTCCATCGGTAGTCCATTCTGCGGGCTATTGAATGTGGCCGCGGAATGGTTGATGTTTTGGTTCCCGATGTTGCCACCGTACTGCTGCGATGATGTGTATTGCTGCGACAAATACGCGTCGGGGTTATAACCATGCGAAGACGTAGGGTTGTCGTATCTGTTGGCTCCATACCAGTCGTTCGAGTACAGCATTTCTGTGAGATTTTCGCCTCCTTGGGCGTGGTTGGTAGGGCCCCCAAACTGGAGACCTAGGTCTTGGGAGGCCATGTATGGAAAAGAACGACAACAGAGCAAGAAAGCAAGAAATGCGACGGTGTAACGAGTGAGTGCGAAACGAGTGAGTGGTGGGAGAGAGAAAATTGATGTGGCATGTCAGCTATGCTCGGCTGGACGTAGTGTTGCCGTCAGTGCGAGTTGAAACCGGTATCAAACTCGGCTCGGTCATCGAGTTGATCAACTCGATCAGTCGAGTCGAGTCGAGTTGCGCACTGATTCCAGCTGAGTTCTTGATCGCTCTTCCTAATCTGTCATGTACATCACATACAGTCGCTTCGCATCTTGTCGTGTCTCCAATAATCATGTTATTGACTCTGCGGAAGTGGATGAAAGGCGAGCTGCTCTGGCAACGGGCAGGGCGACCATCTCTCGGCAATCTGGCTGACAAATGAAGGATACGATCGCGTGATTTTGGAAAAAAAACTCGACGCACCTGCTCTGTGCCTCCACACCATGGACAGGGATTTCTGTGCTTGCAAGAGCCCAGAGGTCTGCAATTGTGGTCCCAACTCTCACTGGTTGCCCATGTATCAGCCTCCATATCAATCCCCCGCCTCGCATTATGGTGGTCCGACGCATTCAGGCCACTACAGTCAAGGGGTTCCCGTTTTGTGGATCAAGGAACCGGTCCCGTTTTTTGAAAATTTGGGGTCGGGAGGGGAACTGTTGGAGTTTCTGCTTCAAGGAATTCAATCCTTAATTCACACAGCGTTTCGGTTCAATCAATATAAGATTTACACGATGCCCGTGAGGGCGGGTGGTACAAGCTCGTAAGGTTATGTGGTCTTTTCCTACTGTATTTATACTGTCTATCTGAGTCACTCGGAGTCATATAATAAATATTCCATACTGTTCTGTACTGTTCTTGAGCATTCCTGAGCATTCTGTATGATTCACGGTGAGTCGCGTACTTGCCCGAGATATCCCCGAGCCTCGGTCATGTGCCCGAGTGCTCATACACAATAGGAGCCAACCGACCACGCAATACCCCCATAAGGGAATTTGTCACGTTGAAACGCTGACTATAGAACCACTGGTGAAATTTAGTGTGCAAGACGAACACTTCAAGTGAACAACCAACAACACCAACAACAACCAACAAATCCAACTATCAAACGTGCGAGGTTCGGGGTTCCTACCAGGTATTAGGCAGTGGCAATTTGGGTTTTACAAACAAATGCAGTAGCTTATAGCTAAAGATGACTTCGAGACGATCGAAACCGTTCTAGGCGCTTTACACGACCTTAGAAGGTAAGGAAAGTTGGTTTTTATGTGCAAGACTTGGAACTAAGCCCAAGGAGTGATCCGTAGATCGAGAGTTTTTTTTATGCCAACGATATATTTCCAACAACCAATGTATCAGCTAGAGTTTGGTAGATTGACTACTGCACAAAGCCGGGCGCCTTCAAATGTTTATGTGATTTTTAACGAAGCAAGTCCGGTCCTGTCCTGTCCTGTCCTGTCCTGTCCTGTCCTGTCTGGTCTGGTCTGGTCTGGTCTGGTCTTGTCTTATATCACTCCACAAATATCCAACACTTTATATATTGCAACAGAAACAAAAAAAGGAAACTTTATAAGCTTTCTGAGGGTGTTCCGAATAGATGCTAGACGTCCCCTGTGTGCTCAAGCTCACGCTCGTGCTCACTGAAGAGGAAGGGTAGGATCTACTGGTGTTCCCTCTGTTTTCTACGGGTATTTATACAAACCGACGTTCTAAATAAGGAAATGATTCTAAAACGACCTTTTAGTACAAACGGATAAGCGGAACACGGATATATCGGGGTGATGAGCAGTATTAGCTCAAGAATTAACCCTGTTGGTAATTAGTTCCGATTAAATGGTATATTTTGGTAGATAATCTGGGAGATTGGAAGGGGAATTGCGCCATAGCACGTATGTGCCCTGGGCCATCAATCCATGTGCCAGCTCCACCGAGCCCTGGTTCATCAACCCTTAAGTCGCCCAATTAGTTAACCCTTCAGCCCTGGTCAAAGCGAGTCCTGGCATCACGGGCCAAGGGCTCGGTACTATCTCCGACATCGGATCTCTGTTCCGTGCTCAGATCGGTGATCTCCGTGATCGACATCATCGGATCTTCGGAATTGTTCGGATTATTGGGCCGCGCACGGTCCTATTATCTAGAACCGTACCGCAACCTTATTCAGTCCCTCGTACATGCCCCTGGTAAGTCCCATAGTCTGAATGGAGTGCATTGGTGTGTCCTTGATAGGATACATGCGGGCCGTTCCCAATCCCTTGGTTAAGGATGGTAAGAACGCCTTTAGCTAATAGACTAGTACTCGACTTGGCAAATCTGACCCATTGTGGTGGCCGTCATCCCCATAATCAGTAATAGAGCTACTTGCACATGCTTTCATCCTTAGCTAGCAACTCGGACCTCATCCTAGCTCATAGTGAGTGATATAGCCTTTATTCTATACGAAGCTCCTGCTTAGAACAGCAAAATCGAAAGATTTCACCGCTGGTCACAGGGCCGGCTTATCAATGTGTATACCATCAGCGCGCCTCGGCTGAAGGGCAAAATTGTACTCAGCGCTTTGTCTGTCCCGTGCGAGTGCATTTTCTCGTCGAGCAAGGAGACCTGTACGCTGCGTCGTAATCGCCTATCCCCAGCACTACTCGAGATTCTTCAGTTCCTGAAGTATATGTACAAGCAGCTGCACCTCGATTTCACAGCGGACATTCTCGCGAGGGAGGAGGACTACACAATCGAAGGGAATATTATGGAGCATGTGATCCGGGAGCTGATGCAGTCGGGGAAGGTTCAGGAGCTTGCAGAGCTGCTGAATAATATGCCTCCGGAGAGGGAGATCGTTGTTTAATATATTTTACTTGGCTAATTTTAATTGTGGGCGACTCTATATTTCACTGTGAATCCGAATCCGACTCCGTTGCCTCCGGATCCGGAAAGCTCTTCAGCATCGCCTCTACCCCATCCAATGATCCCCGAATTACTTCCAGCTTTTCCAGAAGTCGAAGCTCAGAGCTTGGAAATTTAATTTCGTCCTGCCGCTGCCGCGCAGCTCGAAGAAAGTCGTATATAGGGGGAAGGGATATCTTGAGGACCTCCTCGAGATCCTTTGCATCCAGGATTCGCTTCGAAGTATTGTAGGCGCCCTTTTTGACCTCCAAATCTATGTGGCGTGTGATTTGTTCCTTGTGCGGTGTTTCCGGGACAATGTCGCAAATTGTGGCATCCGGATCCTCGTCTGCACGGATCAAATCTATAATTTGCTGACAGGTCGTCGATGGAACCCCGTCCCAGAAGAGGGTGGGCTATGCGCAACTGTTTAAAGCTTAACTGACCGTACACGACTCGGACGGATACCGACTGCGACATTCGACGTACCAGGCACTGTCCATTTTTCCTTTCTTCATCGCAATCAAGTCTTTTAGGAAGGCATTGGCCTTGAGCTGGTAGGTGAAGTGGTCACCGTGACCAGTCGGCATGATATTCAATATACGCAGGGCCCAGGTAGTCTCTCGTAGACAGACGCTACAACAGAAAAAGCTCGTACCTCGCATGTTGTAGTCTGTTGAGTGCCTTGATCAGTTGATTGGAGGTCAGCCTTATTATGTAATCTCAAATTTCTCGGACACAGATTTGAGGGTTAGAGCGCGTTTTTGGTGGATTTCTCTTTGGATTATCAAACCATGTATGGGAATCAGCCACTTTGCCACCCAAAATTTTCCAGATGATGGCAGGACGGCGAGGCCGAATTTTGATGTGAATCGGCCGGTAACACTTTTGCACCTCAACGACATCTGTAAGCAGAATTCTGAGGACGCAAATTCCGTTGCTTTCGCATTCTAAGTGATTTGGATTCAAAATTTATGCCATCCATCGCCCCGCTGGAGCAGGGGAGCCTCGTCGGAAATTCAAAGTCCGATGATTATGTAATAAGGTCGAGCTCCCTACATCAGGCACGCGGTAAACTACAGACTAGGGCCCAGGCAAGAAATTTGCAAGAGATTTGATAGATGACAGATGTAGTAACTGCTGTCACAAATCATCACACCGTTACCAACTCGACTCGACTCGACTCATCAGAACTCGTGTCAACTCGTTTGATCGAGTTGAGACGAGTTGGCCACACCGCCTCGACTCGGCTCGCACTGCGGCAACACTAGCTGGACGCGTGGTGCCGGCCGAAGGATATCGGCCGGCACCTGAGCTCATGGGATCTCTACTGTGCATTGTGGACGGCTGCCGAGGCTGCCGAAACTTGTGCACCATCACGTCTCCATCAACCACGATCACTTGAGCGTACGCCGCGTCTCAGATCTCAGCTCTGAACAAGCTCTGAAGCCATCGCTCATACTTAACACGGAACACCTCGCCGATCATGTTGATATCTCGCGAAAACATGTGTTGCGGTCAATTCCCCCAACCCGTCTCCACGACCGGCAATCCTCGCATCCCCTACGCGGGGTAGCGCGGGGTTCGAGACCCAGCATTCCCAGCTATTCCCAGACCATTCCCATGGATTCTTGTACTACCATTCAGCGCCGCAAGCAGGGCCTCAGGATGGCAGTATCCGCTTCCGTCTAACCCCTAATAATTCGGCCTTGCTGGCCGGGCCTTTCATCAGCGACCAGCTCAATCTGGTGACACAGGAGCAGCTATCCCGGTGTCGACATGTTCTCGCTCACAGGGCCTGTATTGCGTCATCTTTCCCCTCGACTCTCCCTTTCTGGTCAAGCTCTCTAGCATAGCGGTCGCTGCGGTGCTGACTGTCGTTGGAGAGGAACTGCACAGTCAATATGACAGATCTGTTCATGGTACGAATCAGGTAAAGCCTAAGTACTTTCCATGGACTGGTACGTCGTCCAACTCCATTCACCACGAGAGAATCCTGCTTATACTTTTTAGGGTCGGCCATAGTCCATTTTGAGCGTTCGACGCTCCCTGAGCACATCTGCTTCTTATACGGACCGTCGAAATTCTGGAGCCCGTTGCGTGCACGATGGACGGAGCTGCCCGGGGGCGTGTCGTATCTCCGGAAGAGGGGAAACGATTCGCGGTCCACCACTGCAGGGATCCCAGGGCCGGCGTATGCCATCCATAACACCCGCCTCAACTCCAAAACTGCTACGGGGCTCCGAGTCCTGTGCGATAATTCGCGGACATCGTAGCCCTTACGCATTCCCTACCTCCTTGGAATCAAATATACTACTAATAGCCTCGCGCACCCGTGCAACAATGTATCTACTGCCGTGATGTAAGTTGGTAAGTTGTCTTGGCAGCGTCCTATTACACGGACGTGGGAAACATTTCCGAACGGTCGGTCGATCAGCCTCCTCCAACACATCAGGAAAACCCAGATTCGACAATTGTTGAACAATTATCACCAAATTGTCGACAATCTCACAACCCATGATAATTTTACACATTCTTCGACAATGGTCCATAATTCCGTGTAATCAGATCCATCATCGCTCTTTCGGCGTGCTTTAAGCCTATCTTTGGCCAAGAACCCTCCTGTTCTGCTCTGGATGTGTTCAGCTCACTACCGTTCAAGGGGCAAGGTGGTCATGTGACCGTGTCGGCGAGACCTCAAGCCTAAGGCGGCCGCCACAAGTCAGACCAAGTCATGCCAGGTGATACAAGGAAGCAAGAGGAATGTAGGGAACCCTGAGCATGCAAATTTGGATGGAGTAGTTATATTTTATCTACCTTACTACGGCAAAAGTATACATAATCCTGTCATCGTATTCAATGTTGTAACGTAGGAATGGCGGTCGGACCAAGGACAGGTAGAATTTTCCCTGATACAGGAAATCAAGGGCAGCGCGAATGGCGCAAACAAGGCGTGCTGTGGACTGCCTATCGGGCAGCCGCAAATCCACGACAAGTCCAAGGAGGATGCGGCAGATCTGACTGTGCTCAGTCCCGGATATCCGCAATGGCGTTCCAAACCACCGGGCGCCTTATTGACAAGCTTGAGGCAAGCGGTGCATACGACTTGAACGACGGACATTGCGCAGGGAGGATGAGATGGGGATCAACTTGAAACTGAAGCTGGTTACAGCATCGGCTAACTAGCGAGCATGAGCGGTGAGCCAAGACCGCCCGAAGAGCGGAAATTCAAACTCGCCAAAAAAAGTTACGGCTTTCTGATTTACCGCCACGTCAGTCAATTTCCTGCCTCTTCCGCCCACTACCCACTTTCCTTCAATCCCCCGTCCCACCCCACGTTCATTACGATGGCTCCAAAACTCCGTGCAAGGCCGCAGGCCATCAGCGATACTGAATCTACTCACTCTGGCCGTCAGTTACCATCCCGCTTTGCCCACGCAGAGTCACCACTTACAAATATTATAGAAGATTGAGCGTCCGAGAGCGAAGAAGATCCCACATGGCGTCGTGAGTGTTCTCAGGCTACATGAGAGCCCAATTCATCCCTTCCACCAGCCAAGCGCTTATCCAAAAGCAAGGCCGAGAAGAACAAGAGTGAGTTCTTCTCCACGCCCTCGGTTCGGAGAATGCTAACGGGATCCCACGGGTCTGGGCCAGTGCGGCTCCTACTGGCCCCACGCCAAAGGCTCCCCAAGATAGTCCGGACCTAGTCCCAGTCCCGGAACCGCCAAGAAAACGAGCGCCCAGCAGTCGGCACACCAGTTCACGTCCATGCCGAGGACACTGGCTTTGCTGACAAGGAAGACGACCATTTCGATCCGGCGATGGGTGCTGCTGATGAGAAGGACGAGCCTGGCGAGGACGGCGACGATTTGCAGGGCCTGGCGGCGGATGAGGTGGAGCGGAGGCTCGTGGATTCGGTAAAGTCCCCGAATGATGCGAGTTACGTTCTTGACAGCAGCTTCTTCAGGTACCCCAGTGGTCGTCGAGCAACACCAACGAGTCAACGACGAGGATTCACTGATGTTCTCCAGGCCGTCAAGTCACGCCTCCTTCAGCTCATTATAGCGTTCCGGAATCAAACTTCGACTCCATTGAGGTAAGTTCAGACTCAGATTTCGACTCCGATCCTGGTATGCGCGGGGCCCTTTCCGGCATGATGGCAGCGCGCGAGTGTCTTCCTGCTCCCGTGAAGGTACACTTTTCTTCCTGTTGTAATTCCGAGGTCTCGGTAGACCACAGCCACCTCCCGCACGAAAGTCAACGGCCCGCTAAGGTCAGTCTTTCGATTTGCTAGAGTTTAATTGCTCATTGACTGGATGTACTTATGCTAGTTGTCATCGGCGCCGAAGTAGGAACCACATCCAAGGCTGGACCTCACCCAGGTAAAACTTTTGTGGTACATTGTTTTGTCGCTGATGTATTATTACAGGTTCCTCCCTCGGCACAAGCGCGCACATCGGCGCCACAAAGCCTGTAGGGAAACGTGAAGCTCAACGTGCACAGGAGGTATGTATTCCCTGATCTATGCTGCTGAGTGTATTTTCCTAGGCTACCGACTCAACCTTACATCGGACGCGGGTCATCCTTTGTCAAGGGCACGAAAGCACCACTTAACCCTCTGCAGCACTGTTATGATTTAGCGTATTGCGAGCGTAAGTCAGTAATAGATTACTGATGTCGTGAGTGATGTTTTGGAATAGGCTTAGTTTGTCGTAAGTCGTTAGCGCATATCTGGATATATCAGATAGCAAGATTCGTTAATTCTCAATACGAGTGACTCAAACTTAAATCAGTCAAACAGCTGCACTACAATCGTGGCCTTGGATCCGGGTCTAGATACAAGGCGAGGATAACGTCCTTCAGGGGAGGATGCTATTTGAAATGGCTATAGGCACTATGGCTAACTTATTCGGAGGTTGAGAGTAGATGCTACGTGGTAGATTGAAGTAAAGGTGTGGTGCTCCTGTCACATGAGGACAGGCTCTCATTATATAGCTAAGGAGTGTGGTTTCTAGAACATTCTACATAGTATTGGAACATTCTTGTGGTGCACTAGAATGTTCCTTCAAATGATTAAAGCATGTGCTGTGTGAATGTTCTAGAATATTCTGGTGAGAACAGGATAATACTCCAAGGATCTCACAGGTTCTGTGTAAGTAAGAAGCATCTATATAGATTGGCCATGCACCAAACCATAAGGGTTTGGCACTTAATGAATATGGAAACATGTGGCACATGGTTTCCGTGTGGGTACGAGTTCAAATCAAACTCGGATGGTTCTCATCAATATTGATGGAGATGAACATACTTGGGGTTTAAGTCTCTTGAATATCATTTTGGGTAGAGCTCTTGAAGTCTGAATGATGTTTAGAAGTGTGTCTTCACTCTAGAACCAAAGAGAGAATGTGTGAACTGGAAGGGATAGGAATTAATTCAAATACACTGTGAATTGTAATATTCCATAACATAGCCCCCCCAGTGTAGACACACTTCTGAATTTCGAGCATTGAGAGCATTGGAAGTACAGGATAAGCTTTCATAATTGGTAAACATTGTTTACCCTGTGATCTGGCATGAGTAACATGGTTGATACAGTGACATATATGTTAGAAGACATATGTGAAGGAGTGTGGTAGATTCGGATTTTGATAATATCCGTAACAATAAACCTGAGCACTATAAGGCTGCAGTCAAAAGTCCTCTGAGTATAATGCTTAGGTGGTTCTGAGTCATGCAGGAGAAGCTCTCTTCTTTGATGAGGTGGAACAGAGATCCATCATATTTGTCTTTCGAAGGCTGTATAAAATGTGCACAGAAGTTCCCTTCCTGGGTATGAGGAATTCCGAAGTAAATTGGACAGAAATCAAATATACTTGGATGGGTCAAATGGCCTTGAATTCCAAGTAGTTGGGAGGTCATTAATTTCTGCAGGGGAAAGCACCTGGCATGCTCATCATAAGAGACACTGGCTGACTGCCAGATTTGGATGTAGGGAAACACCGTAGATAGAACAGTAAGCCTTGAAGATGACTTTGCATTGCAATGAAATGGCACATCAATGTCCCAGGTGGAAATCGGTGAAATTTAATTTCTTGGAACAGATTCTCCCTTCTTGCAAGCTTTTCAGGTAAGTAGCTCATATAATCATTTTTCTCGGGATCATGAGTAGAATAATCCTCGGACTGATGCACTTTTAAGCGGTAAGTACATGCTTGCACAATTCAAATGCTTCTGGGGAAGATCAGTCCATTCCCATTTATATTCTTTCTTTAGGGAGTGAAAGAACAGATGTGTGGGGCACACATAGATGGGAACATATCCTGAGAAACAAACCCTCATGCCTAAGAAAACTTCAAACTCTAGGACACTGTGCTGCTCTGCCAATTGAAGAATGGCATCAACCCTTTCTTCGTGAGTTAGCAAACCCAATCAGACCACTGTAAGAGCAGAGATTGGACCCCGAAATGGCACCTGGATCAGGAAAGTCTAAGGTTTACTTCCCAAATTGCCATGAGCACACTATCTGAAATTCATCCGGAACATCCATTTCCCTGATTTTCCGAAGGTCAACCATCACGCCAGGTTAAGGGCAGTAAAAATGAATATGGCTGCTGCCCAAGGGGATTTCGACGATTCAATCACCCAGGTTTATTCCAGGAATCCAGTGGCTAATTCTCTGCTCACAGGTGAAGTGGTCAAGTGGCGAATAGTGGATGCGAAACTGGGAGGAGATATCTCAGGCAGAGTAAACAAACACTAGTTTGGAGACAAACGAAATGAGCAATAGACAAGGAGTGTGTAGGTGCTATTAAAATCTTGAGCACAAGTAAATGGATTAACTGTTTCAAGTCAATCTGATGGGTTTAAAGTAGAGTGTTATCTCTGTCGCCAATATAAGTTATGTGGCATTGTAAACAATGCAGTCACAAACAGGTGACTATTCGAAATGGAATCAGTTGAACATCTTCCGTCAGAGTCTGTGGATGTTCTGCAAACATGGCACCAACTCTGAATCGTTCCGGGATGCCCAAATGATTACTTTTACCATAGTCAACATAAGGAAGAAATGAGGTAGCCAGCAGAGTGCACCGATTAAAAGGCAGAGGCACAGTCGGCAGCCAGTGCCAGCCGGATGCATATTATATAATTCAGCAGTTAGACTAACAACTGAATTGTCGGAATTCTCCCTGAGGCTCTCTGTCCACACAGTGGAATTGAGATGGTCTTGTGCTTAGCTGTCAATACAAGGTTGTCAGTATGATTAATACTGAGATCAGCACATAGAGCTGTGATAATTCAATTAAAATATTCTCTCTTCTCCAGGAAGTCACATTCTCTGAATGGAACGAGTTATAGGATAGGAGGAATAATTGGCAATAGCATAATAATCTCCTGCTAGTCAAGCAAGGGTAGTTGATTTTTGAGCGGTGTCTTCAGTCTGAATGAGAGATTAATACTGCTGCTCCTCGTCTGTCGGTCTAATCAGTAAAGCAGTCATGGAATATTCCGATGTGAGTGGACTATGGACAGTTCAGGTCAGCTATATGGAAGTCAAGGTCCGGAGCATCCTGAAAATCAAAGGCTCGATGGTAGTATATCTCAAACCCAATAGAAATATAGGATTCCCAGGTTCTGGAAAGAGCCTTCAATACCCCGACTATTGCTGCAAATTTCCATTCCCTCCTTGGGCCACAAGGGACATGCCTGCGGAGACATTCTATGATCCAAGTGATTCCAGCTTGAACATATGTGCAGTTCGCATTGCTCTGCAGAAGAGCAGCCTCACAGTCTGGAAACGGTTGGTTAAAATAACCGCTGCTCAGTGAGCTGTTTACAAAGAGGATGCTCTGGGTAGGAAGGCTGATTTGCAGAGGGACAGATGGAGGAAGACTGATAGGAAACTCCACAGTGAATAAGCCGGAGCCAAGGCCATGTATTGCTCAGCTGATGAATGTTGTGATGTGAAGACAACCACAATAAACTAGACAGACGAGTTTGGTGGTCGGAACCCAGGCACAATTCTCAAGATGTTGAACCTCCCTGATAAGCAAGGGAGCAGTCAAGGAAATTGAGTTCAGAATGGTGAACACCTAAAGACACTGGAGCAAATTGCCATGAATGATGGAGAGATTATACAGGAGCTCCTCACAGAGGAAGCAGGTCATGAGTTCATTCCTGATGAATGGAAGGGGTAGGACCAGGCGGTGACACAAGAGAGTGTGGGTCACAATAATATGACAGGGAATGAGTGGATTGTCAGATGGTCCAGCATGCTGAGTTACAAGTGTTATTGGTAATATGTATGTACCACACACCTAGTGTAAGGACATGTGGGATTGTCGCTGCATGTGGGGTTTTCAGTTGTTATAGTGAATGACAAGGAGTAACACTCAATTTGAGAAGTTCCCAATGTGTCCACCAATGTTATGATTTAGCGTATTGCGAGCGTAAGTCAGTAATAGATTACTGATGTCGTGAGTGATGTTTTGGAATAGGCTTAGTTTGTCGTAAGTCGTTAGCGCGTATCTGGATATATCAGATAGCAAGATTCGTTAATTCTCAATACGAGTGACTCAAACTTAAATCAGTCAAACAGCTGCACTACAATCGTGGCCTTGGATCCGGGTCTAGATACAAGGCGAGGATAACGTCCTTCAGGGGAGGATGCTATTTGAAATGGCTATAGGCACTATGGCTAACTTATTCGGAGGTTGAGAGTAGATGCTACGTGGTAGATTGAAGTAAAGGTGTGGTGCTCCTGTCACATGAGGACAGGCTCTCATTATATAGCTAAGGAGTGTGGTTTCTAGAACATTCTACATAGTATTGGAACATTCTTGTGGTGCACTAGAATGTTCCTTCAAATGATTAAAGCATGTGCTGTGTGAATGTTCTAGAATATTCTGGTGAGAACAGGATAATACTCCAAGGATCTCACAGGTTCTGTGTAAGTAAGAAGCATCTATATAGATTGGCCATGCACCAAACCATAAGGGTTTGGCACTTAATGAATATGGAAACATGTGGCACATGGTTTCCGTGTGGGTACGAGTTCAAATCAAACTCGGATGGTTCTCATCAATATTGATGGAGATGAACATACTTGGGGTTTAAGTCTCTTGAATATCATTTTGGGTAGAGCTCTTGAAGTCTGAATGATGTTTAGAAGTGTGTCTTCACTCTAGAACCAAAGAGAGAATGTGTGAACTGGAAGGGATAGGAATTAATTCAAATACACTGTGAATTGTAATATTCCATAACAAGCACGAGGCTCTCTCTATGCTTGACTGGTCCGACTAATAATTTTGTCAAAACCCTCCACAAGTTGTTCCCATTCCCGATGCGGTCTTACTTCCTTCGATATGTTTATAATTTCTAGTGATACATTACCTACGCCTATTGTATACCCACCATTATAATGCATCCTAGTTCTTCCTGTAAACTGGCGTGAAAATTGCGAATGTGAGCCTCATAATGGACCGATAATGACCTGAAAACCCGGTGGTAACAGCCAAATAACGGGCCACAATTGCGCATAATTGGTGTCAATTGAAAGAGGCATAAATAATCCGACAAAATTTGACAACGGAGTACAATCTGACAATTGTCCCCGATTACTAACAGGTGTGGGCAATTAGGACTTTCGGGTTTTCCTGATGCAGTACGATTCTTCGCAGATGATAGCACGAGCATTACAAGATAGTCTATATAGGTATGTTGCTTACAAGATATTCCGTTTACCAAAAAGGGGAGGTCGCGCTCCCATAATTCTTCACTGCTCGCCCACCCTTCCTCGGACTCGGCCGCAGAGGGATGTATTCATCCCCGATCTCCTCCGGCTCGTCATAGGCGTCGTTACCGTTGACCATGAAATCCTCGTCTAGTTCGAGCTCTTCGTGGGCCCAACGGACCAGTCGCCCTTCTCCGGCGGGCTTCAAGGAGCGTGGGAGGGAAATGCGAGGGAAATTGTCAAGAGATAGACGGTTGAAGATGGGTTTGACGTGTTCCGTCAGGAAGGGATTAAGGCGGTCTGTATACTTGTACGAAATTAAGGAAATGGAAGTGATAAGAATGCTGCGCCTTCGGATTGAACGCTGAACTGGACTCGGGGAGTATTGTCAGACTCACGAAATAACAAGGAAGATGACGGCTGTGGAGCGCCGGGAGTTGCGTTGCCTGTCGCCTTCCAGGAGCTGCTCAGAGTCCTCATCAGGCTCAGAGGGCTCTGAATTATCCTCCGAGGGAGGAGGCGCATCTGATTCGGCGCCCATGACATCGAAGACTGGTCCGGATTCGCAAGCGTATCTCGTACGCCAAGTGAACGAGTGGAGGGTATCCTCGATTCCCAACAGTAAAGGCTTCCCCGACTGGTAAGACGGCCAGATTTCCCGAGGGTGGGTGGAAGCACTCACCTGTCCTAACTCGGCCCGGCGGTCGCAGACAAACTGGATACGGACGGCTAAGTTTTCAGAACTTCCAGCAAATTGGAGAGTCACGGATTCTATTCATTCGTGAGACAACATGAGGAGTATAAAACTCATAAACTCGCCGTCGGAATCCTCTGAGTTTAAAGTGATAATAGAACAAGAGGCACCAGAGATAGGGATTTCTGTGTGCGGCTCGGATGGACCTTTGGGATTGTTCACGATCAGGTGAAGCAAATCCTCACGGGGCGACTTACTAATTAAGCATATCCAAGCTCCGGAGGAGCACTGAAAAAGGAATGGAGAGCCTTGAATTAGTGCACCAAGGCGGATATGTGACATACTAACATAGCTCGTGGAAGAACTCGAATTTCCCCCCAAATGTAACCGATGTGCTTCCTTTCCTTTGCTCTTCACCAGGAGAGGCCGTTCCGCAGCATCCGCAAAGACTGCGCACAAGTCGTACTGCCTGGCACCCGCGCGGAAGCGGCAGTCTTCCACCGAATCGATAAGGAACGGGGTGCGTCGAGAAAGCCCCGGAAGAGCTGCAACCGCCGCAGGGATAATGGCGGTCAAAATGGTGAGGATCATGGTGGGGTATGCAAAGGTGTGTGCGGTCCGAGTCCAGGCAGACCCATCAGTGGCTTACTGAGGTGCTGTGCTGTCGCCGCGACCCATGATCTCCCATGATTTGAGGGTAAGTGACGTACGTGGGGGGAGAGTGGCGCTACGGTAAACTAAAATATGCCGCATTAGGACGGCGTGGCATTTGGGCTCTTGTCCCCGCAAAACGAGTCTAGAACTCCTCGGATCGGAATAGAAAGGCCAACTGCTTTCTTTTGAAAGATTCCCCAAGTTTCTGTTTTATCCTGACCTTCCCTGAGCATGGTGTGAAGATGCCGAGGCTGAACCTTCTTGACGATGGCATCAACTGCGGGCTTTTGTTTTCCCGGTTGGGCTTGGCTTCATGCGATCAAAATGAAATTCAACCTACTCCAAATCTCCAACTCATTCAACGCAAGTTCGACTCGGGAAACCTCTCTTATCGAAACCACGCGGAATTCCAGCTTTCGCGAAGAATTACATATCTTCAGGAATCTATCAAATTGAAATACTACCAAGGGCAGAAGTCCTAAGGATAACTCTTCAGCACGCAAGTAACGAGTCATTGAGCCGCCGCCAGGCATTTCCAAAGACTAGTTGTTTATACTGCGGATCACAGTGTTTCAATGAACTTTGCAGCCTTGCGACAACCTTCCCCCCACCTCAGATTCACGCAGCCTCCAGCTGGCCATCCTTTTATTAGAGATAAATATCCCAAGTAACTAATGCGCGAGCTAGAGAGAGCTGACTCTCTCTGAGTACACACGTACCTGATGGGAACACGCTCCAAGTCTGCACCAGATTCCGTCGGAGCGGGAGAAGGGCAAATAGCGCGAGGGGAGGGAGCTTGGCAGTGCGGAGCTTTCCTGTGTAGATTAGGGTTGTTTGCAGTAGCCCTTTTTGGCTCCTTTTTGCATTCCTTTTTCCTTCCTTTTTGCTGTTTCCCTGCCATTTGTGCCAAAAGGAGCGAAAAAGGAGAGTAAAAAGGAGCCCAAAAAATGGCTACTGTGAATGGGTAAGCTCACGCGTTTGACAAAAAGGAAGCAAAAAGGGCCTTTTTGTGTCTACGGCACCGTGTTCGGAGGGCCAAGTGATTTCCAACTCCGCCTGAGGGAATTGATCCTCCTGCCGACTCTGTACCACTAATAGTATCCACCTCTCTCTAATTCATATGTACACATGTTATATAGCCAAGTCAATACACACATTGGACATACACGAGGAGGAAAAATTCAATTGTAGATTCAACTTTCAAGTAATACATGTATAAAATAGTTGTGTCTTGCACCAACGAGTTCTGTGCAATACTATGCCTGCCCACAACTCCCAACGGTGATGCACAGCATGCTGGCAGCAAAGGGCAGGAGGGTGAGGGTGGATGAGGGACGGTGGTGGGTGGCAGGAGTGGAGCGGAGTTTGAAAGCTCATCAAAAGGAGTGAAAGAGGACAACAAAAAGGAATGCGAAAAGGAAGCGAAAAGGGACAGTTTTGAAAAATGAGGGGGTATGGCCCTTTTTGACTTCCTTTTTGTGTTCCTCTTTGCTTCCTCTTTCAAAAAGGAGTGAAAAAGGGCTACTGTGAACAACCCTATTGCCTCCTAACCCACATCAGCCTCAAAAGTAAAGAAAAGTATGGACAAGTTTTCCATGCTCATGTCGGAGGGGATAGGCACAATCAAGGACGATCTGCATCCCAATCGAGCAAAATGAGGGACGGGTCTTTGCATTTTGAGTGTTTAACTCCAAAGCTCAGTGATTGAACCTCTGTCAATTTTCACAAGTATATTCCACCCATACCTTCGTCACGGACTCCTGCCACGCACACGGTGGATTCCGAGCACGCCACAGACACGGTGGATTCCAAGTTCGGGGGTTCGCCGCAGACACGGCGGATTCCGAGAGCGTGGGACCCGGCATCAACATCTTGACAGCCGGCGCCAACATCTCGACAGCATCACATGTTTTTTTCATGTGACTTTATCACCTGTGTGTCTGTAGTGTTTTAAAGTATAGAAAACCTCAAGGCATCACGAGCCAAGTAAAAAAAGCGAGTCCAAGATACTCAGAATTAGGGCAAAAATTCGAGCAAAATCAACCGTACGACTTGTACAAAACCGCATTGCGGCATGAGCGAAATTTAAAAAGAATTGAAGGTTTTGATTGAACTTGTTTGTCGGAGTTCGCATCAAACTATTACAATCAAGACTTGATCAAGAGTGACTCACTCAGAGCGCACTTGAATACCGACAGCACACTGCCGTGAAAAGGCCTTGTCGATTCCCAAGAATCTTTCAAAGATATGTTGGAGTGGTACTTCATTCCTCTCCGACGCGTAATAACGGCACTGCCTTCTTCGGACCTTTGCCCGTGACACCCGACGCCACACGCGAGTCTCCGCTGTACCACTGGCAGGCTTCGTTTGGGCTTTGTTCTTTCAGTGAAGTTTCCACTCATGAGCTCGCCTATTTTGCTGCTCTCTTCTTTTTGCGCGCATCCCTGCTGCCTCCACTGCTTAGAGAAAGGAGCGGAGATTTGTCCCGGGTCCGCTCATAATCTCAAACATCACCTGAAACCGGACGGGGTACTGGCCTGTGCGGGCCTGTGCTAGCATATAAGCGCGGACGGAGAGAACAGCAGCGGGAAATAGCATTAACTGGGGCAAGCATCGGTATCCGCTCCGTATTAATTTCAACAGACTGACTTGTCGCTAGAATTACCTCCGTACTCGGGGGAACGTCTCACTGCGAGCCGGACTTGGCACCGTTGCCATTGTTTCTAACTCGATACGGGCAGTAAAACACCTATTCGTTTGGTTTGAAGCCCTTGCTCCGCTCTACTCCAGATAGGCCCACTGCCCTAGGCGTCACGATACACCAACTACTCAGGTAGAACCGAGATCCACCCAAAGCCGGCCGGATTAGCGCCACTTCCAGTCGGGCTCAAGTCGATCAAGTACATGTACCACACGTAATTCAAATGCAAGCCAGACGCATCGATAACCGCGGTCCCGAACCACACGTGTATGGGTATATGCCTGGTAGAATTGCCTTTGCCTGAAGCTTTTTACGAATGGCATCCTCTGGCATCTGACATGATCCAACATGTACGCACAATCCAGCGGCGTTCATCCCCACACATAGTTCCTGGGTTTGGAGCGAAGCAGGCCAGAAGCGGCCGGTCCCCGTTTGGCCGGTCATAATGGGCGTTTCAAATCCCTCCAACGCCCACCGACGCCTCCTACCCGATTCCCCTATCCTCGTAAGGATATACGCTTGACAGAAGCCCACAAAAGGGCGGAGTCCGACGGTCGCTGTCACGAAAGTTCCTTTGCCCCTCTTCTTGACTTCTTGCGATGAGTTTCGCCAGCGTTGTTGCCGCACTTTTGGCCATTGGTTTCGTCTGGCGCCTGAAAACCAAGGCATTGGCCGGTCCTTTACCGTGCGCATGTTTTCTCTCGTCGCCCAATATATTTACGCTCCCGGACACAGGCCTGGCCCCTCCCCTCTTCCCCTGCTGGGGAATGTGTGCCATCTCACTACAAAGGAACTGTGGCTGGTTGCCACAGAGTGGGCAAAGCAATTTGGTAAGCGGCGTCCCCGTTGCGAATCCCATCGATGCTTATGTATCTATCAAGGCGATGTTGTGTACATCCACCTTTTCGGGCAAGGTCTCATTTTCTTGAACTCGTGAGTCTGCCCCCTTCTTGATAATATTAGCTGGTTCCAATCTCTTTTTTATCAAGTCCCGAGGCGACGATGGATTTGCTAGACAAGAAGGGCTCCATATATGGGGACAAGCCGGGGCTTGTGATGGCGGGGGAGCTTTGCGGCTGTGATAATATGGTCCGTCTCGGGTTTCCGCTCCGTCTTCGCCGCGATCCCGACGCTGTTTGCTCAGGTCGCTTTCACCCGATACGGTGACAAGTCCAAGCGGCAGCGCAGGCTCCTGAACCAAGCATTCGGCGTCCAAGCAATTCCATCATACCATCCGCTGATAGAAACGGAAACTCATTCATTTATCCGACGCCTAGTCGCTGAACCGTCGGAATATATAAACCACGTTCGGCAATACGCCGGCGGTCTAACACTCTCCGTTGTATATGGTTACGAAACTTCTAGCAACGACGACAAGTTTTTAAACCTCGGACAAGAGTGCGTGGATATCTTGTCAAACAGAATTGCGTCGGGCGGCGGAATTGTGCGTTTCCTGCATCTATCTTCTTCTGGCTTGTTTCTGACACGGGCAATCTCTCAGTGGCCTGTGTACGTAGCCATCGCTCCAGTTCAAGCCAGTCACATTCATCTCTTCATAACAGCGATATCTTTCCGTCATTGAAGCATCTCCCGACGTGGGCACCAGGTTCCGGTTTCAAGACCAAGGCCGCTGCATGGAAATCCAGGATGGAGGAGTGAGTAATGATCATTCCTCCGCGTGTTGGATAACCCTTATCCTCGAGCCAGGTTCGTAAATCAGCCGTACAGCTTTGTCAAGACAAGCCTGGTGAGATGACAGTTTGCACGGATCATGTTTTCATTCGCTGATTCCCGATTTTTTTTCCACTGGTCAGAAATCTGGAAGCTATAAACCGTCTTTCTGTTCTATGCTCCTTGAGGATGAGAAGAACTGCACCCCGCAGTTTGAGTTCGATCTCAAGCACACAGCCAACTCTATGTACTCGGCTAGCATGGATACGGTTCGTCGTCTCCGTTCGAGCAATTATCTCTGCTAAGCGGACGGTCGTCAGACAATGACAGTGTTCTGCCAGTTTTTGCTGGCGATGGTTCTGCATCCCGAGGTGCTCGCAAAGGCTCAGAAGGAAATCGATTCCGTGGTAGGCCCTGACCGCCTCCCAACATTCAGTGACAGAGCTTCCTTGCCTTACGGTAAGTATTTTCAGCCTATCATTGCCCTGCACGCCGTTGACATTACCTTTACTTAGTCGATGCAATCTTAAATGAGACCTATCGATGGGGCGTGCCGGTTCCGCTCAGTACGTCCGTCTGCGAGCGGGGTCCCACACAATAGCTGACCCACGTTTCAGGCCTTCCTCACCGATTAATGGAGGACGACGTGTATCAGGGCATGTTCATGCCCAAGGGATCTCTGGTGAGCCTGTAGACAAGATAACATCTTTAGCTATATACTCATCCTGTATCGCTTGCTTTAGATCTTCGGTAACGTCTGGTATGTCTCGTCATCCTCCATTCTTCTCGGAGTTCCACTGGTCAATTCTGACATACGCGCCTTCTGTGATGTAGGGCAATAATGCGCGACGAGACGCTCTTTCCCGATGCTTCGGTGTTCCTGCCAGAGCGTTATATGGAAAATGTCGAACCGGCGCTGGCCAAGAAGCGTGATCCCCGCCGTTATGTATTCGTGAGTGCCTTTCACCCTTCGCGTTTGCTACGTTTAACCTGATTCTTTAGGGTTTTGGCCGGAGGTAATTCAATTAGTCCGCGGCATCCGGGTTCCGTTGACACTCTCCACAGAAGGTGTCCAGGGGTTAACCTCGTAGAATCTTCCCTGTGGCTCCTGGTCGCATCTGTGCTTGCGACGTCGGAAATTTCCAAGGCCCAGGATGCATTCGGGAACCCCATTGAGCCGAAGGTCGACTTTAACAATGCCGTTTTCAGGTGCCGTTTACTCCACATCCCTGGCTCGAGTAGATTGACTGATTCTCTGAAAAAAAAAATAGGCTGCCAGACCGATTTGACTGCGAAATCCGCCCACGTTCAGAGCACACATTAAAGGTGCTCCGCCAGACCGAAGTAGCTGGGTCATGAATAATCATCCTTTTGTATTCTTTATCGTGTATTTAACCAGCGATATGTATTTCTAGGCCATTTTTTGTACTAGGATCACTCATTAATTCAGATTTATCTCCTCTTTCTACTAATATCCCGTTTGAGGCGCGCGTTCGGTTTAGGACTCGTCCAAATGTGGTCGTATTTGGTTGTGCGCTTTACGACGCGCGCGTCACCTGACCGTAAGCTTTCCAATTCAGTGTCAGTGACTGTCTGAATTCCGACTCAATCAGTGACATGACATGACACTGACATCATGCCTGCAGCCTGACTCTCGTTCTCAGGTTTGCCCCGAGTCTCAGGCTAAGGAGGAACCTCGGAAACTCTTCCACGGAACGGATGCCCCAGTGATGCCCTAGTGGCGCTCGGTTCGGTTTTGCTTCAGTCGACCATGGACGGCTCTGTCGGTGTTTTGTAAAGAAAATTCCCTTGCTGGTAGTCCGTTCATCATCTCGCAATCTCAGGATGCTTTGCGATGGTATACACCGGCCATATCACTTGTGACCTCTGCGCTGAGCTTCTACCTACTGCAAGTTTAATCTCATCTGGTCCTAGATTTTCTGAAAGCCGAGCACCCTCTGCCAGTGCCATCAACGTAGGTCCGAGTCAACGTTATTCTAACTAGAAATAAAGTCTAGAAAATAAAGTCTGCCAGCATTCGCTCCAATGCCATATGGACACACGGCGTGCGCGGGAACCGGCACCTCTTGATAGACACCGAGAATTCATTCCCGACAGCCGCTTAGAGCCACCGCTGATTGGACTACTAGATAGTTGGATCCGTACCAGACAAGTGACAAGTGCTGCACCCACAGACGACCATGGCTACTACGACGTCCGTGCCAGTCCTCCCCCATTTCGATAACACCCTCGGGGCGCTTCTTATCGGGGGGCTTGTCGCCACTGCGTGCGTTGCGCTCTGACGAGCCGTGTATCCCGGTGGGCTGACATCACAATGTAGACTGTGGGGCATAACTTGTGTGCAGACTTTTACCTTCTTTATGGGCGACACGGCGGATCGCACATGGCACAAAACTCTAGTGCGTGGATTTATTCAGCATTTCCTTTGACATGCTAATTGTCACAAGATCGCGTTTCTTCTGTGTGCCGAGACCATAATAATCTCACCATTTCGCTGAGGTCGTTTACCTAGGGCACTCGACACCTTCGACACGTTCCTGAATTGCCACATTCTTTATTTCTACCTTGTCACCAATTACCTCGTGCCCCAGGCTATCGCTTCCCCAGTCTGGTGAGGCAGCTGCTCGTCGTCCTGGCTGAGCTTACATATTCGCAACTCCATAGGAGTGTCATTGTGCGTGGTCTACGCTTCATACTTAGATTGGAGTAACAAATTTCGAAATCAGATTCACGTTGCCGCGACGGTAAGACATTCTCAATATTTCGCCTCTCTTTCCTGAGCCCGCAGTCGTGATAGTCCATCTCGAACTTCATCGTACGAAGGCACGGTTTCCTTCTGACTTCAGATGTGCCGTGAACCAACGCAATCCTCCAGCGCATTTGCACGTCGCGTCTATCGGCGTACGTCCACAGCCACTTAACCTTTTGTTGGAATTGACAAGTTCTTGAAATGGAATCCAGTCAGCAACGGAAATATCCCCGGCACACTGTGGATTGTACGTTTTGCTTTTTTTGATGGTGTCTTGAACATGACCGGGTGTCTTTCGGTAGATTTTATTGTCTCTGTTGGATCTTAGTACGACGTTCTATCGAAACTCTCGGACCCATGCACTAATCATGAACTATCCCATTTACAGCGTGTGGAATTGGTGAGTGAAGCAGCATGCGACATGCCTATGGACTCAAACTCTGTCGCATAGCTATCACTGCCAAAGCGTAACATGTCACTCTGGGCACCTTGTTCGAGACTAACCATGGCGTAATCTAGGTTTTCTATGCAAACGTTTTCCCAGGTCGATTCTTTGTCGGTTCGTGCGTTCACGCCGTTATACTTCTTCCCTGTTGACACCCGTTGTGGCAGAGTCTCATGTTCCTGAATTTTGCTGCGGGAACGTCAAGTGATCTGAGTGTTGCCCTCGCCCTCTGCTACTTGCTTCGCGGATCGAGAACAGGCTTCCAGCGGTTCGTGAACACCCATATGAGCTGTACAGCTAATTACAACCATCCTGCTCAGCACGGACTCGCTCATCAGAGTCCTCATGATGTATACTGTCAACACGGGCTTAATCGTTGCGTCAGTAAACATGCAAAATCAGCGGCCCCTTCACATCTGAGCCTTGCCATAGACTTGATGCAACCGCCGGCATGTTCTCATACGTCTTCATGCCCCACAACTTCATTTTCTTGGGTGCGTTGTGGTTGAATCAGATCCGTTACACAGCGTGCTGATCGGCGTTAGGCTTTTATCTGCTCTTAAGCAAATGTGCGCCTTCCACATTAATTCCGTTCTTGCCGTCACTGTAACCCTCGCAGTGTACCTCAACTCTTACCTGGCCATCCTCAATGCACGGACGGGCCTTCGTGAAAAACTCGATGATCCCAAGTCCATACATCTCTCACGGATGCGCAGCACGATGGAATGGAGAAATGGAGTAGGATACAGCACAGAAGAGCAGTATTCTCAACCAGCCCTAGCGATCTCGAAGGTTCGTGTCGTCTTGGGCTAATATCCATGACCTGAGCGATCTATCCAGAGCGACGGGGCCACTCTGGATATTACACTCGACGCAAACCGAGTAGAGAAGGGAAATGCGTATACAGAGCCTTCCGGAGTTCCGAGGGCGTATTGAATTCGAATTATCGATGACCGTTATTTTGCCTGTACCAATACTTTCGGACAGTACTTGAACGATTAGTTTTTTTCAGTGCCTGAGATATTTTAAGCCATCACCCTCGATATTTTTCAAAATTTGCGACAGTCGCTTTGAGCTTCCAAATGGAGTTGCTGTGGCTTGTTTTTTTCCGCAAACTCCTTTGTTACGTGCGATCTCGTCTGTACGATGTTCTCAGTGTATGTCCGCCCCATTAGACAAAAAGCCTCTGGTCTGGACCTCCTCGTTCAACCTTGTCGTTATTTTTAAACAACAATCTCCTTTCCAACCTGTATTCAACATGTTCAGTTTCTGCGGGCTGTGAACCATTTTTTTTATGTAACAATGATGTCAGACCTTCAGTGGTTGACTGTATTCTGGTATTCTGAATTGTGACCTCACCTGTTACAAGGTACCGAAATCCTAGCGCAGCGTCGCATCCCCGTCCTTCAAAGTGTTATATTTCGTAATGAAATCCCGGATCTCTACATAACCTGTAGTTGACAATTATGTGAGTGGTTAACGATGTTCACAAAAGGTGCGCTCACGAAGGACAAGAAGAGCGGGCCTCTTCCAAATAAGAGGTTATTTTGGGGCCGGAGGTGACCTAGGGATGTCTTAAGTAGTGATTCTCATATCTCTGAACGATTGTTTAGTGACTTGCATTTTCACAAAAACGTGGACGACGAGCTGTTTACGCCGGAGCATGTAGTAATGCAGATACACTGGGGTATCGCTATGGTGACGATAGCCAAAGCGAAGACAGTGTTTGATGAGGTCCTTGTCTTCAGCGAGAACTTCATATCCGTGGCGAACGGCGCAACTCTTGAGGGCAGGAACGTCGTATGCCTTTTTATATCTCGTATAAATATCAGAACGGTAGACGTCCAAGTCGGAGTACGATTCCAATCTTGTATCGATGAGACCGAACAGAAGGAGATCTCCGGGGCCTTGAATTTCGGCAGCAGAATTCATGGTCTCTTGTAGCAGCAAGCCAGTCGACGACCAGCCGGACCATGGACACTGGAAGAAGATATTTTTATGCCCCAGATGCCGGAGGCCGGAGTTGCTAAAAAGGGCCGGGAGATAGCGCGCATCCGCTTGCAATGAAAAATTTGGAAGAAACTCCATCTCGTCCGGCGCGTCCTGACAACGATCGATGAAGTTGACATGGTCTGGGTCTGCGTTATAATCGAAATTCCAATCTACCCAGAGTCGGTTATCAGTACCGCCGAGAGAACATATGCATGTGCATACAGCTGGTCAGGCAAGCCGAGTTAGACTTCCCGCGCCGTTTAGAATTTTCAATGTGCTCGGCGAAATTAGTTGCATCCCAGAAAGCACCCTTGGCTTCAAGACGTGTCGCCCATATATCTTTGAGGCTGCCACGCATCACGGCAAACGCGATAGATAAAGCGCGGGAGGGTGATTCACCCAATAAGACGAGTGGCTCCTGCTCAGCAACGAGCCTCTTGTACAAATAATTGAAGGATGGCGTCCCATCTGGAGGAAGATCCTCCCGCCAAGCATCAGCGTTTTCGGCATCAGCGCTTGATGCTGCTGCTCGTGGAGCGTAAGCACAGATAAAGGGTGCGTCAAGTGCGACGTACGCGAAGACGACCGCTCTGTCTCGCTTTCGGAAGTCGGACTCTCTCTCTCGAGAGAAAGACGGGCCTCAAGGAGTTCACTGAGTCGGGCATCTATTTCGCTCATAAGGAGAGGGTGCTACAGCCGGTGGCAACGCCTACCTAAGGACCTCCACTCTTCCTGACGGGTATCAAGCGAGGGAAGGGCGTCGAGAAGATCGTGCAGGGTATCCATGCGTGTTTGTGGGTGGAATGCGTTAATGGAGGGGATAGAGCGCAAGAATCCCATAAGCGAAACGTGTATATAGAGGGCCGCATGAGCGCCGTCCAATCGCCGTTGCAGGTATCCCACATGCGGGAATAAACCAAAAATTACCTTTGGGCGTCTAAAGGTTTAACGCCTATGTCCGAAAATCTCTGAGTCTACTGGTTCACAAGCTCCAGAGACTTCAAGAACGCCAAGTTATAATGCAGATAGATTCCCAGAGACAAAATTGGAGGCAGCAGCATCGAGATTCGGGTTACTGTAGTCTGAGAAAGTAGATTCTGTGGTACAGTTGACCAACCGGACAAGGGAAGCTTGGCAGGCGGATCGATTAGTCCGAGAGCTGTACAGAAAACTCGAGCGACTGAACAGGGCTGAACCGATTTTCTGGAAGCGTTTTGGAAGCGTTCTCGGACGTCGCTGGCATAGAGTCTACGGATCCTCTGATACGGCGAAATAAGAGGCCGAGAGGATTCATACGTGCAGAAAACACGAGAGAACATGGAAGAGCAGTGGAAAAGGGAAAGAAAGTGATGTACTGATGTACTGATGTGATGCCGATTCGGCCGATTTTCTAATCCCGCTCATAACCCAAAAAATGCAAAGTGGCGTACTTCCAATCGAGCGGTATGCAAGTATCTCCGTGCGACAGTAAGTAAGTAAGTAGATATATACCATGCGTTTATGCGTGTAAGTAAGTGAGGCCAACAGCCTCTACGTGGTCCGTGTCTCCCATTAAGTTTAATCCACCCATCCATCCAGCAAGGCCAAATAAGCTGGAAATCTAGAGCCCTTTTTACACCCACACGAGCGGGCTCAGACGGAGCCCAGCGCGCCGAGCATCTGTCCGCTGCCGCGGCTGATCCACTCTGACGGCCCGAGGCGCTCGTCGTGCTCGACGTCCGTCGCGAAGAGGAGGTCGTTCTCGGGGGAGAAGATCTGCGCGGCGCGTCAGCGCGGGGGACGCGAAAAAATAAAAATAAAAGAGGAAGAGGAAGAAACTCACCCAGCGGTCGGGGTCCGGCGGGCTGGCGCTCGTGATGGCGCGGAGCTCGTTGCGGATGATGTTGTGCGTGAAGTGGTCGAGGTTAAGGTCGTTCTTGTCATAGCCGAAGGGGTCTGGGCGGGGGTTAGCAAGCAAGTCGGCGAGGAGGTGGAAAGGGGAAGAGGGGCGGAGAGAAGGGAGGGGCCACAAGATGTAAGGCGAAGGGAGGCAAGTCAGTCGAGGGGGGTGGTAAGGGTCATGTAAGACAAGGAAAGGAGGAAGACCACCAAGAAAACGAGGAAGAGACCACAAGTAGGAAGATGTGGGACTCACTCTCGATCTCCTCCCCAGCAACAAGGAACCCAAAGAAGATGAACGTCAGGAGGATCGTCGCGGGGATCGTCGCCCAGTGCATCGTCGACACGATTTGGCTTGGCTGTGGGATCGGGTTTTAGCATTGGCAGGGTGGGGCGAAAGGAAAGGCGGGTGGATGATGGGCAGGGCAGCAGGAAGGCCGGGGGGGACTGGGGCAGGGTGTAGAGTGTCGAGGACGAGAAAACGCACGAGAGCGAGACAATAGATCGTGGTCACGACCCACAGATGGATCGAATACCTGAGGGGAGTCAGCATCGCGTCGACCACTGAAGAAGGAAGAGACGGAGGGGTAGCAACGACGAATGGAAGGAGGAAAGAGAAGAATAGGGAAAGCGACGCACGAGAAGGGAATCGGCGTCGTGAGGATGCGCTCCAGGCCCGTGAGCGCGTCGACGAGCTGGTTCAGCGACGCGAGGAGGGTGTCTGCCGCGCGGCCGTCAGCGGCGTGGTAAACGAGACGAATGGAGACACGCACTCGTCGTTGGTACATCCGCCTGTTTCCGGTGCTGCATGGCCGCAATCCAGGAGCTCTACGCACAGTCCAATCAGCTTCCCGCATCACAGAGAGTGGATTGCGAGGTGGCAGGACGCACCAGATACAAGCTGATCTCGAGCGGCAGGTTGTGGCTCCCCACGCCCTGGCCGTTCTTCTCCATGAGCATCTTCGCGCGCATGCGCGCAGCCTTCTTCCCCTTGACCTCTCGCCCGCGCTTCGTCAGGCAGCGCACGAGGAGCGAGAAGGGGAACAGGTCGAAGAGGTGGTATTTCGGCGGCATCGAGCCCGGGAGGAGGTACGCCTCGTCCGAGCGCGCGAGGATGATCTTCTGCGGCTCGCCAGGCACGGGCGAGCGGATCGAGTGCAGGCTGCGGCTCGTCTTGAGCCCGGCCTTCTCCGTCGGCGAGTTCACGCGCGTGGGCGGGGAGATGGTCAGGGGCGGGGGCTGCGGGCGCTCGGGGATGTCCTGGAATTTGAAGCTCGTGCGGCGATCGCGCTGCGCGGATGGGGGCGTGGTTACCGGGAGCGGGAGGTGCGGCGCAGACATGGAGGTCATGGACGGCGGGGCGCGCTGGTAGAGGAAGGATCTCTGGTTCCCCAGCGGGGGGCGGTTGCCTGAGGCGTCGGAGATGCGCATGGGGGAAAGTCCCCCGCCTTCGCCGTTCGTCAGATCCACGTTGGAGGGGATGCCGGTGGGCAGCGCGTACGCGGGGAGGAATTTGACCAGATAGTAGAGGTCCCTGGGACGCGTGAGCTGCGGTGGGAAGAAGGCAGGGGGACGCACTGGTAGTAGATCCCATCCTCGCCACGTAGATAGTGCTTCACTGCAACGCCGTACGCCTCTAGCAGGTTGATCACCGTCTTCTTCTCGATCATCATGCGTGACTTCACGGTGTCCGCATCGAATTTGTCCTGCGGATAGGTGTCTTGGGCTTATCAGGAGGCAGGCCCGGAAAGCTTTAGAGCAGACGCACCAGGGACGTGGAACCAGGCGGTGCGCGCAAAGGTACGACTCGCGAGGATAATCTGCGACCACAGCCGCCGTCCCTCGTTGTATCGCTCGAAGGACGAGGTCGTGCGGTACGAAACGATGAAACCGAGCACAGTACCGATCCTGAGGATAGGTTAGGATTAGGAGTGAAATGAGGGGAAGCACGCACACAGTGAGCAGTGTCGAAGCGAAGCGGACATTGAAGTGATGGAAGTCGAGCACGGTGATGGTCGTGGCCCATGCGGCAAAGAACAGAAGAATGTGCCAGCATCGGAAGAGTGCGGTTGCGAGCAGGGCGTTGAAAAACGACGACCCTGGACGGCGCCGGGGGGCGAATCTGTGGCGGCACTCGTCATGTCTATGGCCACAGAGGGGACACGAGAAACACGCACGGATCGGGGGCGGAGGCGAAGCCCTTGTGCGTGAGCTGCAGAGTGTCCTCGTCAGCACCGAAGGAAGGGTCCATGGCAAAAAAAGTGGAAAGAAAGAAGGAAAGGGGACTGACCAAATCCGCCTGGTTGCGGGGCAGTGGGTTCATGATACTCCGGGATCGCGATGAGAGGGAGCAACAAGTCCCTTTGATTCCGTGCCGGCCTGCCAAGACGGATTTGGCCGCGAATCATTTTGGTTATCTGGAAAATGTTTCACCGCCTTCGCCACCGTGAGTCCGTGACCGTGACCCCTGCTCCGCCCGCAGAAACTGTATAGCAGTCGCATCCAGACATGACCTGGGCAGCGCGCATAGCCGGCATGCGAGCATCGGATGCTACTAGTAGATGATGGCCCTGGGCGCGGACCGGGATTTCGCAATGTCGAGAGAGCGGCATGCTGAATATGTTTACAATGTTTACAAATCTGGAAACCGCCTCCGCACACAAGTATACTAATGATGACCGAAGCCATCTCGACGGACCGTCTCACAAAGCAATTGTCTTTTCCTTCACGTTTTCCCCCTCAACTTCAGTGGCACATTTTTCTTCGACATTTCCCTTTGATAATCCCTGAAAATTCTTCCTGCCAGGCGTATCGCCGTTGTCAAGGCAGCTTAATAGACTCCCAGTACGTTTTAGGTAAGCCATCATTGATCACGGCAAGCGGGGGATCAAGGCACCCGCTAAACATGAGTTTGGACTTGGAATTTTGAGGGCCCGAGTCTTCAGAAAAAGTGTAAAAAGTTATATAGAGAAAGTTGCTCCCCTTCGAAATCTAAATCAAATGAGCCTGACTTGTTTTTCGACTCAAGGTGACGGTGCTCGACATCGTCGGCGCACGGACCAGTTGACGACGTCGAGCACCTTCGACCCAAATCCAAAAAACATGTCGGGCTCATTCGATTTGAAATTTGAAAATACACCACTTTCATGCAGAGACTTTTTATGCTTTTTTGACAGGTTGCACCTCTCCAATTTCAAGTCCAAACTCACATTTGGCGGGTCCACCCGCTCCGGCAGCGCAGCCACGTAAGCGAAGTGGATGGTCATACTACCTTAAGGGCAGTAAGCTTGCGAGAAGCGGGTGGTTTTCGATAATGAAATCACCTAGCACATATCTAGACGCCAATGCTCATTTGCTTTACTAGACCAGCAAATTGCCGGCCTCGGTCGTGAAATTTGACTCGGTCGTGAAGGGAGGTGAACCGATGAAGGGTCGTGCCGCGTCGCTTGCTGCCGCTTGCCCGCGCCGCTTGGCGGGAGAAGACCGAACCTCCATTGGGTTGGGGAATTTCACCAAGCGGTCGAACCCGAGGGTCCAAAATGGAATGGATGCTCATCGCGACAGTAGATGTGGTGGAGGGCGTGGACTGGTGTCCCATCAGTTATTCCAGTCCATTGTGCTCGAGTTTTATGCATGCGCCTGCCTGGACGACTCCCGATCCGAACGATGCGACGGGTACCAGACGGAGACCGCCCGCAGCTGTCTCAGGCCGCCGCAAAGGTTAACCGAAAGTTAACGTATAGCTTCAGATCCGATCGGTTTTCGCAGAGATATTACTGGTAAAACATCGAGCCTGTTTCACCCAACGGAAGCTCTAGTCTCTTGAGTTCAGAGCTGTTGAGAGTTGGTGGCAATGGAGCAGCCTAAAGCGGTGTCACAACGTATCACGTGCTGTGACTGACCGTGTCTTTTCTCATGCTCCACTCAAATCACTGCGGTGGCCGATGCATTTTTGGAACCCAAAGTGCGGGTCCAAACATCTGCCGTTTCCCTCCGTTTTTGATGCGAAACTGAAAAGAACCGATTTTTTTCTCCTGATTTTCTCCTCCTCAACATCGACTGAAAATCATTTCTTCTTTCATCGCAACACATGAAGTGAAAACTGACCATATTTAGGGCTCATTTTGCGACCCACAAAAACATCATTCTTGACCATCGAAACAGAAGTTGAACAAAGGAATCCTTTGTTCAATCGCTGTTTGCCAAGCTCAAAATGAGTTCTGTAGTGGACGGAAAAATCTGTACAAAAAGAGGCTGTTTTTGAACGGCCTTTCCCACAGAAAGAGCCAAGAAAGAGTGTAAATATTCGGTCCGCATTGGTCGGACAAACGAGTCCGGCAAAGATCCGGTCTTTTCAGTTCCGCGCTAGAATCGGAGCGAAACACCGGACATGTTTGGACCCGCATTTTGGCCGCCAAAAATGGATGGGCCACCGCCGTTAGTGAATGCGGATCAAAGTTCCCGACTTGTCCCCGACGCTCGCAGGACTCTCCTCAATGTATTTCTTCTGGAGTCCTCTCCACCCTGCCAATTGTCAATGAGGAAAGAAGCGCGCGAAGCTGTTCTATCGTACGGCAGAATGCCACCTGCTTCCATTCTTGTCCATTCCTTATCTCTGCCTGGGAGATATGTATAAAGTAGAGCGATAAGTGAAGAGAATCACCCGATTCCAGCGGTTCTTACTTCCTGAAGCTCGAGTTCGAACGAGAGAATGTCTTCAGTCGCGACAGTCCTCCCCCAGGGCGCCGGTTACGGCGTAGGTGAGCCCCCCGCCTTTCCGCCAATTACGGATCTGACGATAACATGCCGTGTTTCTTCAGTCGTCGGTGAGTCCTACATGTATCCTGAGCCTGAAATTACGCTCATACCGCGCACGCGAGCACAGGAATCGGCCTGTTTTTCAGCGCATTCATGATTGGGCTGACCGCGATCCAGGCGCGGTACACGCCCTTCTCGCCGCGCTCGTCCGAAGAATTCAGCAGCGCATCGCGCAGCGTGAAACCTGGACTAATCGCTGCCGGAATCGTAAGCGCCTGGACGTGGGCCGCGACGCTGGTGCGTGTTTACCTCCTGTACACGCGAAGAACGAATCCCCATCGTGGAGTAGTTGCAAAGTAGTGCAGTGGCGTACAAATACGGTGCGTGCATTTCCGACCCACAGGCCACCCTATTTAATTCATGACTTCAGGAATAAGTGGCCCGTGGTGGTACGGTTGTACGTCTCTGTCCCTCTCAAAAAACCCAACTACATATGCTGACCGTGTGCACAGCCGGCGCGACGATCCAAGTCCTTCTATTCGCCATGATCGCGGCGAAGTTAAAATCAAACGCGCCTTACGCCCACACTTGGCTCGAAATCGTCGGCGTACGGTGGGGGAAGACCGGTGCGCCCTCTTCCCTCCCCACCAATCGCCTCCCGAGCTAATATATGGACAAACAGCGCATCTGGTATTCATGTTCTTCGGGTGCGTCCGCGTGCTATGAACCTGCATGTCAGTGTCCTGATCTAGTTGGGAAAACAGATTCGCGACGAACATCATCGTGAGCTCGATGCTCGTGCTGGGCGGAAGTGCCACGGTCACAGATTTGACGGGGATGAACACTATTGCTGTGAGTTTCTTCGAGTTAATTGGGCAGCACGGCTGCCAACCTTCTCATTGGTTGACATAGGCGTGCTTCCTCATTCCGCTCGGAGTCTCGATCTACGTCGTTGTCGGTGGGATGCGCTCGACCCTGCTCTGCGACTAGTGCGTGCCTCCGCCTCCGAGCGCCTGCAGTTCAGTTGTTTATTAATTTATTTCATCCTCGCACAGCACGCACACAACGGTCCTCTTCGTAATTATCCTCGTGCGTCCCCCTGTATCCTTTGGCCCAGCAAATAAATCGACCCGTTCTGCCAGGTCTTCGTGTTCTCCGTCTACGCAACGAGCGATAAGATCGGGAGCCCCGGGAAGATGTACGAGCTGCTCACCGCGGCGGCAGCTGCCGCGCCCGTCGAGGGCAACGCGCACGGCAGCTACATCACGATGCGTTCGAAGAACGGGCTCATCTTTGGTGTCATCAATATCATCGGGAACTTCGGTGCGCCTTCGTTGCCCTGTGCGCATGCGAAACTTTGTTTTATTGAACAAGCGTTCCCTTCTAGCCACGGTTTTCCAGGATCAAGTACACATTCGTTGACGTTGCAGCGCCGTAACTGAACTCGTGTGATCACCAGGCGTATTTCCAGCGAGCAATCGCCAGCCGACCGTCAAGCACCGTCAAGGCGTACCTGCTCGGCGGAATAGCATGGTGCGTTCTCCTTCCCTTCACATCTCCGCAATTATTTGATGCAGCGCACAGGTTTGCGATTCCCTTCACCCTCGCGACGACCCTCGGGCTCGCGGCAGTCGCCCTGCGCGGCGATCCCGCCATGCGCGTGCTCTCCCCCGCAGACGTCTCTGCGGGCCTCCCCGCCGCCGCCGCTGCCAGTGCCCTCCTCGGCAAATCTGGCGCCGCCGCGCTGCTCGTGCTCCTCTTCCTCGCGGTCACGTCTGCGACCTCTGCGGAGCTCATCGCTGTGTCTTCCCTCCTCACCTACGACGTCTATAAGGTGCGCATTGACGTCTGGCTTTTTAATCGACGAGCAGACTGATAGGCGTAGAAATACATCAACCCCGAAGCGACGGAGGCGCAGATCCTGCGGGTCAGCCATCTCATGGTTCGTCTGTTTCTCCCCGCGCGGGCGCATTGCGCGAGTGGTTACGACGGGTATTTATTGTATGTGCCACAGGTGGCCTTATACGCGCTCGTCATCGGGCTCGCGGGGCTCATTTTCTTCTACATCGGCGTGTCGATGGGCTGGCTCTACGTGCGTCGACCACCTCCCATTGCCTATACTTACCCTCACTGTACGTGCTCATAGACATTCATGGGCGTGATACTCGGCTCGGGCGTCGCGCCGATCGCGCTCTGCATCACGTGGAGCCGGGCGAACAAGTGGGGCTGCATCGTCGGGTCGCTCGTGGGATTCGGGGCAGGGATCATCGCGTGGCTGGTCACCACCGCCACGCTGAACGGTGGTGTTATTAACGTCACCGTGCGTTTCTCCTTAAATTCTCTCCCCTCTCCTCGACGAGCTGATTTTGAACTTGAACACAGACGAGCGGCGGTTCGTGGCTTTCCCCCTGTCTTTGGTTTAATCTAAAACGCTGATTATATCTAGGTGACTTTGAGATGCTTGCGGGCAACCTCGCGTCCATTGGCGTCGGGGGCATCATCGCGACCGTGACCTCATTAATCGCGAGTGTTTTTCGTATTCTATTCCGCATGTCTGTTCTGATCGAACGATGACAGTGGCCGGAGGACTTCGACTTTGAGTCGACGCGGGCCATCAACAAGCCCGAACTGATCGCCCAAATTTTGGAGAAGGAAGCAGCTGGGAAGGAGGACGGCAGGCCTAGCATGGAGAAGAAGGAGCGGGCGCCGTCCGTCGCCGACTCGTTCGACGCCGCGGAAATCGAGGATGAGCTGGACCCGGTGGCGCTCAACAAGGCCTTCCTGTTCGCGGCATGGTCGTCCCTGGTGCTCGTCAGTGTCCTTCGCTCTTTGTTAAAATACCACACGTAACTGAGCGACCCTCCACAGCTCGTCGTGCTGATCATCCTCATCCCGCTCCCGCTGTTCTTCGCGTCGACGATCTACGGAAAGGGCGGACTCACGGCGTGGGTCGTCATCGGAATCATCTGGACCTTCCTCTCGGCGTTCAGCGTCGTGCTGTACCCGCTCTGGGAGAGCCGCGCGGCGCTCTCGCTCATTTTCCGAGGCGTTATCAAGGCAAGTGGTTTCTCTTTGTCTCTTCCCGCGCGAAGATTAACTGCTTATGCTCAGGATATCTTTGCGCGGGGCAGTGGCAAGTTCGTGGAGCCTTCGCCACAGGCGGCATAAGCCGGAGTCGTCGGAATTGAATACATGAAAATTCAAGTTGTGGGTAGAAGTCGAATATCTGCCTTTGTATATACGAGATGTAAATGATCCTGACTGTTTCACTCTGTAAATCGTGAACGACGTGAATGCGAAGCTAGGCCAGGATTATGTTGCCTTTCAACGACGTCAAAATACAGCGTGCACTAAACCTCGGGTACTCACAACGTTGACACATGTTGAAAATGCAATACAAACCAGGCTGTTGTCTAGATAGATAGAAGGAAATTTTTTAGACATACATAGAAATAACAACAAGACCGCTCGCAATCGGAACGTTCATCCCTACGAGCCAGATTTCAAAGCGCACGCCTCCAATCAACTATTTCTCTCTCCTTTCGTTAAATATATAAAGCTCATCGTCAAAGCCTCGTTAGTGGGGCGTGATGGGTCACTATGCGACTCATTCAACCGCTCCCATATTGTGAACCAACGTCGGACTTCTCAGAATCCGACTCGCGGTTTTCTTGATCGAATGCGCCCAAACTCGATGCGTATTTTTTATACGCGAGCCTTGGTCGAGGTGAATTGACCTGCGGTCATTTTAGGGAGACCGCTGGCATGGCAATTTTGTCAGGGCGAAATGGAGAGAGCTGGGCATTGACTCGTGTGCTTCTAATATTAATGTCCTTTAAGAATTTGATGGCCGGGAAGCCTGGACTCGGAACACACGAGGGGATCGGTGTGATCCGATTCATGCCTCGCTTCTGGGTTCCTTTTCACCGGTGCTGTAGCCGAAATGGCACGCTCCTCAGATCCCTGGTCTCCCAAGTGAGCTGATACACGCGATTGCAAGACGTTCGGAACTCGGAGATCTACTGGCTCTATTTCAGACTAGTCGTCAGATGCGCGCCATCTGCTTGGAATGGATTTATTGTAGCACAATGCTCGACGAGCCCGCTCAAGTGTACGAGGAACGAGATGTTTACGTTGTAGCGTCTGTCTAGAGAGACTAGCTCAAGTGGTCAAGTGCTGCGTGATCCTTATCTCGCGTCCTGAGGTTGCTTCTTCAGTCCACGAATTTACAATGTATGTTTCCTTTCCATCGTCGCCCGAAGCAATTGTTAACCGTCACAATTCATGTGCCCCTCGTCTTGCCTTCAAGAGCTACTATTCCATCGTTAAATTTGCAGCTTCCAAACTCAATAATTTCCGCACTCTACATGTCTCATCCTTCCTGTTATTCCCCGACACACAGTTCCCTCACCTCTTCGGATGCACCCTTCCAGCTATAGCCGGTATCACCCCATTCTTGAGACGGAACCAACAGATTTCCTGCCTCAAAGTGAATCCGTGCGTTGGCCTCCTCGATTTCCGGGCAGGTTCCGCTCTCCGGATAGTATCACCCATCCCACCGATCCACATGCCGAAGTTACAGCACTTCACAGGTCCTGACATCATTGCGTTCGCAGTCGTCCCAGGGTCTTTGACCTCGCGTGCGACGATCTATGGGGAGACTACATGGGCCATGAGCTTTTCAGATACCATAGCGGCCCTTGCACGCTCGAATGTCGACATTACCATTCTTTCCATCGTGATCTCTACATGGGACTGTGGACTTTTATCCGCCATCGCAAATCATATATCGCGACTTCAAGAGTTTATAGTGTACATTGGAAGCGGGGCATACGGTCAGGGCAAGGAGGTAAGCATGCACCAGTCCAAACCCACCTGCATCCGCTTACAGATCTCAGCAATTCCTTTCTTCCATTGACGAAACTCTCCGCTCCCTCCCTTTGCTACAGAGTCTGTTTATTTTGGAGCTACTCCCACCGGCTTCCTTCGACTGTGATCTGGACAAGGAATGTTACATCCTGTGCAGATGGGGCGAAATAGCTCCCGCTCTCATATTTGTTGTTCTCCCAAGCAAGACGAACTGGATGCGCTTTAATGGACTGCGGCTTCCATACTCAAACAATCGGGGGCGAGTCGGGGTGGGGACTTCTGACCTCAAGTGGCTCATCAGAGCTGCGGTTACTTTACCAACCCTGCCGCCCGAGTACTTGACGTTTGCAGAGGAACTCGCCGGGGAGGATGGAATTCTCGCATTGAAGAAGGCGATTGAGAATGATGGAGTTTTGCCCGATTTCGTATTCACCGACGAAGGCCTGCAATTATTGTTCCCGCCCAAGGTTCGAATCGTCTTCTTGGATCTTTTGGTCCAGTTTCTGCCTCCTACCATAAACGATGTGGTGTTAATTTATTCATTAGGTGGGCCTTTTGGGACGGATACAGCATTTCTTCACAGTGCGTAAATCAACTTGAGAAGTTAATCCATGCTCATTTCATCCGGCCAGTTCTCTTGATGGTACGCGAGTTGCAACGGATACAGTGTTCCTTCACAGTGCGTAAATCAAATTGAGAAGTTATACAATGCTCATTCCATCCGGCCAGTTCTCGTGACGGTTTATATTTCTTGATGGTACGCGAGTCAATTTGGAAGGGTGAGCTGAGATCAATGTAACATTCCAGATGAATGGATTGGAAACTGTTCCCCTCGTCCGCCAATTATCTGACATTTCTTGTAGTACGTTGTCGATTTAACCCCTCCGGCCCTACGCATTGCTCAAGCCCTCCACCAGCATCGTACATGACGCCAGTTCTTGGACATTACATAGTAGCTCTCAGTCATCCTTATTCCTGTTCGCCGTGGCTTCAAAAATAGGCGGGCAAGTTGACGTAAATGAATTTCTCTTCCCCAGAGCGTGTTTGAAGACGGAAGTAGCCCTGCGCCTGCTTCTAATAAAATCGACGCCATAAATTTGGGATCATCAGCAGCTAGCGAGTAAGCGCCCGTGGTCACTGATTTCTTCGAGACGTCGACCGGAGACATTGAGCTCCGGAGATTCTTTCCTGCCATGGACCCGGCAATGCCATGGACCATGATAATGAGTTCACGAGAACACCTAATGTCAATTTCACTCGGACAGCTTCTTCCGACTGAAATTCCGAGTGAAATAAGCGAACAAAGTCAGGCCTGTGCAGAACCAGCCAAACACACTGACATTTGCACCGCTTGAAGCCCGTGTGATTATAGCGCAGACTATGTCAATGTCGACTCATCGTTGCCAGGATACGGCCCACGAGATGGAAACTCGCTGAGCTACTCTCATGTTCCGCGGACAGCTCGAAGCCTTAGAGGCTATTGAAATCAGGCCGCTTTGCCCAGGACTTCTTTCCTGGTGCCTAAATACGAGGGTTGAATTCAGCAATGAACCAAAAATCCTACGCCACCAGTCACCGCAGTGAGAGAGGATTCGAACCCGCCAGCCGTTTGAATAGGCAGGGGAACAGATACGGGCTCTGAATACAAGGGTTGAAATCAGGGATAAAAAGAATTGATCGACTTCGACACATGCCCTGAGGAGGATTCGAACCTCTGCCCCTCGAAAATACTGCTCTTCTATGAGCTTCATTGCGGGCAGCCTGCGTCAGGAGGTTTGTTCCTCCTACTAAATTCTGGCATGTTGTATCAATGAGTGTATAGGCTCGTTTTCAGCATCAGCGTGAAGTCTGAAGACATTCGTTGAGATCACATGGCGTAGGGAGCAGAGGCCTAAAAAAATGCATCACACGATGCCCGAGAATTCGAAACTCGCTACACTTCTACTGTATTTTTTCGTTCAATTCGACAGTCACGCGTCACGCAGTCCTTTTTTTATTGCAGCAATAATTTTTTCTCGATTTATCGGATTTTTTTTGGCCTCAGAAAGTCGGGGTCCGTGTCGAATTGAACGAAATAACACAGTAGCTCTACATAAGTAGTAAAGTTGAAGTTCCACCAAAGTTCCACCCACGATTTCTCCGCTTGTCGTCATCTGAAAGCGAGGTGCAATTCAGCGATGTAGGTAAAATCTAAGCTGTATGAATAAATTTTGAGTATTCTAACCCGTCGGCCATGTCCACAAGACGGTCTTCTTGGGAAAACGAGCGCAATCGCGGAAGAGGCCGGGCCGCTGGGCGGCATACCACTGATGTGATCCGACCAAGATCCGATCACGATGCTTCCTTTTTCTTATCCTTCTTCCACTGCCGAAATGGCGAGCTCAGCAGAACTCCCTGGGCTCCCTAACGAGCTCTTATACACAATTTCGGGATGTCTGGACACCCGAGATCTGCTGGTTCTGTGTCGGACTAGTCGCCAGATGCACGCTATCTGCCTGAAATGGATTTACCAGAACATAACACTCAACGATCCCGCTCAAGTGATCAGATTTTTCAGGACGGTTAACTCCCGTCCTGAGGTTTCTGACTCAGTGCGCGAATTCGACATGTATGTTTTCCTGTATCGTTCACCGTCAATTGTTAACCCACACACAGGTCATGGGCCCCGCGCATTCCCTTGAAGAGCTTTTATGCCACCGTTAAAGCTGCGGTCAACAGACTCAACAATGTCCGCATTTTGCGTCTGCCAATCTCCCCTCTCCTATTCCAGTTATTCTCCGATGCGCATTTTCCCCAGCTCTGCCAATGCGCTGTTCCGTCTTCAGTCGGCATCATGCCATTCTTAGATCGGCACCGGCAGATTTCTACACTCCGGGTTCTGCCCTCCGACGGAGCACTCGGCCTCCTTGAAGCTTTCCAGCTCACATCATACATCCCGCCCATCCACATGCCAAAATTGCGGCAGTTCGAAGGCCCTGCAATTGTTGCGTTCTCAGTCGTCCCAGGGTCTTCGACGTCGCATTTGACGATCTACTGGGATGCTGCATCGACAAGGAACCTTTCATATGGTCTAGCGGGCTTTGCACGCTCGAACGTCGATATAGTCAGGCTCACCAACGTGGTTTATACGTGGGACCGTGGACTTTTGTCCGCAACCACAAATCACCTGCCCCGACTGGAAGAACTCGTCGTGTACCTAGGAGTCGTTCCAGACCCCAGGGAAAAGAGGTAGGCCCATACCAATATAAATCGCTTGCATTCTCTCATGGATATCAGCCATTCCTTTCATCCATCCCGGAAACCCTCCGCTCCCTCCCCTTCCTACGGAGGCTGGTCATTTCGGAGCAGTTCCCCGAAGTCTCTGTCTCCCGCGACTCTGATCTGGACACATCAGCAAACCCTGGGCCCGCTCTGGAGCGCCAGTAGGACCCCGTAGCGCTCGTAGCGTCGTAGCTGAGGTCCCTATCTCTGGAGCACTCCAGAGTAACCGCGTAGCAGCGGCGTAGCACTCGCATAGGAGCGGCGTAGCACTCGCGTAGCAGCGGCGTAGCAACCGCGTAGCACTCGCGTAGTGTCGGGTAGTAGGGTTAGGGTTACAGCATAGAAGCTCGTAGGAAATCGTAGAGCTGCCATAGGACCCAGTAGAACCTTGTAGAACAGGATAGTGGCTCGTAGGAGTGGCGTAGAGGTCGCAGAGCGGCGTAGGAGCGGCGTAGGAGCTCGTAGCAGCTCGTAGCAGCTCGTAGGACTGGCGTAGGAGTTCGTAGCACCGTGTAGCACTCGCGTAGCAACCGCGTAGCATGTGGTAGCAGCCCGTAGGAGCTT
>JARKIE010000366.1:0-87252 GCA_029378255.1 Mycena rosella | reverse complement strand
GGGAGAAACAATGAACATCCTGAATATCTACGCCCCGAATACACCTCAGGAAAGAGAGAGGATGTGGGCCAAATTATGGTATTGTTACTTAGACAATTCAGAACTCCCATTCCCAACCGAAACAATGGGTGACTGGAATTTTGTTGAAGATATCAAAGATCGTACATTGAACAAGGAAGAGCTGGTCCCTCTGAGTTTTCTATGCCCGAAAGCTCTCTTCCTCATGCAAGGACGGTTGGCGTACAACATTTCCCGATGCAAATGGAATACACTTGCTTCCAAAAGCGCACTAATGCGATTACAAATCCGTAAGAAAGCGCAGTCCGAAGCTCGATACGACATCGAGGGTGAAAGTTTGAAAACTGGCTATTGGACTCGTTCCACGAAGGAGTATCCCCTGAGAAGCACCATAAATGAATTTAAGAGAACAGATAATGATTCAGCTGTACCATGCTTTGAAACTCGACCAAAGCAAATGACGGAAATGGCCCGTGAGTACCATGAGGCGGCGCAACATATTGATGCGCCGGAGCACGATGACTATGGTCGAGTGATGTGCACTGAGGAAGTGCTTGACAAATGCGATGCACGATTATCCAAGGATGAGTACAAGAAATGAACAAGGATTTAACAGAAGAGGATGTACGGAATGCTCTTAAACTGTCTAGTAATGGCAAAGCCGCAGGAGTAGATGACATCCGATACGAAATTTTCAAAGCCATGGACATTGAATACAGAAAATCTAAAGACAAGCCGGGAGGGGCTTACAATATCTTGGGCTTCCTGGCAGACTTATACCACGATATTGAAGAATTTGGATTAGCGGATGGATATAACTTCAACATGGGATGCTTATGCCCCGTGTTCAAAAAGGAGACACCGCTCTCATCAGCAACTACAGGCCAATCACACTATTAAATACAGACTACAAACTTATGACGAAGGGCTTATTCTATTCGATTAATGGATGTTGCACCCTCTTTGATAAGACCAGATCAAGCAGGCTTCATGAAAGGGCGAAAATTTGAGGAACAGGTCAAATTAGCTAAATTCCTTCTCAACTATACCGAAGTGGATGGGGTACTTATTGCCCTCGACCAAGAAAAGGCATACAACCGCATAAATCATGACTACCTCCTCCGTGTCCTCGACCATATGCGATTCCCCTCCCAAATTTTCAAAGACAATCAAAAGTTTGTACACTGATGCCAAAACTATAGTTATGATCAACGGTGAACTCAGTAAAGCATACGTTGTTACCAGAGGTGTAAGACAGGGAGATCCCCTATCCTGTTTATTATTCAACCTGGCTATTGAGCCTCTTGCACGCCTGCTCCGGAATCTAACATCGAGGGAGTAATTATTCCCGGAACAAATAAGAACCTGGTGGTATCACTTTGTGCAGATGATACAACAATCTACTTGAAGTCCACAGATTCCATGGAACCCTGTGGAGTATTCTACGCCTCTGGTGTGCTGCATCCACTGCGAAATTTAATGAGTATAAAACAATGCTCCTTCCTTTTGGGAGGCCCTCCTATCGCCAGAAAGTCATAAAAGAAAGGCAAATTAATGATCTTTGCCCAATTGGTGTGATTAACGCATCTGTTAGAATGGTGCCCGATGGCGAGAGTTGCCGGATGTTAGGTGATTGGATCGGAAATAACATCCCTTACACTACACCATGACCCTGTATCTTGGAAACAATTACAGATCTCATGCGTTGGCAAACAACGAACCCGAGCCTAGAAGGAAAGCGTCACATTATTAGCATGGTGTTCGGAGGTCGGACACAATATCTGACCAGAGTCCAGGGAATGCCCAAGGACATTGAAGAAACACTTGAAAAGCTGATAAGGTCCTTCTTGTGGGATGGAAAGACAGCCAGAGTGGTGCTTAAAACAATGATCCTTCCAGTTGATCGAGGAGGCAAAGGAATTTTGGACATCTCCTCTCGAAATAAAGGAATCAATCTTTGGAATCTCAAATGCTATCTCATGCAAGGAGAGGAGTGACCATTAGGGTGCAATTTTGTTGAGTACATATTCAGAGAATACTTGGAGACCAGCTACCTACATGTTAGGCCTGGTCAAATCATCAACATTTTCTTGAACAATATACATTTATTTCCCAATCCCCAGGTCAAACACGATACCTGACGACCTCAAGCGCATGATCTCCGTAGCCCAAGAATTCAACCTCCAATTTACAGCACTCTCACTCGACCGTGAAGTGCAGCTTGATATGCCTATGTGGAAACGTCCCTCTGTCCGTTATCCAGCATACAAAAATGCCTGCCTTCGAGATGCTGCAACCTGCCTGAGATTCAACATAAAGTCCAGACTGTTCGTGATGCCTTGATAATTGCTACAAGAACAACTACGGTGCCAAGACGGCCACACACAATAAATCCCAGTGGCATTGGACGGAAAATTGTGGATGCCCACCTTGCAATAGAGATCGAACTGAACTTGATTGCGCAAATCCTGGGAAGTGCATTGAGACTGCCCAGATATTGATAGACTGCATTATGCCAAAGTGGAATCCTCTAACTCCGATAGCCGACCTTCGCGATGATCTCAAACTGACAGCGGAGGAATTGGACGCTAACCAACGAGAGGTCGAAAGAAATAAACCAATGACTTACAATCCGAACTTCAGATTGCCCAGTGCCAAAAATGGCTTCCGGATCTTTGCTGGCGATGATTCAATGAATGAGATCGCTGCAAGACGACAAGGCCAATTAGAGCCACCCCCTGATCCAATAACAGCCTTTGTACATATCAAAGTCATGCGTGCTGGTCAATATGACCCTCAAATTATTGCTAGATTCAAAATTGTTTCAGTTGAACTGGAGGAGGATGCAACTGTACACCTCACATTTGACAATCCAACCATAAAAATGAACTTTAAATCAGGAATATTGGGTGCTACCCTCACCTTGTTGCGGAAAATCCCAAACAATGTCCCTTTACTACTATGTTTTTCATCTGACTTTTTGCTCAAAACACTGATTAAGGAGCGAACAAAATCTGAAAACAACTTGTTAGACCCAAGTTTCCTGCTATTCAAAGCAGTATTTGCAGCGCTGAACGAGCGAGTTGCACGGACACGGCTCAAGCAAACAACAAACACGTTCCCTGTCACTCTATGCATCAATCCATGCCCTCCGCTTGAGGTGGATACCCAAATCGATTTGATGTTTAACTCCCCTGGTATTCTAATCTCCCAAGGCTCTCAGCGAATCTTTACAAAAATTATCAAGAGCAGCCGCCCAGAACCGCTGAGGAAGGCAACGTTCATCAATTTAGACCGCATCCGATGCTCTGTGTATGAAGTTTCTGATTACAATCCAACAGACGAAATGATCTGGAAATCTATACGTTCAACAAATTTGAGACGACTTCACCGTGAATTATTCTGGAAGTCAATTCACAACATTTTCAGAGTTGGTAATTTTTGGACACATATCGAAAATCTTGAAGTGATTTCCGTCTGTCAAACATGTGGTGTCCCTGAAAACCTAGAGCACATAGCAATGGAGTGCGATGCCTCCGGTGCCAAATTAATTTGGGGACTGACCGAGAAACTCTGGGCTATGAAATACCCCATGTGGCCTCGGCTCAGCTGGGGCCTCATCCTGGGTTGTAACCTTGTTAAATTCAAACACCCAAACAGGAAAATTATACCTGCAATGGGAAGATTATTCGCCATTCTGGTATCCACGGCCTGGCACACGACCTGGAACATTCGGAATGACAAGGTTTTGAAGAATCCATGCCGCAAAATGACAGATTCTGAGATTCATAATAGATGGCTGAAATCTGTTAATTCCGCACTGGGACGAGATCAAATCCTCATCAATAAATTGAAATTTGGTGATCTTGCACTGAATAAGGATCTTGTCCTAAGAACATGGAGTGGTCTACTAATGAATGAAGACTCGCTGCCGGATGACTGGACATACACAGTGGGGGTTTTAGTGGGTATACAGCCGTTGAGATTGAATGATTCAAGAAATGGGGTAGGATAACTTTATGAAGGCTGGAGTCCCACACTATGACCCTTGTGCGTAATGGCATTTCCTCCCCTCCCCGGCATTAACTAGAATTTCTATTAGACCCAGCGGATGACTTTGGAATGCTTCTGCAGACCGAAACTCATTATCCCAAACGCTCCAAAAAAATAAAATAAAATAAAGCGCGTGTCCCCGAACCGTAACCCCGATCGTGCCTACCGAAAGCACGTGTGCCCGCACCAAACTCCCCGATCACGCCTAGCCGAAAGTGTGTGTAATCCGCGCCTATCCGAAAGCGCACGTACCGACGCCCCGTACCGGTACCCGACCCCGTATCCCCGTTGAACCGACAAACCCATTACGATGGCCGAAGCCAAAGGTGTTGCGAAACTCACCAACGAAAATTATGATGTCTGGAGCATCTTGATTGAGGCTGTGTTTATCCGCCGAAATGTTCGCGATGTTGCCCTCGGAATCACCCCGCGCCCGACGACTGGTCCTAGCTCGAAAGGAGTTAAAGATTGGGACCGTCAAAATGCCGAAGCCCGTGCAGAAATGATCCTCGCTGTTGAAGTTGATCAGCTCGCGCATATGACCGCCCCAACTGCCTATGAAATTTGGCAGGAGCTCGAAAGAGTTCACTGCTCCCGTCGATTTGCCACGAAAATGGCCCTCCGCCTGAAATTCATGTCGATGCGCATGGACGACAATCAGAAGATGGCTTCCTGGATCGGAGATGTCCGAAATGTCGCCTTCCGCTTGAAGCAAGCCGGAATTACCGTTGCGGATGAAGACGTGATCCTTGTCCTCACCATGGGTCTCCCGAATTCCTACGAGACATTTGTTGTTGCTCTCGACTCCACCAACCCTTCCACGCTCACCCGCGAATACGTGATTGGCTGCTTGCTAAACGAGGAGTCACGCAAAACCCCTGCCTTGACACGCGAAGCCGCTTTCCGAGTTGACGGAAACCGCCCGCGTAACTCCAGCCCTCTCTCCGAAATTACCTGTTATAATTGTCAGAAGAAAGGGCATTATCAGTCCAATTGTCCCGACAGGAAGACTACCAAACCTTGTCCGGAGATGTTCACTCACAAGTTTTGTGGCACTCTGCGCATGGAACTAGCTCACCCTCGGTGTCAATCAGCGAAAGGCACTTGGCCGCTGAGCCCGAGAGAGTTTGACTCATGTGCCCACCTCCTGAATGCCCCACGTTTAGGATAGGATCCTGCCAATCGTTCTGGTCCATGTGAAACAAGTGGCCGACAGATCCAGTCGACAATGTTTCGGGATATTCAAGAATGGAGCCCAGACAGAATCTCCAGAGTAGTTTGACGGGTAATTTGGACATTAAACCGTTTTATGGGAGTCTCCGAAGCGGCAGACGCAGGGAAGCTGCCAGTGCAAGTGAGGGACTCTGTGGTGCTGTTTGATGTTCAGACATTCGAGGACATCATTCAAGGGATCCTGGATAGCCTGGGGAGCATGAAGTGCCTCAGGACCACCTGAAAAGGCTGTCAACCCCGCAAGTTGTGGTCGGATGTCGACTTGAGCTGAATTTCCACCCTCTGGTGTTGGCAGAGGCGAGCCAACCGGATTGAGGAGCTCTTCAACTCTCATGCGCGCGAAATGGACGTCCCAGAGGTGAGAATCTTCACTGCAAGGCATCTACTATCACGCGCTGGGAACCTGGGCACCTTAAGGGTTTTGACCCGTTAACAACTCCCTCGAGAGACTTTTTGAACATCTGAAAGTTTTAGATGGTAGGCGCGCATCCTGGGAACAAGTTGAGCCTATTTGGGGCGTATTTGGGGACATTTTGAAGGTGTGGTGAATTTAGTTCGGGCGAAACTCCCGAAAGGGCAATTATGGGGAACCTGGGCACCCATGCAAATTCATTGTTGCCAGCTCATTTAATGCCATTATGCTGCTTTATGACGTTCAGGGGATAAAACTACAGTATCGCAGATGCCAAAAAGGTATGTTGGACCTAGAAAAATGGTAGAACTGAGTGCTTACGATGCCAAGCGCGTGCGACGGGATCCATACCGCTGATCAAACGACTGCCGCGCAACAGTGAGAGGACATAGTCGCCCAAAATAAGCAGCAAACAGCTTCATAATAAGTAGATGGACATACTTGGCCCAGGGATCCACTCCTGAGTCGAACTGTCGAGAACCCGGCATTTAGACATTGGTACTAGAGAAAATCAGCTGATTTGGTACATGGTCGATGCTAAGAGAGACATAAAACAGATAGAATAGTAGTCGAACTTCGAAACTGAAGCCTTATACATCATAATAGACTATGTGGAGCTCTAGATCGATAGGGTCAAAAGGTTGTTTGATATGGAGGTCGCGGCGGTGAGGTATTTGAGGGCACACCATGTTTATCCTGGAGGTTTTATAAGGGGGAAAGCGAATTTCCGGAAACCCTTGATGTAGGTGATGAGCGCGAGATTTTTGCGGTTAGAACGAGCCCCAAAACTTGTGGATCGACCGAGGAATGGTGGAGAAACAGGTGAAATGGCCTCTCGGCATTAAGAAAATGATGTTCTCACCCTCCGGCCCGCGATCAAACGAGGCACAGCTTTCGATCAACGCAACATTCCGCCTCAAGATTTGGCATAGATGGGCGTCAGGGGTCGTAGTCCCTCCCCCAAGTCAAAGTTGTTAACATTTGGTACTATTCATGCATATATTTGGCAAGTGCCCAGGTTCCTAGTGTGCCCAGGTTCCTAGTCAGAGATAGTAAGTAGAGTGTACATAATATCCGCTGTCTTTTTACGGCGAGCTGAAAGAAGTTTGGAGGAAGGATATATCATGAAGAGAATCTAGGAGAAGTTAGTTCACCAAATTTACCAGAAAGGCCATGTCTCCCACAGAATGCAGAGCGCTCAGCAAGTCATGAGGAGTCTGAGGACGGGAATTCAAGCGGTACAGAATGACAGTGACAGGGCCGAATAGAACCGATACAGTGGCGGCAAACAGAAATGGCCGAGGTCGTTTGAGCTCATTCCTGCATCAAATCACTCCAAATAAAATACTTCCATCTGCTTTGAAGAATTTTATGAGCTTTCGCGTTGTTAGACCGATACCCTACCTACTTCGATGTGCCGGAAATAAATAATTTGGCTGATTCTGAAAAATCGAGTTCATGAGTTCATTGTGGGTCAAAAAATGTTCTATACCACATGAAAGTAGTCGTAAATGCGACCCTACCCATATGTTGGTTGACCCGAATCGACGGTGTTTTGAGCTCACACGGTGGCCTCCAAGTCGTATATTTTGTACATTTTTGGCCTGTTTTCCGTGAAAAACACTCAAAATGGCCAGTTTGCAGCGGGCATTGTGAGTGCAAAACACCATCGATTCAGGTCAACCAACATATGGGTGGGGTCGCATTTAAGACTACTTTCATGTGGTATAGACCATTTTTTGATCCACAATGAACTCATGAACTCGATTTTTCAGAATCAGCCAAATTATTCGGCTTCTAAGAAGCCACCATAGTTAGATGAATGCACCTTTCCTCGTCGTGGTAGTTGAGCCATGTAAGTACCTTGCAGGTTGCGCATGGTTTGAGGGCGCTTGGCGGTGGTCCGAGATATCCCGATCGCGGGGGGGCGTGAACTAAATTGAACAGAAAAAGGCTTGGTGTGCACCGTGCTCAATTCACAGCCGCGGACCCGGTATTCTTGGGGAAAAAACCATGAATAAAAAGCAGCAAGAGAAGAATAAGTCGGGCCCGAGTCGAACGGGCGACTTCCGCGTGCAAGGGATTTCTGCGGCTCCATTTCCGGCGGATGTGATCCCTTCACCACCGATTTGCTGAGTGCTCTAAGCCGACTTGGGTGGGGTGGGTTGGAATCCGTGAGGCGGGAATGGAATTGATGCTACAGGGAGAGGATGCGAACAAGATGAAAGCAGGAAATTACGAGATAGTCCGGGTTCAAGTTCTTGCTTTAAATCGCGTGGTAGAAAAAACCTGGTTACGTCGAATGTATACTGCGGGCAAAGCCTACGCATGTCGCTTTGACATGAATAGGTGTCGTTGGGTGTACAGGTTCCTTCAGATGATGTGTGTAGCTCGGACGGCCGGAGTTGCGTGGGAGGTACGCTATTTAGTTCACTCAGGTGGAGCAGCACCGGGCGGGGAGGAATCCCTCCGATGCATGCCTCATGGATGCGTGTGTGTGCACGGCATCACTGATTGCGTGCCCGCCAATCGTGCCGCGTATGCACAATGCCTCGAACTCTTTGAGTCCCCCAGGACGGAAAGGCCCTCCCTCCCCTGGCAAAAAGAACGTGGGTCTTAATGAACCGTATGCCCCTCTGGTCAAACAGATGGCGGCCAGCCCTGAGCGTCGCCGCATACGGGATACAGGTGCGAGCCACCCTGCCTCGGGGCTTCCCGTATCCTCCCAGCTCTTCAACAGACTCACCGAGAACCGCCACGACGGAAAGTTGGAATGTGTCTGAGGTCCGTGCACCGGATAATCAACGGCATCCTCATCCATCACCAGCACTGTGAAAGCTGTTACCCATTTTTCGCCGATGCTCGCTCTCCTCTGTGCCCCGCACCTCGCTCTCCCTGCTCGTGATCACCATGGCGGCTCGCACTACACACCGTATTTGGTGTGGCCCTCCTCCGCCTCGGATTGTACACTAATGCTGGCGGCAACAGCTTGAGCTGTGCGTGTCCTGTCTTATGAGCTGAGATGAAGAAGGAGGAGGAGCGCGCTACTCACAGGACTGCACGGATCTGACCGGCCTGACGGACGAAGTGCCCCCGGTGTACACCCCCGGGTGTCTAGGGCGAGAGCACAGTCGAGTACGGGCTGTTGTGCCCTTAGCACAGTGGCTGTAAGGTTTGGGTGGCTAGAGGTTAGAGGTTAGGGTTTGAGGTTTGAGGTTTGAGGTAGTGGTTGGTGGTTAGCAGGTAGTGTTTAAAGTTAGAGGTTAGCGGTTAGGAGTTAGGGTTGGAGTTAGAGTTAGAGTGGTTAGTGGTTAGCATCTAGAGTTAGAGGGTAGTGGTTAGCAGGTAGGGTCAGAGTTAGAGTTAGTTCTCAGATATATTGTAATACTGTTGAGGAGGACTTGTGTTGGCCTTGTGCAAAAATTGATGGTCAATCAAATTCTGAGGTGTCTTCAAGTGTCGCATCTGAGCATGGTATGCCGCACTTGAACTGTGCTTTGTCCATTCCATTTGATACATCCTCCAGTGAGATGGGGGGAAAGGAAGAAAGGCACCAGAATGACACCACCGAAACGGTTGCTTGGTTACCAACAAGCACGCAATATTGCACGTGCCAACAGATATCACATGAGAATACGAAAGAACATAAAAGGCCGCTCATTTGGAGCAGATGTTTATCATTCCAACAATGCCCCATCAACCCACCATCACCGAAATCCGTCTGGACAATATTGTAGCCTGTTTGGCTCCTGCTATACCACTCTTGAATGAACTAAATGATGCATTTGGCACACCTTTTGTGGCAGCTATTTCAAATACAACCCTCGCATTGATTACGGGGGTGCAGGTAGGTAAATCTAGCTGGATGTGCCATGAGGCTGACTCAGGATTTTAGAAAGTAAAGAGAAACAAAGATATATGTGCTGAGCTCATGGAAAACATCCATCGAGTGCTATATGCCATCATCAACTTGCATATAAAATCTGAAACCACAGGATCTCTACCACCAATGACCTTGGATCGCATAGGTATATTTACCGAGTATATCTATGTCTATAAGCATTCCACATATGTGCTGAAAAGATTTCTAGGATACTTCACAAGATTCTTGCATTTGTCGAGGAGCAACAGGACAGGAACAAGATCAAACACTTTTTCCGCCAGAATGAAATCAGCACTTTACTGAAGGATTGCCGAGAGGGATTACAACAGGCTACGGAAGTGTTCAAGGTCAAGATCTATGCGTTGATGTAATGTATAAAACTAATTATCCATTAGATCAATGACACTATATTCAGCAACATTGCCGAGATGCAGAGGACATCTGAAACCATGCATAGGGAACTGCTTGAAGTTATTTCAGCCCTATCTGATGGGACAGTATCCGACAGATCATCCTCTGTGCGTAAATTACTGCTGCATGAATTCAACTTACCAGTTTAGAAACAGGTCTATCAATATTCCAATGCATCACAAAACAGGTAAAGCCCACACCAGTTATTGGAATCATACTGAGACTGCTGGTGTCAAGCTCCAATTCATTTTCTATGCTGCCATCCAAGCCCAAGATATTCCATGGTCGGAAGCTGAACTCCAGGATATTCTGAAAATCCTCAATGAAGAATCACCCCGGATTGCAATTCTGGGTGCAGGAGGAATGGGAAAAACAAGTCTTGCACGGGCAGCTCTCCACCACCCTGAAATTGCCACCAAATATGAACACCGATTCTTTGTCAGCTGTGAATCAACCAGTACTAGTGCAGGGATAGCCACCCTCCTTGGGGCACACATAGGCCTGAAGCCCATGAAAGATCTTACAAAACCTGTGCTTCAGTATTTCTCCAGCAAGCCTGGCTCACTCTTGGTTCTGGATAATCTTGAAACACCATGGGAGCCAATGGAGTCCCGAGGCAGTGTTGAAGAGTTTTTGTCTCTGCTGACAGACATCACACACTTGGCATTAATTGTAGGCCTCTATTTTTTTACCTTCAGAGCAAAACTGATTCTTATACTTCAAGATTACAATGCGAGGTGCTGAAAGACCAGCCAAAGTCCGGTGGACTCGTCCATTCTTGCAGCCCTTGAAACCCTTGGCAAACAGCGCAGCCTGGCAGACCTTTGTTGACATTGCAGATGATTCTCATGACAGTGAAGATATCAGCTGTCTTCTCCAACTCACAGATAACATGCCATTGGCAGTGGAGCTCATTGCCCATATGGTTGGGCATGAAGGCTGCTCCAATATCTTGAGCCGTTGGGAGACAGAGAAGACCTCACTTCTATCCAGTGGATATGACAAGAGATCTAGCTTGGATGCATCCATTGCATTGTCTCTTTCAAGTTCCCGGATGAATTCCTCACCAGGTGCTATGGAGTTGCTGAGCCTTCTCTCAATCCTGCCAGATGGATTGTCAGATGTGGAACTGATTCAAAGCAAGCTCTCCATCCAGGATATCCTGGGATGCAAAGCTTCCTGCTTGGGGTGTCATTGGCTTACACTGATGACAAGAAGAGGCTGAAGGCCCTGGTACCCATTAGGGAACATGTTCTGCAATTTCACCCGCCCTCAGCTCGTCTGACTGAACCTCTGCAGAGGCACTTTCATTCACTGTTGCACTATACGAGAGATACCATGGTCAGGTCCAGATGGCAGCGATAATAGATCAGTTAGAAACCAACTTCTGGAACCTGCAACAGATACTCCAACGAGAATTACATCCAGATAGTCCAGATCTGTTAGACACTATAGGGTGCACAATATCACTGAATTCATTCAACCGGTTTACTGGTCATGGATGGCTTAACCTGATGGATGTTATTCCAAGTATCTGGCCTCAACTATGTGATCCCAAATGGGAGCTACAATTCATCATCGAGACTCTTGCCTCAGCAACTCATTTATCACCCACTGCAGAACTACTAGTGACCCGTGCAGTATTTCTCCTCCAAGACTCCAATAATCCAGTTGAAGAAGGTCAGCTTCTAATCATAATTCTAGTCCAGATTTCTGGTTAACATGTGTATAGCACACTTTTATGACGTAGCTGGCCATTATTATTACTATTACATGGATGATCCGTCTCAAGGGGAGGAATTTCTCAGAAAAGGACTCACATTGGCAAGATCCTCAGGAATCACTACACGGCAGGCCAAAATATTGAACAGGATTGCTAAAATCAAGTGGGACAGAGGAGACTATTCTGCTGCCCAGATAGATGCTTGTGAGGGACGGATGCTTGCTCAGGTGTCTGGGAACTTCCACACGGAAGCCAGTTTAGTGCGGATTGAAGCTATGTGTTTCATGGACTTAGGACACTATAAACAGAGTATGGCTCTGCTTAGCAGAGGGAAAGAGCTGCTGAATCACTGTGGCATGAGTGGTGGTTCCATGTATCTGAATATCATCATTTCTGAGGCAGAAATTCACCGACTCAAGTCTGAATATGCTGAGGCTCGAAGGATCAATACCCAAGCTGTTGAGAGCACCATGTGCAAAGAAAACACATATCACACTGCCTTATGCCTACTTAATGTTGCCCAGCTTGATGTGATTATTGGTGCATGCTCACACGATGTGCAGCAGAGCTTGGAGAGGGTAGGAGTAATGTTCAAGAGTATCGGTCATTCTAGCCAGATGGTTTACTGTGATATAGTCTTAGCAGATCTCCATTTGAGGGAGCACAATACCGTGGCTGCAAAGATCCTGTTTGAACAATGCCTAAAATCATCTTGGGGAACTAGGGTAGACGCTGTGAGCTTCTGTCTGGACAGAGTGGCTGATACTAGTCGATGGAGAGTTAGTGATTTTGGCTGGGCATCTTGTTGGACAGTGGTATACCTGGGCTATGCAAAAAAAACTAAGGAGAAGTTGGCATTTTACAAGGCACTCCAATTTTTGGGAGATGTGTTTCTTGCTGCTGGAGATGATCAGACAGCACAAAGTCTGTTCATTGTAGCCCTAGACGGCTTCACATTTATGGATATCCATCGCAGCAGGGCCAACTGCATGTTACGGCTTGGAGATCTGGCACGACAAAGAGGGCAGTTCATGAAAGCAGTGGAACTATGGGAGAATGCTCGGCCACTTTTTGAACGGTCATTACAAATGAGTGATGTAGCTCAGGTTGATGCAAGGCTTGAGCAACACCATCAAAGTGCACTTGCTGATCTTAATGCGCCAAGTGAATCCTTGGAGGCGCTCTCAATTCTCGAAGATACAAACTGTCTCGAGGCTGAGGTATGAATTTGGGTCACCCCTGTGAAAGAATATGGAAATAGCTCGGGTCTCTGTTGTCTTCTTTAGCTTCCTACTTTGTACTTATTTATCATTACTTCTGAAAAATCAGTTTACCACTGATCTTGTAGGCAAGTTCAGGATAGTACCTAGATGGATGTTTCTAGTATCATTCTCTTTATGTAACATATTGGATCAGACTTTTGCTTGGAATCCTGGGTCCATGCACAATGTGTAAGCAATAATTGAGGGGTTTGAACATTTAACACAGATACACCAAAACACTACGACACTGCCACTGCCCGCGGCCTCTGCCGCTGGCACACCAGCCTTCCGGGAAACGAGGTTAGAATTCAAGGTATGGAATGCAGTGGCAAACACCCTATTTTCCAGTGGACTGCATTGGATTTTGGTGGAAGCCACTGCATCCACTTCAAGGTCAACATCCCGGCCGACCTTCACACCAAATATCATTCTTGTATGCATCCGCACACTTACGGGCACTAGAACCGTGCCTCGAGCATCGGCTTCTAGTCATCACCAATGGAGTCAATGAATTCTACCAAAATCAGTTGTTGTTTACTAGACAAAATTGTGAGATTCTGACATCTCGCCCGATTGTGGTGTAAAACCAGATATAGTCCCGAGGTCAGTGTCAAATTAGCAGGTTGGGTATGTAGATATTGTCATATTGAAGCAGGCATACAGATAGCCATAATATTGATAGTGAACTGCATTGGATCTCGCTGGAAGCCAGTGGAACAAGGGACATCAGCTGATTCAGGACACCTGCAACAGTGTCAGTGCCGATGAAGTCCGGTGGAGATCACCAGAAATCAACCTACCCATCGCCGGCCGATGGCGTGATATCCGCCAGCGGTGTCCACTGATGGCCACCAACGGACTTTCCACCGGGTATATAAGCTATTATATTTAACTTGCCATGAACAGCGCGATTACTATTGCTCCGTTCCGAGCACTGCCCGCCGCGTTGATATTGGTGTGCCATATTCGCTTCACCGACCGTGGTGCGCCCCCGGCCCATCCGAGATGTAAGGCTATTTGACACATCCATCCGCAGCACTGACGAGCGTACATAAGATTTCGCAGCTGGCCTGCCCCATCCGTTTTAACCCTCTGCTTTGTCTGAAGTTCGAATGTTTAAGCGCAAGGATGATTTCAGGCCGACTTTTCACGACTGCCACGTGAGAGCCCCTCTCGATTGATCAGCTTGGGTTACTGATGCCCTGCGCAGCAACCTCATGGCGGACGTCTCCCGCAACCCATTTCGCGCCTCAGCCCGCACGCCCAGCACGCAGAACCCACTGCCAGTGCAGCGATCTGCGCCCCTTGTGGCCCCACCCCCCACCTCCGATCCGATGGGCCTGACGGATGAAGCGCCCCCGGCTTACAGCGCTGGCCCAGATGTCTACCAGGGCGAGAGCACGGTCGAATACGGGCCCTCGCGCCCGTTCCAGCCTGCGCCCCTGCCGCTAAGGCAGCAGCCTAGTGGGGGTGGATACGCGGTGCCTCTGCAGCATCCGCAGAATACCGGGTGGGCGCCACCGCAGCAAGCGCCATCGCTGTGGCAACAGCTCCGAAATCCCAATCCCAATCTCAATTGAACTCCAGCTGGTTGTCGTACCCCAGCCACCAGCAGTACGCTGATAAGCCAGCCCTGTGACACTGGGGACAATAAGTAATATACAGGGCCTGTATATCCTCAGTATATGCTCAGTATTTTACAAATATCCCCAGAATATACCTGTAAAATATGGAGGTTGTATATGCTCAGTATTTTTGAAACATACTGAGGATATCCTTACAATATCCTGAGGTCTGATGGCTACCAGATATGGACTCGGGATATGCTCAGTATTTTGCAACACAACATGTACAAACAAGGTCCAAAAATAGAAATAATGACCTGCCTTGTAAGGAGAAGGCTCAGCCAAGTGCAATTGGGAAAATTCAAGTTAGGGTTAGGGTTTCCTTATAAGGAAGTAGATAAGATAAGATATACCTTAAAAGGAAACCCTAACCCTAACTTTGATTTCCTGAATTGCCCTCAGCTGAGCCTTCTCCTTACAAGGCAGGTCATTATTTCTATTTTTGGACATTGTTTGTACATGTTGTATTGCAAAATACTGAGCATATCCCGAGTCCATATATGGTAGCCATCAGACCTCAGGATATTGTAAGGATATTTTCAAAAATACTGAGCATATACAGTCTCCGTATTTTGCAGGTATATTCTGGGGATATTTGTAAAATACTGAGCATATACTGAGGATATACAGGCCCCATATATTGCTTATTGTCCCCAGTGTGACCAGCGGTGAAATCTTTCGATTTTGCTGTTCTAAGCAGTGTTATATTCGTGCACACGGACTTCGGTCCGTCTCCGACTTCCGGCCTCCAACCTCCGACCTCCGAACGTTCGGAGGTCGGAGACAGAAATCATCGGGTTTTTACGGAATGAAGGATTACTGAGTGTTTCCCGTTTATCCGTTTTCCCGTTCCTTCTTAACTTCTCGTTTATTGTTTTGCTTAGTCAGCTTACTTCTTCATCCAAATTTGGACTCTCGCTTATTGTTATGTTTTGATCTACCATATTTGGGTTAACAATAACAGACTTAGTATAAATATGCTTTAATATCCTCATGTACTTCAGTTTGATTATAAATGTTGCTTTGCTCCTTGCTTTGCTTCCGAGTCTTCCTCCGGTGTCCCTTCTGACTCCGTCTTCCTCCGTCTTATCCATCGGCCTAGGATAGTACGCACACCCTGACCTTCCTGTGGTGTTTGCTGTCAGCACAGCGGCTCGTCGAGTTCTTGAAACGCGATTGAGGCGACTGGACGAGGGAAAAGCAGAGTTGAAAGGGACAAGCAAACAAGCAGCTGGAGTATAGACCAGAATAGTATAGAGAATAGTAGAATAGTACAGGGTTTATATACAAGTGCCAAGGGATTTATAGGGGATTAGGGGGTTTGGTGTCTGTGGCAACAGGACACATAGGGTTAATGCGCAATATTAATACCGATTGTTGTTCCTACGATCGGGATGTGGAGGGGTTGAGTCCGGAATAACGGAGTGGAACTCCGGGATATCGGAAAAGAATTCCGGATCATGACATTTGCGCTCACCTCTGATATCTCCGACCTCCGGTCTCCGGTCTCCGACCTCCGATCTTCCAACCGGAGACATTCGGCAATAGCCCTCTTCATCGGCACGGGATATAACAAGCAGGAGCTTCGTATAGAATGAAGGCTATATCACTCACTATGAGCTAGGATGAGGTCCGAGTTGCTAGCTAAGGATGAACGCATGTGCAAGTAGCTCTATTGCTTACTTGGGGATGACGGCCACCACAATGGGTCAGATTTGTCAAGTCAAGTACTAGTCTATTAGCTAAAGGTGTTCTTACCATCCTTAACCAAGGGATTGAGAATGACCCGCATGTATCCTATCAAGGACATACCAATGCACTCCATTCAGACTATGGGACTTACCAGGGGCACGTACGAGGGATCCAATAAGGTTGTGGAACGGTTCTAGACAATAGAACCGTGCGCGGCTCAATAGTCCGAACAATTCCGAAGAGCCGATGATGTTGATCACGGAGATCACCGATCTGAGCACGGAACAGAGATCCGATGTCGGAGATAGTACCGAGCCCTTGGCCCGTGATGCCAGGACTCGCTTTGACCAGGGCTGAAGGGTTGACTAATTGGGCAACTTAAGGGTTGATGGACCAGGGCTCGGTGGAGCTGGCACATGGATTAACCGCCCAGGGCACATACGTGCTATGGCGCAATTACCCTTCCAATCTCCCAGATTATCTACCAAAATATACCATTTAATCAGAACTAATTACCAACAGGATTATTTCTTGAGCTAATACTGCTCATCACCCTGATATATCCGTGTTCTGTTTATCTGTTTGTACTAAAAGTCGGTTTCAGAATCATTTCCTTATTTAGAATGCCAGTTTGTATAAATACCCATAGAAAATAGAGGGAACGCCAGTAGATCCTACTCTTCCTCTTCAGTGAGCACGAGCGTGAGCTTGAGCACACAGGGGACGTCTAGCATCTATTCGGAACACCTTCAGAAAGCTTATAAAGTTTCCTTTTGTTGTTTCTGTTGCAATATATAAAGTGTTGGATATCTGTGGAATGATATAAGACAGGACCAGACCAGACCAGACCAGACAGGACAGGACAGGACAGGACAGGACAGGACTTGCTTCGTTAAAAATCACATAAACATTTGAAGGCGCTCGGCTTTGTGCAGTAGTCAGACTACCAAACTCTAGCTGATACATTGGTGGTCGGAAATACATTGTTGGAAATAAAACTTTCGATCTACGGATCACCCCTTGGGCTTAGTTCCGAGTCTTGCACATAAAACCCAACTTTCCTTACCCTCTAAAGGTTGTGTAAAGCGCCTAGAATGGTTTAGATCGTCCCAAAGTCACCTTTAGCTATAAGCTACTGCACTTGCCTGTAAAACCCAAATTGCCACTGCCTAATACCTGGTAGGAACCCCGAACCTCGCACGTTTGATAGTTGGATTTGTTGGTTGTTGTTGGTGTTGTTGGTTGTTCACTTAAGTGTTCATCTTGCACACTTAATTTCACCAGTGGTTCTATAGTCAGCACAAACAGGGCGCAAAACATATTGGTAAGAGATAAAAGTGGTACATTGGCAATCAAGAGTGTGTTTACGGGAAGAGGGCCCATTCTCAGAGTTGGCAGCCATGTAAGTAGTGTCGTGGGAGCAAATGCTGTGCATGTGCGGCAGCGGCATAGTGTCGTGGGTGGTCGGCTTCGGCCATACCACAGTCTTGTATTTAGACAGAGGCGCGATTATCAACTGTAAACAAATTGGGAGCAAATGCTGTGCATGTGCGGCAGCGGCATATCGGCAGAGGACTTGGCAGCAGAATGACAAATGGCAAGGCACGTGGGCGTTTTGGCGACATTCTCGGTGCTCTGAGCACAAATCAGAAACTAAAGTTTCTGTTTGTGAACTTTGATCGACATGGATGGTTTGTCCACTTAGGGAATACATTGAGGGAGCCGGTTTTTGATAGGAGAGTGAGTTCTTTCCGCAGGTTGGAACGCGGACTGGCGCGGAATAGAGTAAATAACTAGGGAATACGGGAGAATGTCCTCATTTTTTGGCACACGCGCCATCCAGCTCTTGCACATCAACCTCTTTCATCGGCGTGTCTAGGTCTCCCAGAAACACCGCCTTTCCCGCACCAAACGTGTTCCACCCCGCGGTCTGCAGCCCTTTCTCCGGGTCCTGCGCAAACGCCAGCCACAAATCCTGCAGCCTTCCGCTCACCTCATCCTCGTACGTCGTCGACGGCCGTGAAACTGCCCTGCCGTTCCAAAATGAGCGGTAGCTCGGATGCATGGTAGGCGCCGGTGAATCCAGGGGGCGAGATGTTCGTGAAGTTGCCGTCGCAGCGGAACAGGTACGTCCTACGCCCATGCGCCTGCCGCAGCTGCGCTGTTGCTGCCGTGGTGCACAGGAAGGCCGGGTCCGCCTCTGTGTCGATCAGAGTCTGGTTGGGGAAGCCTGGGACCTGCGCTCCCAGCGCATTAAGCTCGTGCCGGTTAGTTCCAAGAAGGGCGGGCACGCGCCCCAACAACCCTGCGCCGTAGCGAGCCGTGTAGTTTGCGAACACGACGCGCTCGTCGGGGACGTGGAGGAAGGAGAGGGTCGCTTTCACGGCGAGCACCGTCTCGATGCCTGCCACTCCACACCGCGCAGGCAGTCGATCTGTGCGGCAGGCGCGCCCTCCACCGCAGTCGAGCTGCGCCGCGACCGCCGCAAAGTTCGCCTGCGCTGGTGGTCCGGGTGGGTCCTTCACGGCCGTTTCTGGGAACAGCCGGCGTGGTTGGCCGGTTGGTCCCATAATGATGCCCATGCAGGTCTGTCGGAATGACCCTTGCTGGACTGATGGTCCACGGTCACTTGTAGAATGCGCGAAATTGAGGTTAGTGCTTGAACCGGCCGATCCGGCCGGGCCCGGTGCGGATTAAACCCCAGGACCAACTGATGGCCGACGAACCGGCATCCGCCGGCCCCCCGGAACGGCCGGGCCGGCGGCGTTGTCGCGCACCCACTCGAGCGCCGCGCTGGTCGAGCAGGCCCGGGTTCTGCTCCGCCGACCCGGCCGCATTCGGGAAGCCGAAGATGTTGGTCCGGAAGTTCGCGCTGACGACGATGTGCGCCTGCGTGCGCTGCACCCACGGTGCGGCGTTGAAGTACAGCGAGTCCGCGCCGCCCTGGGTGAAGCCGCCTCCGTAGAACCACACGATGACAGGGAGCATCGCGCTCTGTGGCTGGGCCGGCGCCCAGACGTTCAGCGTGAGGCAGTCCTCGCTGAATTCCTGACGAGGGAAGAACTCCGTCTGCCTGCCGCCATTGGCTGTGTAGACATTAGCTGGGGCCGTGTCGTTTAAAGGAATCTGAGGACAGGACAGCCCGAAGCTTGTTGCGTTCACGATGGCCGTGGGGCATATTTTGGGTACAGGGGGCAGCCATCTACGCGGGCCTGTAGTCACTCGATCTGGCACGACTTGATAGAGCTCCCGTGCTTTCCAAATTTGCGGACGCTGGAACTAAAGTGCCGCATGGACGTGCCTTCGATTCCGAGCAGCATTCAATCGATTATCGCGAAACTCCCCACGACTGCACCCCATCTCGAACGCCTCATTCTATCCCTTCGCGTCTCAGTTCAAAGCCATCCCCTTCTGCCCCAGATTTGGTTGCATAACGTTGAGTTTATGTCCAGCGGCTCCCACCTCTGCGCCAGGTGTATTGCTGTCTCAAGGACTCGGCAGCGGACCTGTACGACGGCTTCGGACCGTATATGCAACGCAAATTCCCGGGGCCACAGACGGCAAGAATTTTGCTTTGCAAGACGATGCAGGGGACCGGTGATGTGGACATGTGGTTTTAAGATCGTGCTACGAGAGGCTGAGCCGATTCGATGAAACACTTGCTCAGCTTGAGACAAAATCGTCCAGGCCTTTGCTTGCAGGATGATATGTATCAGGAGAGTAACATTTTTGGCTTGGCCGAATGGCTTGCGCCTGGACTATGGGTGGAGCCGAGCCCCTGCGCGGAATGGCTTGTTTTAGGCTTGGCTTGGATTTTGGTGGCAGTCCAAGTCCAAGCCTGGCTGAATGGCTTGCAAGCCATTTAGCCGGCTTGGCAAGCCATTCAGCTGGCTTGGTATCACCTAAATAAAATATGTGGCTTGACCTTATTGCTCGTCGGTGGGGGCCTATGACTTCATGCCCAACGCCCCTGAGGGGTTCCACGAGTCTCCCCTTGAGGTCAATAAGATTGAATTTGGCTATTTGCCCCTTGAAGTGACAATTTGCGGGGAATAGCGCAACGATGACAAGCCACAACCTCAATTTCTCAATGAAGTAGTGGCTTGTTGGCCTGAGCATACTTTACTGGAGTTGTTCCAGCATCCAAACACTCAAGATTCACGAAAGATCCCTTTCTACCATCAGCGCATGACGATTCACAGATTCGGCCCCATACCACGGTTAAATAGCTCGAAGTGAACAATCCTCATCTTCACGGCTTTGCATAACCACCAAATCAGCTCCAAATATTCGAGGGAGGGCTCCCATAGCTACTTGAAGCTTCTTGAGACAATACTGCTATCCATAACACTACTTGCAATGTGGGTGTGCGACGGGAGGAGTTTCCCAAAAGCAGACTACTTACTGAATAACTTGGCTAGGACATAAAATTGGTGTGTTCTCTCAATGGGAGACTGTTCAATACATCTGTGAGAGTCAATTTTACCAATAATCCCAACCTCCATCTGAGAATCATTTGGCTGGACATGGGCGGGCGGAATGGCTTGTGTCACGTGCCACACGGTTGAATCGGTGTTTGCGCCGTTATAACTTCCAAGGATCTTATTTATTGCAACATATTAATTTCAGTGCACTGGATGAAACATCCAATGAAGTGGATATTGATTGGGGAGAAGAAAGGATACATACAACCCGGAGAGAGCATATCCCAATTCTGGCTTAGGCTTGGGCTTGGCTTGGCTGGTTCAAGTTGGAATTCCCCTGGTTGTACCAGAGAAAAATGGTGCGTGTAAGGCCGACTTATACATTCTCTATGTGAGTGATTAAAGGGTGATTTTACCCGAAATTTATCCAACAAGGGAAGAGTTCAACATCAAAGCACTGCACTTTCACGGAGATGTGCAGTGCAATGATCACTCGTGGCTGCAACACATGACGAAAAGTTGGCTCGCCATTGCCTACACCTTGGAGACATTAAGACATGGAGGCAGCGATGAGTGGCCACCCTCATGGCACGTATACTTAAGCAAGCTGAGTCGGTATATTTCGGCAGCTGATCACGACGATGATGAAGGCCGGAACATTCCGAAGACTATAGGGGAGGAACACAGCGACCATGACACACTGGGTAATAGTTTTGGAAGGAATAGATATAATGTAAAACTTGGGTGTAGTGGGGCACAAGCCAAGCCACTCACAAGCCCAAGCCGCACAAGCCCGCCCCAGCCAAATTCAAACTCCGACTTGCGGGGCAAGCCATTCGGCCAAGCCACTCGGACAAGTCTGTATCTATCAGTCAAATCTGTAACCAATTCTCCATGCCTTGTGAACAACGCCTTATGACGAAGATCAATTCTCCTGGTAGTGGTGCTCCTCAATCAATTCCATCCCGACATCTGTTAGGCATGTATATCCTCCCGGCTACGATTAAAGCGTCTCAGATGAAGGGGTGCCGCCAAATCGCGCCTGGAACATTTCCTGGGCAGCTTTGACGGCGTCATAATCCATCATGTACTCCTGCATCTCTTTTGCTGCCATCCAAAGATCAGTCGCGGCGCCACCAAGAAAGAAAACACTCACATCGGATATACTCCCCAAACTTCGCCGGGATCCGTGCCTGCTGAAGCGATTCCCTCCCGACGAACTCGCCGCGCTCCTTGCGCAGCGCCTCGTACGCCACCAGCCGGACGGGGACGTCCATAGGCGCAGTCCCAGCGGGGAACAGCGCTCCGAGTGCGCCGGCCTCTTCGACCGCCATCGCTGCGCCCTGCCCGAGCGTCGGGAGCGTCGCGTGCGCCGCGTCCCCCATGAGCCCCGCTCGCCCGCGCACCCACGTCGGCAGCACCGGCACCGTGCGCAGCTGCCATTTTGCAACCCGCGCTTCGAGCGCGGCGAGCACGGGCTGGAACTGCGGGTGGAAATCAGCATATACGGCTTGGACCTCCTCACGGGGCGCAGTCGGCGTCCAGTCTGTAGAAAGAGGCGCGTCAGAGTCAGTTTCGCTTCACGTGGACATGTCGCAGCGGACCTGGATCGTCCTGGTGCGGGTCGTCAAACATCGCGGCCACGTTGATGAGCGTGCCGCTGCGACAAGGGTATATAAACAGCAGGCGGAATGGCCCGCCGCGTTGCGCGACGCTGCGTGGGCCTGAGATACCGTCCCGCAGCCACGCGAGCTCAGGAAGCCCGTCGAATCTGGAGGTCTCGATGAGAGCACGATAGCACGACACCCCGGAACCGACGGATTTTTGAACGCTGCCGAGTATGTGGGTGCGGAGGACCGACTGAATTGCGGTAAGATGGCATAAATAGGGGGAAATTTCGTACTTACCGAAATTCCATCGGCTCCAATGATCAGATCACTTTGGATGACTCGCCCGTCGCTCAGCGCAAGCGATCCAGTTTCCGGTTCGCATTCTACCACCCTACTCGCGAGGTGCCGAACGGCGGGCGGGCCGTTTCCGGGCCCAAGCGCCAAGCGCTGCAGTTCGTTGTGTAGATCACTCCGGTGGCAGAGTATATTCTGCTGGGATTTAGTGCGCGCAACGTAAATACAGCCCAATTACAGGGAAAACTGACCGGTTTTTCGTCGACCGGAGAGGTGAGCCACGGACTGGTCCTGATTTCCGCGCTGATAGCGTCGAGCGTCACGTACTGGATTTTGGTGAGCGCTGTCGACTGTATACATACTGTCGTCGAGACTCACCCCGTCGAAATTCACACTCTTCAAATTCTCCTTCGCGTATCCCAAGTGCTCCAAGACCCGTACACAGTTAACGGGGACACCAATGGCGGCCCCAACCTCTTTATTTTCCGAGGCGGCTTCGAAAATCTGGTCGAATAAGGGTTACCCCGAGACGCCAGATGGTTCGAGTCATGCGCTCCCACCTGAACATGATGTCCATTACGACGGAGCGCAATAGCTGCCGCCAGCCCGGCGATTCCTGCTCCAATGATAGATACCTTCAAGGGCCTGTTAGTTGTCTGGGTGGTGGCCTCGTGAGATTCCATGGCGAAGGAAAATGATGAGATGCCGCCGTTATATAGCTCGGGAAGCCAACAGAGAAAGTGCAAATCCGCATTACGAGTGATTCCGGACTTGTTCCCGACGGTAAAACGGAATACGGTAGAACGGCATATTTGGCACGGTGGCGCCAACGATCATCATGATGGTGGGTCGTACTCTAACACGGTTAAAAAATAGAATGAGTCTACATCAGTATCGGATCTGTCCAATACATTGTCAATTATACAACAAATGTAACAGTTGCGAAAAGCGCGGAACAAACCGTAATGGTGCGGTCTACGTCCGTGTCACTGCGTTCCCACCCCGTAGACCGACCTCTGTCTACGTAGTTCTACATGCGGCTACATGCGGCGAGCTTCAGCTACGTCCGGCTACCTATGTGTACACCGGGACCTGTGGCGAGCTTGATCTACGTCCGGCTACCATCCGGCTACATGCCGTAGACGCGGTCCGTCTACTCGTCGGCTACCCGTCGGCTACGTAAGTCATTGAATGCCGTTGCCAAGCACAGCCATCCATGATGATCAACCGCTGCGAAATCTCGTGAAATCTTGGGAAATGCCACACTTCAACCTGATTCTCTCAAGATAACAAATGTAGCGCGCTTTGCAGCAGAGCCCACTAACTTGGAGAGGTACATGTTATTTCTACGGGATGCGCATACTTACATCCACATTAAAGTTCAAAAGAAAAATGTGTGTGTTATGAAAAAAAAGCTACGTCTGTGTTAGAACCTCTGCAGCAAGGACCACACAATTAAAGACGATCGTCTGAGTATCAGAAAGTGTTCTGGGTAGGGTAAGGACTTCAAAATGAAAATGGGTGTGTCACGAAAAATAGTTGCGTGTGCGCTGGAGCAGTCAAACTACTGCATTCGACAGCGGTCATACGTAAGGTGGAATAAACTAAATAAAAGTTCAAACTGACAGATAGATTTAGTATGATCATGACAAGGGAGATGAGAATATGCCACATACCGACCAAGATGATCGAGTTGGTCATACGGGTGGCTGGTACCTCTCGGTGGATGTATAATGAGGACCATGGGCAATACACGTTGGAGCAGTTGTCACGGAGTCGCCATTTCATGGAGACATCAGTGAAAGGAACACCGAAGGAAGTGTTGTCCCCAATGCTGGCATCGGTCCGCCCCACCAGAATATCCCTACCCTCTGCAAACCTTGGATGCGGCGCCATACCGCGGGACAATTCCACCCACAGGGCTTGCTCCAACCCATGTTGGAAAGAAAGCGACGATAGCCTCGCATCTGTAGGGAAACACAGGATGGCATAGAAGGTTCAAACCATCCCTTGAGTGCACGCCGGTTGTTGAGGAGCTCGGGATACAGGATGTACATTGGAACAAGTGGCAATGCACATTCCTAATGCCAGAATCGGATCAGAGGGAGAGAACGGCGTGAAAAATGAAGGAACAACTACCGAGAGTAGTAGTCACGGTTGCGGCAATAGCAGGAGTAATTACGCAAGCGTCAATGCTCTCGGAGACCACGATAAGTTTCCGCTAATTGCATAGGCAAGTAAGTAGATTATAGACACCAAACTAGATGGACTCACAGCAATCCGCGAAGAATATTCAACATGTGATTGCGTAACACGGTGATAAGGGCGGGCCACGCCGGGCTGGTTTTCGTGTGGTTTGAACCGTGTTGAGTGGGGGTGTGGGTCGAAAAAGTGGTATGGCCCGAAGCGTGTCCGTGTTGGATGAGGGCGCTCAGTTAGCAAGCTAAGACCAGCAGAGTGAACTGAGTCGAGGACCCGACGAAAAGCCCGTTCCGAGCTCATGAGAAACCGTAAGTAGGAGATGGGGAGAACGTGAATAAATAACTTACTTAAGGAAAGAGAGCAACCATTGGAAGCAACAGACTGATGTGTGGATCTGAGATCTGATCTCGACTCGAAGTTTTAGCTTGTTGGAGATCTAGTTCGTCTGTCCCACACGATCACACTAGATGACAAGGAATGAAAAATCAGATAGGGAATTAAATTTGTTGTACAGCAACGCTCACCATTATCAGTCCGCCGACGTTTAGCCGGAGCACCCGGGATCTCCACAGCCTTCCGTTTAGCCCTGACAGGTGCTTTGGGCGGAGAGCTGGACACAGGTGCGGACGGGATGTCCATTCCGGACTCTGTGGAGTCTGAAAAACTAGTAAGGGTGTGCCCGGCCAAAGAGGTCAAGGAAGGATATTACCTGGGGCGTCCGTCCGCTTTCGCGGAACACGCTTGGGCAAAACGACTTGTCTGGGCGAATCCCCAGACACCGCCGCATGCCGTGGATCATAAGCACGTGTCACTACAGCATTTGCTTTCTCTTTCCTTGCCAGACGGACGTACAGATCTTCTTTGACTCGATTCTCGTCTTCTTCAACTGAATCATTCTGATCACTGACTGAAGCGAATAATTGCTGTAAATCTGATCCTGCTCGGGCCGCCTCTTCCGGGTTTCCCGTTCGGACTATGGTTCGAAGAGCCAAATACTGGTGCCGTCTTGCTTCCTCACGGACTTCCTGTGATTGTCTGCAGGTTATCCTGTCTTTTGAAAAGCTGTTGAGGATCAACAAACCATCGAGGGAAGTAACTCTTGACAACATCACATACACTGCGTTCAGGTCCCGGGTAGCATCGGCCGGACCTAGCCGAACTTAGCCGAACACGTGTGGCTAGGTCACATCAGTCACAAGCGTGGAGGCGCCTCCACACAGCTCTCCACACGTGCACCCACCTACGCCCACCTACACCCACCTCGCCTGGACCTGGCAGCATGCTGTGCGTAGCTACCGGTCCCAGGGCTCTATTTACTCCCTTCCCTACATCCTACTTGTTCGACACTTATCCGCTGCCAATATCATTAACATTTTGATGACATCATTTACCTATGCCACCAAAATGGTACGTCCGCAAGCACGCTCGCCCTCGCAAATGGTGCCGCTCCGTCGCGATGTCTGTACATTGTGCGCTGGTCAATGTTGAGTGCAGGAGACAAGGAAAAATGTGCGCGGCTGCTCAGCCCTGAACACCAATTTTAGAAGAGATCAGCGGCAAGAAAAGCTTAACACTCATTTATTCCTATCATAAGTGTGCATGGAGTAAGTAGCGTGAACGTAAGCTTTATAAATTTACCGGGGCCTGGTGAAGGCAGGATTTAGTGGGGAACAGTGGGTGGGGAGCAGTCGTCCAGCGGAGGGTGTGGCCGGAGATGCGAGGTGTGGCGCGGCGAGGTGCGGCGAGCCGCCTCCGACTAAGCGACCAAGCCGTGACCTCGCCGAAGCTCCGCGGCCAATGGCTAGGTTGCCGCGTGGAGGCGCCTAGCCGAGACCTCGCTTAGAGCTCCACGCAGATCGCCGAAGCTCCACGTGGCCTCGGCTAGGGGGCCGCTGAACGCAGTGATATGGAGACTCGGTACCCGAACAGTCTCTCAAACTAACAACGGTATGCTTGAGTATTTTCCCTTGAGCCTTATGGGCTGTCATCGCGAATGCGGGAAGTATGGGCAATTGGGTACGTCTCACTGTTACAGATTCTTTGGTGTAACGATCTTTGAATGTTATACTGACGGTGTCTTGCAAAGCCACAACATGGTGATCAGGGAGGCCATCTATAATCCCTGGGGAGGTATCGGGAGCCTCTACAACACAAGAGATAGCATGCCGGTTTCCCTCAGCATCCACCCGATACCTTACACTCTTCAGGATTCCAGAGCGGCCATTAACCACACCCCCAGGAACATCGAAATTTTGTGCTATCATGACGGGCATTCCAATCACCAAAGGTATCATTCCAAGCCGTGAGTTTGTGGCACCCGAATCCATGCCCTTCAACCGCTGTATGAGGTCTGGCTTTGTAACAGGTTTGTTGCGGCCCAAAGTATCTGAAGCGTGATACCAGTGCAGCGCTCGTCCCGTACGGCTGGCAAATGCACGAGCTGCCTTGATATTAAATGCATCTTTCGTGGCATTGTCTGGGACAATTACAGGGGCTTTGCGCCATTGGTCTGCACTCCATTCCGCGGTCAGATTGGAAAGTACTCGAGTATTCAGGAGCTCATAATCGGTGTCAGTACACCTACCCTCTCGGAGTCTATTCAGCAATGCCAGGAGTCTTTCATTTTCCGGACCACTCTGCCGGTTATTTTCTGTCAGTAGTACCACAGTGGTGAATGTCAACCAAAGCAATTTACCAAATACAACCTTCTGCTTCGGCCTCGTAGTTGCCGTCGAACCAGGCTTCATTATATTTGAATACAGCTTGGTATGCCCGACCGGTGGTAGCTGCGAAAGATCACCAGCGAATATGACATTGATGCCTCCAAATGAGTCGGTGTTACCCTTCGCAATACTCAGTGCCTCACTGATGTCACACAAGAGGTCACATCCTATCATAGAAACTTCGTCGATGAACAGGAAATCAACTCCTTCCCACATGGCCATCAAATCTCGTTTCGCCTTGCTGCTCATATTGGTTAACCGCCCCAGATTTAATGCAGCATGTAAGGTCATTCCCGAGAGATTTCGAGCCGCAACACCCGTGAATGAGGCCAACCTAAACCGTCGTTCTTGTCCCCTTCTGGTGAAGAAATCGGTCAATCCATTTATAACGTGAGACTTGCCGGTCCCACCAGGACCACCAATAAACATACGGAGTGGGGCATCCTGCTCATGCAAACTGTGCTTAGCAATCAATTTGAATGCTCTTGCCTGTTCTGTATTGAAAGTGTACTCGTCTATCAGTTCATCAACTGTTGCAGGCACAATTACAAGTGCTGAATCTTTCTGGCCTCCTTCGTGAACTCCCATAACCTCTTGAAAGGTGTGGTCAACCTGCAACGGTGCTCTGAAAGCTGATCCATCTGCCAGAGTTACCGATTCCCCAGGAGCTCCTGGTAGGTCATTCACGGAAGCAGAACCAGAACCTGAATCAGACGAAGCGGATTTTTTCCAGCGATCTTTTCGGGCCTGGTACGCTTTAGCCCAAACGTGCTCTTCAATAGGGTGAGATTCATCGACCAAGGAATGATTACCTACAGTCTCATCGTTCTGAGGAATAGGATTATTGCCCACTTCAAACATCCCACTGAGTTCCGCAGCCAAAATAGAGTCTGATATCTTGGCAGCCGTAGTTGCGAGATAATTGGACCTTTTCTGGTCAATGCGCTCAAGATGTTCTAGAACTAACAACTCATCTTCCTCGGCCTCCACAGCGTCTTCATTTGCAGAAGCCTTTCGAACCATGTCACGATTGATTCCTGCCCGCTTTCGATTCTGCCAATTGGAAAAATGAGCATCCCTGCTATCTTTACATTCATGCAAAATCTGGATATTATCAATAGCCTCCAACGCAAATGATGAGCAGTTGGACCGGAACCGCAAATAAGCCTGGTCCCATGATTCTCCTTCTTCTCGTAGGTCTCGAGCATGGCGCCACGGCTTGAAGAAAATCAACATCAGTCGTGCATGCTTTTGTTTAAGATCCTCCATATCACGTCTCGGAAGAGCAGGTCCAATTGGCACCGGCACCTTACGGGCAATAGGGGCACATACTCTCAAAAAATGAGTGGCAGCCTCGATGTGGGGTACCTTTAACTCCACCTTGGGTCTCAATCTGCCTGCATAGTCAAGTATATCATCATCAAATTCCTCAAATGTATCTTCTAGGGCATCTGCATCTGTAGCTCCGCCATCAGGAGCGTACTCCTCATTACTTGTTTCGGGCACCTTTGAAGTTAAGTTACCATCACCATCATTATCTTCTTCCAGTGCGTCTAGTTCGTTCTGTGGGTCTGACTCGCCATCGCCATCATCATCATCTGAACCATGTTTTCGTTTAGCCTTCACCTTGGACGTCTTATCAACACGCGCAACAAAGTCCCAGACACAAACCTGTTCCAAGGGAGAGCCTCGATTCTGATAATCCGAAATTTGATTCGCCGAAGGTTTAACACGGCCCGACAGACCAAATACTAAAGTCAGCTCATCCTCATTCGAACTATAGTTCATGTGCGACGAGACATGACCTGCATCGGGTAAATTACCAGCCCCCTCCCGCGAATCCTCTGGCTCATCCGAATACTGTGCGGGTGATTCATTCGGTTCAAAATCCGGAGACTCATCGTCATTTGCGGCATTTGATTCAACTCCAATATCTTGAGGGGTAGGCTTCCGGTAACATTCGGGACTCGGATCCTCCTCGTTGATAAACTTTTCAAAACCAGTCCAGTACAGATTGTTGAATTTATGACTTGTAAAGTGATCCTCAAAATCCATGAGGTATGAAACGACTTGTTGCGCTGATAGTTCTTGTTTTGCTATCATGAATGGGCACACTTCTGGAGCAATCTTTTGGCTCGCACCGTACGTTCATCCGCTCCTGGATCATATCCGACGAGACGCCCAACAGCAAGCTCTAGTGCAGCATATGCAACGTGGGTCTGAAGCTGAGTTTTTGTGATATAATCCGTAATATAATACATAACCGCCTTTGCAGTGGGGCCAGACCCGATGAATTTTATGTCCATATTATTTCGTATTGCTTCCAACATGGTCTCGTTGAAATTGTTGACCAGGCCATCCAAGCATCTGAGAGTGAGTTCTCCTGTTTCTGGATCTATCATACTCACAGGCACAATGTTACTTTCATCCAAATCAAAGCGACACTCTTTGGGTTCCGGTGGGCCGCGCCAATACTTGAAACAGGTTGGATGATGTGTGGATACTGACATCGCTTGACAAGTTTGTGTAGATCCTTATCTCGAGAAAGAGTTTCATCCTGAGACTGGTCTGCGGGAGTAGGACCGCGAGTTGAACAAGGATCAAATTTCCCGAGCTCAGTTTGAAACGATGGATCCGGATCCGGAGGAATGGAGTTTGAAATTGTATCATCAAGGAATTCCATTAAACGTTTCTGGAAGGCAAGATCACCTCCATCCTTGAGAGCCTTTTCCTTGATCTGATTCGGGTTTAAACCACCTTCCAGCCAAATCAGCATATGGCAATGCAAGGTTCCACACCCTTGAGCTTCCATGCAGCCATAATATGCCTTGACAACCCCAAGAATCCCACCTTCAATGTCCTCTTGCTTTGGATCGTACCCAAGAATCGTTGAAATGAATGCTTTCATATAAATGTTGAAAAATTGGGCTGCAACCGCCGGATTTTTAGCTACGAGACTCGCCTGATCAAAGTATTTCGGGACAGTATCAGCTGTCATCTTATCCAAATTTATTTCATCTCCGGCCAGAAATTTGACCAGTGGGTTGAAAACATCGGCCAGGTTAATAGTGATGTAGAAACTGGGCAGGCCTTTTTCAATCATCAAGCCCCGAATTTGATTCCTCATCACCAATTTTGACTGTGAAGAGCCTGCTACGTGTGAATTTATGACATTTACCTCCTTCATTAGCTTCAAAACCTGCCGCTCTTGATCATTATTAGCTGTCTTGCTGTCTCCGTTCCCTGTGCGCTCGGAAACGATGTGAAGGGCTTCGGGGGACACGGTAGCAAACTGGGCAGCAACATGATCAAAATTTGAGCGCTTGACTTTCATGCTCGTCCGTAAAAGTACCTCCCGACGCTGAAGCATATTGAAAGCTGTGAATAGAAAGGAATAATGCTCTTGAAATCTCTTGTCCGAAAGGTTGAAAAAATGTTTGATGTGAGTACGCATTCCCAAAGGTGTTTTACGCCTACTATCCTCGCAGCCACCTAGTCCATAGGGGAAACGGGTTGGATATATCATAGGGAACAGTGAAGGATTTTTTTTTTTTTGAACTCGTTTACAGGATTACGATCGTGTGGAATACCTACATAGTTTTTTCCTGGCAATTTCATATGCTCTACAGCTGCTTTGCGAAGCTCATTTGACGAGGTATGGCCTTCTACGTTGGCAACCACGACAGATTCAAATGGAATCGGGGCGGATGTAGGCGGATTCACAATGTCGGAGAAATCTGGACATGCAGGAGGAGTTGAAGCACCATCCGGAACGTATGATGAAGTAGAGGCATTGATACCGCTGGAGGGAACCACATGTTGAATATGGAACGGGAGAATAGCCTCGTCAGGCTGGCCATCAAACACACTCGAATTAATTTCAATGTCCTTGTAAAGTGGATTGTGAGCACGCAGCCAGGTTAGGGCATTGAGAACCTTCTCTTTTCGAACCGTTAAAGGCTTGGCTTTCTTCTGAAGCCACTCAGTAGTAGGTGGATTTGAACCGACAAAAATCACACAGATTGGGGTGATCACCTCGTCGATGGAGGGAGGTAGAACTTTCGCAATAGCAGACGGTTTCTGAGGGTACACTATTACATGGCCACGGACCCCGCGTTGAGTTATGGGAGTAGAATAATGACCTTCTTGGAGCTGTATAATCCAACATTTCGCCCTGCATCGTGCTATCATGGCCTCTTCCACAACAGTCAGGCCATCCAATTCGTCTGGTATGGCTCCCAATAGATTATAATTCGCAATAGCCAACCGGGGAACCTTCCCGCGCTTCAAAAATGAGTGGCAATTTTTACAAATAGCAAGAATGGGTTCACCAGCTTCTCCTGATTCTATCCCATCCGGATCCACCAAAGCACCTCCTAAATCCCCGGCATATTCATCATCTGAAAAAGGCATGGGCGGGGGCACGCAGTCAGAATCGAGCCAGGGCTTCTGCGAGGACGTCTGAGCATGTTGGGAACAAGGTAGATCTGAACAGCACCCAGCCCCGGTTGGACTCGAATGACCAGGGTCCATATCGGCAGCCGCCCTTGCACCTAAACCTGCATCTGGGTCCACATCCATCCTTTCTTCTGCTTCACTATCCGACAGGTCATCTGGGTCAACATAATCCGGGCGGCGTAACAAATTGATATCAAAATCATCTAATCCCAAGGTTCGTTTGTTCTTCACAAGATATTTCCAGAACAACTCGCACAGACGAACGTAGCCAATGCATCCTTCGAAATAGCCATATTGAAAGCCTCCACAAGCATACATTTTCTGCTCGATGGTATCAGCCTTGGCCAGTCAGCTCTGAGAGCCGCAAGTTCCTTCTCTCGCGCTGCTTCTACAGTCCCATCTATAAATTTCTTGGCCGTCCAATCAGCTAGCTTCTTACCACGACGAAGACGCCTCAGATACCCTTTCAAAAGTCGACGCAAGGTAGAAGTGCTATCGGAGACAGAGAATTCGACATTGTGCATCTGTAAAATACGTCTCAAAGGACGCTTTGATAATTTAGGCATGAGACTAGCAAGGATATTTATCTGAGCAAGATCGAAGTTCACAGAGGAAGCCGACTCAAGATCCATAGAGGAGACATGAAGGTTAGCATTATTCTGCTGAGACAGGTCCAATAATGATGTGCATCCCAAGTGCCTAAATCCTGTTCGATGAAGACCACAGTTGCCACTGCCAATATGCGAAGCAATTAGGGACCTGCTGGCATCGAGAGAACATCCGGTGATGTTGACTCCATGTAGAGTTGCCAGAGATATCAACGCCGGCCTCGGTAAACGCTCGAAATTATCAAGGACGTCATGGAGAGGGTTGGAGATATTATGACTTCGAACAAGCTCGGAGTGCCTATCAGCAAGTACAGACATGACATCAGTATCAGAGCACCCAAGAGTCCTCGTCACAACCCTCAAATGAGCATCGGGAAGAGATGCGGACATGATAATACTGTAGGCAGCATGGCTCATGTGGCGAGGCAATTCAAATTGCAAGGCCGATACCATGCATCCGACATGAAGTAATGCAGGTGTATTATCTGGCAATTTGGTAGCGCACATACCAGAGAGCAAGTGATAGAGAAGTGCTTGTCTTGCTTGACTGACACTTAAGCCACGAGAAGATATACCATGATAATCTAGATGAGTATATACCGAATAAAGATCACCTGAAATAATGTTGCACATAGAATCATTAGAAGTGAACAACACATCCAAATTGGAGGAGAACGCGAAGGGAGAGATCGGACCGTTCTTAGTTCCCGAAGAAGATGAGGATGCAGGCATTGAGGTTGATGAAGCTTTAGTTTTCGAAGTAGATGCAATATTATTATTAGGGTGGATACAATGGCTAGGGACGGGATAATGGGGTGGAGGTTTGGTAGATAACGAATATGATGATACAGATGTTGGCGCATGACGAGTCATGTTGGAAACATATGCGTGCGTACGTTGATGAGATGCGTGTGTCTCACTTCCACCGAGCGCGAACGCTGGGGATGCTCCCACCGGACGTGGGCGAAGCAGGAAAGCACCCGCCGGGGGTGGGGGAGTCAGGGGATTCGGTGCCGGCCCTGAAATAACATTGAGATACGAATAAAGGAACAAGGGACGACCAACATGATGCACCATTAAACACCGGGGTTGTCGATGCGGCCGTGGATGCAACCGCTGAAAGGAATATAAACGATATGAAATGACGGACAGATGGTCAAACACTTACCAATAGGTGTCGGATATAAGAGATCTCGCAGATTAAAGGCACCCCCCGGGAGTTCGCAGCCGTGATTAAGGTACCACTTGCGCACTGAGGTAATCCAGTCTACACCCAGAGAGACGGAGGTCTGCCGGTCAAAGGAAAGAGCACAGGGCAAGTGGATACTGAGAGATTCGATTGGGCCGCAGTCGACAGCAATGGTAACTGAGGAAGGTCCGGGGACGGCACACCCAAGACCGGACGAGACGAAAGCAGCGGAGAGGGTAGTTTGAGCCAGAAGAGGGGATATGACAACTCGGGTGGTCCGGACTCTATTGACAAGGACAGACATCGAGGCGTAGGCGTTGAGGATGATGATGAGTAGTGCAGATGGTGCGGGGAAGGAAAGAAGATTTTGACGTGGCTCAAAGTTTTTGACGTGGCTGACGGGCGTTGACATGAAACGTTGACAGAGCAACGTGGGCAGCCGTATAAGGAAAGTGTTCGCCCCATAAGGAAAATGTTCGCCCCAATAGGTTGTTTGTCCATGATTTCCGTGTGAAAATGCATACTTGAAAATTAGAGCGCTACAGGACCCACTACCTAAAGTTAGTGGGCATTCTCTTTGAGATTCCTCAGCCCATTCTGGATCCCAAATTGGCTCAGGTGCGTGTACATGTCTACATCCGCCTACGTGCGGCTACGTCGGTCTACGTGCGTCTACGTCGGTGTAGGTGAGTGAACGAATGTAGAGCTATGTAGACCGATGTAGACTTACTGCGTCTACATGGTGTGGACACAGGTAGACACAGGGTTCCATCTAGCCTTCGTCTACGGGGGTAGACAGACCCCCTGTCTACATGGTGTGGGAACGCAGTGTGTGTAGTATGATCTCCTATCAATTTTCAGACATTAAACAGAAAGTTAGATTACATACACAATTCGGGATCCAGGCCTTGTGATTCGAGGGCGCGCACCATATTCGCTAATTGCCTATTGTATGCGACACAAAGATCCCGTCCGGCCGAACCATCTCCATCCAGATTCGGGTGGCTCAGAACAAGCAGTCCTGGTTCTATCTGCATTCAGAAGGTAGACAAATACATGGCAAATACACTCTGTAGCAGGTAAACAGATGTATATTGTTGGCCTTTAAATGACTTGGCAGACTCAGGGCTTTTAAATGTTTGCATTAATCATTGTGGGGGTGGAAATCTAGAGGCGTTGTGTTTTTGACACGAAGAAGCCACCCAGAGGCCAGAGGAAGGTGCCTCCCTGGTCTTGGATCACTTTTGACCAAAAAAGGTTATTTGACCGACCAAAATTCTGGAGGAGGGGTAACGACCCCTCCTCCAGAATGATATTCTATTCGAGTAATGGGGCTGAAAATCTGCTCCTTTGAGCTGTAGCAATTGATGGGGTCCCGACAGCTGTCTCGGCAACCCTCCGGGATATTCCCCTGGAATAAATTTACCTTGCGGGAAGTCACCCACTGATTGGCAGTTGTACGATTAAAAGTTTCGTGGATAGGGGATACTTAGGAAATGTGCAGGAAAAAAAATCAGCTCATCTGAGATGTAACAGACCCCCAGGATTTTTTTCTTTCCACAGGAATGTCCACATATCTCACAGTGCTCTTCGCAATCTCATACAGCGCCAACACTGCCACACTTGTCATTCTCAATGAGGAAACTCCGTTTTACGACATCCGCACACCTATATTTCGCGCCTTCACACCAACACGAAGGGGCAGCTGGACAATTGGATTTACATGAAGGTATGTACATGTTAATATAATTTGACTTGGGGGTGATGGCCGTGGCACGGCCCAGCAAACTCGTACTTATGTCCTTTTTTCTTTTTTTTCTTTGCACTTCATTCTTCGAGAACACCGACAATTCATATTCATCTCACGCGAGAAAGAATACATAAAAATACGGGCTACCAAATGATCGTGGTATTTAATGTTGCGGAAAAGTTTGGACCCAAAAATTAAAACTTCGCTAAAACGAACTCGGTGAGAATATGGCAAACAAATCAGTCCAAGACGACGATTTGCAAGCATGTAACATAATAGATGAAACCGGCAACAGTATATTCGATCGCCTGTCGCACACTCAAGGTGTTGGCTAAGTTCCAAATCACAGAGGCGATGAATCTGATCGGAGACGAGTCAAGCTCTCAAATCAATTTGAAATCATTCGTAATTTACCCAAGTTGAAGCGGAGAAGCATTGTGCTTGTAACAGTTCACATACGTGAGGTGGCTAGTAAAAGTAGCTGTCATCTTCGAGGTATCAGCAGACACCGTCAGAGACATCAGCAAACCCGGATTTTGGCCCTAGCAGCCATAGTCCAGTATAGTGCTCCATAGGCAAAATGTAGTAGGATTTGGGCACTACGTAGCACTATATGGTGCTATATAGCGCTATGTAGTCGAGGACCTTTGTTACAGGCACTATGGGCACCATAAGCACTATAGAGCACTATGGGTCCCTATGTAGTGGTACGTAGCAGACCCAGGTTTTGTTGATGGAGATGTTAGAGCGAGTGTGTGCTGGAACACTCCTGAGTTTCCGCCTCAGGCCCCTATCCGAATTTGGGCATGATTCTCGGCAGCCTCGGCACTCCATCAAATCCATCAAACTTCCGTGTCAACGATCAAACTCACCAAAAACATCTCTCCTTGCCCTTCTCTATTCTGCGACTTAATACCAGCCATTATCTTCACCCACGGTGGTAGTTAATTAACGTTAATTGCCTGGTCCATCGCGTGCCCGTCGCTTTTGCACCGGCGCGCCTCTTGACTTTTTTTGACATTTGACACTTCTTCATTTGATCCGATCACGTCAGTCCCACTGCCTCCGCGTTCATAACTCAAGGATGTTGAGAAAGGTTGAGAGCTGCTTTATTAGTTCTGGTTCATTCACAGGTAATATATGCTCACAAATAGATGAAAATCTTCACCAAAAGTCAATGCATTTGCCGCCGTGGAAGCCTCTGAAGGATGTTTGATGGAATGCTGAGGCTGCCGAGAATGATGCCCAAATTCGGATAGGGGCTTGAGGAGCGAGGGCTGGAAAGAGACGACAATGCCGAAAGCGGCCGGGTGTGATGGCCTGCTGATGGCCCGAAGTCTGCCGTTGATCCGTGGGGCTACATCAAATGCCACGATCCGCCGATCACTCACCCCTGGCGGGCTTCGACGCAAACGCATAATTTATAGTCGGAAATGGTGCAATTTTGAGTAGTCATCTACCTGTGATATACTTGACATAAAGCCGCCCGAATTTAAGGTGATATTATAATACTGGGAGGGAGGGGGGCAGCGGGGAAATTTGCCGAGACCAAACAGATGGACACTGCCACCTAGTCTTCAATGCGACTCAGGTATAATAGGACCGATTTACAAGCTGAAATTTGTACGAGGCCAGGAGGAAAGCATGTGAGTATGATGTTGTGGGAAAATGAACACACCAATGTGCGTAAATGGAGCAAAGGCGACACATGATTGCAAGGGAATGACACAGCCACTAAACACTCACCAAATTGAAGTCGGTTTAAAGAACAGGTTCTATACACAGCCACTAAAAACATCAGCATAGCCCCTAAAAGCATTGCACGCTTAAATTCGTGACCAAAATGTCGCGAGACCTTCGAAAACTCATTTCGATTGATTAAAAAAACGATTACATAAGTACTCGTAAATTTTGGCTTCCACACATCATCTGGCTCTTCACCATTCGTTCCCGTCTCCCGCTCCATACGATCAAGTTTGCGCTTTCGAGAAGGAGTGACGAGCTGTATCAAGTATTTCACTTCACGTTGATTCACAGTCAATCTAAGGACGAACAGACCTTGCATTCTGGGCTAAACTCCGCAACAGGCTCGTTTTAGTGGTACTCCGTGAGCTCGCTTTCTGAATCAGAAGCGTCGGCCAACGAGCTTTGCGGGCTGCTTCCGGGATCGACTTCTAGTGGCCGAGTCGATTAACCGTTCTTTAACGAGATGCTCCTCATCCGTTGGTACGTGTTGTGGTGCTTTCTCCATCATCAGGAAAAACCTCCATTGCAAATTGTTCAGAAAATGGCACAAATTTTTAGAAAATTTGCAACGACTCCAATTGTCAACAATTGTCAAAGAATTCTGAGCAGATTGTTCGCAAATGTTGGGATTGATCCAATCACCGGCTGCACCGCTCGTAAAATTTGATTCTAACCCTATGCATGGCTCGGGAGTTTATCAAAGTACCCATGAATCATGCCCCCGTGTCGCTGAGGAGGCTGAATTCAGACTGAGTGGAATTCTGCACTTCTGATGTGCATCATCTTTTCACGAGGGGCCAACTGAGCCGGCCCTAATGTGTCAGGCGTAAGATCACCGCCGTGCGAGCTGCCACATGTGTTTCAAAGTGTGGTTTGTTTTGATCTCGTCACAACAACAGCAAATGTCTTTCTTCCTTTCCCCCCACCTCCCCTCTGCTCGCCGACTCCTCCTGCCTCCTCCATGACTTCTACTCACCTGTTTCGTGAACTCATGGCATAGACATGCTTGTAAATCATCTCAGAGGTGCTCACAGTGTGCACATTCAGTGGTCAAATGTCATGACATACTCATAGGCCCCAGGAACTTTGAGATCCTCCTCATGGAATCGGCACAGGGACCACTTCCCCAAGTACATCTTGACACCTGGGTGTGTTTTCGATTTTCCTAACTGTTCATATCACTTACGACAACACAGGAGGGTGTCATTTACTTGACCTTTCAGCAGGGTGCGTCGATTCCACGTCCACGCTGTCATTGAGTCTGCCATTGCGTCTGAGCTGCGTGACAGGATGTGTGATAATATCCCTCGCCTATCATTCGGCTGCTAACTCCTTTCCACAGGGCTGCCGATTCCACCGTCCACGCTGTCATTGAGTCTGCCATTGCATCTGAGCTGTGTGACAGGGTGCGTGATAATCTCCCCCGCCTGTTGCTCGGCTGCTAACTCATTTTGACCTGACACTTCATCTCGGACATCAGCGGCACGGTGCCCAGGTACGTGCTGTTGCCTCATCGTGTCTTGCCCGCCCCCTAACTCGTTTCAAAGGTGAGGCTGTTCCTCCATTGCTGCATCTGCACCCATACACCATTGAGAGCAGAAGTAATCCGGCCCATTAATTCATATGCTAGTACATTAGTTTCCTTGTACTCCATAGCTTTGAATTCAAGCTGCTTTTGTGTATCCCAGTGCGATGTTTGAAGCCATTCTACAATAATAATAAGCAATCAACACAAAATTTACACAGAATGGCAGAGAATGCACCACATTTGGTCGCAAATTGTTGTACAAATGGTACAATTTTTTAGGGACCTAAACAATTACACAATTTGCCAATTTTTGACAATTGTTCACAAATGTCGAGATCTTTCAACATTTGGATGAAATTAGTCACAAATGGCAATGGGGGTTTTTCCTGATGATCTGGACGGATCTCCATTTTCACGGCTTCCCTCTCCTCCTGCGCACTTTGATAATGCACCGGCTGTGAGATATGCTTGCTCCATTTGCACTACAGACCGACTACGGGATTTCTCACAAGCCGTGCAGGAAATTAAAACCACACCGCACCGCGCAACCCACTGTCCACGATTACTGCGCGCTTCAACCCCTTGCGCTTCTTTCTCCGTAAATATCCGAGCGCACCGACAACTACGCTTCGAAGCAGCGTCCCCATCGATGTCCTATATTCTCCCGGTGCCCGTAATTGTCCAAACTCCGGAGCACTGCGAGCTGCGGCTACTTACTTACACAGATTAGGTCTCTCGACGCGAACTGCAAGGCCCCATGATTGAAAGTATCTCCGCCGGGTTGGCTCATTCTTGAAGGGTTATGAAAGTTCTCACTGTGCCGCAGAACCGCAGTAATGGCGCAGTTCGGCTGATCATTCTGCTTGAACTGCGCCCGAAAAATTTCCGTGTATAAAGGGAGTCCAATTCTCTCGAAACAAAACACATTCAGCCCCCCAATTCCCTGCCCAAACTACTCAAGATGCAGCACTTGAAGTGACGCAATAGCTGTGAATTCCCTAGGCTAGGCTGCGCTTCTCTCGAATATGGTTCTGCCTTCTGCTAGGCTGGCCTCTCTCTGATTTGTGTCTCATCCGTTGCTATCCGTGCTATCCACTGTACACCCGCAACATTTTCAACCGGAACATCAGCGTCAATGCAAGATCGCTTTCCTGCATTCACGTTACTGGGCTGGCCATCTACTTGGATCTCTCGGCGACCCTCTCCATCATTTTGGTTGGCTCGCGCAAAGGATAAATTCCGACAGCAGGGCATCCGGTCCCGTCTAGAGTAAGTATGGTTGTATGATTTGAATCACATGTGATGTATCCTTTAAGTAGAATTATCCATTCTTAAACACGAGCTTAATTTGACTTTGAAAGATTGGTGACTGTGAGCATACGAGCGCCGGAGCGAAGCGAAGGCGGATCTTGTCTGTTTTGGTCATACTTTGTTTGTTGGGAGGCACCGATGCATGTCGCTGTCAGGATTCCGAACTATGATCTTCTGCGCTATCTTTACTCGCTGGTGGCGTAAAACCAGGCTTTCACAACCTACCTCAAATCCTTGGGGTCATCGGGCCGGCAAGGCGTTTATTGCTGCTCCCGTTGGTCTGCGTTCCTCCTTGGATCCTGCTGTACTCATTCGGTCGAATTCAAAGATCATGGCGACATTCTGGTGACGAATGGTCGCCAGGTTCTCCCGCCTTTCTTGATCATCTCGCGCAGTGTTCATTCTTTCGAGAATTCGAATCTGCGGCGCTGACTTGTTCTTTACGATCTCACTTTCATGGGACCTGCGCGACTTGCGGGGACATGAAACTGAAATATGGGACTCGGACTTACCCTCACACTCTCCAGTCGTAGTCCCTGTCATGCCAGAGACTTGCAGATCAACCTGAAATAGCTTCGAAGCGGTGCGTGGAGGGAGAGGCTCTGTTTCTCTTCCTCCACCTTCCTGTCCGTTGGGCTCCTTTCAAACAGCCGTACTGAAACTGCTCTCCCCATTTCTCGAGAGTTTTACAACGCAGTTCAGGGGCCGGTGAACAGCCCAACACTCACCAATTCTTCCAGCGCGATGAAGGAAGGAACGTCACGTTTATCGATAGCTGCCCATGACCGTCTTCGGTATCCGCGTGAACGCCCCCATGCGCCAGTACCTGCGTCAACGCCGCCGCCGCCGCCGGGTACAGTACCACTCCATGCGTTCTTTTAGCTCCTTCCGCTTCCACGTTCGACTTGTGCTTCCTTCTTGCCGTTCACTCACAAAACCAGACCCGACATCGACTGTGTTTGCTCGAACGCAGACTTCCAGTTCATGGCCATCTCGTGGGTTGGAACTGAATGACAGGCCACCGAGCTTCAAGCACTCTTCGATCTGCGGGCGCGAAAGTGGGATACGCGTGTCTTATCTTGTCTTGTACTCTTCTATTCCCTCCATTGCGCTTCCGTCTTGCACACCGCTCGGAGCCTTTCCCCTATTCGCACGACAGGTGTCACTGATTCCTGCAAGATAAAGTTGAGTCGCCCCCAAGATGCAGGTAAGTCCGCAAAACAAAATAGTCGAATCATCTCGTGGCAGCTGTTCTGATTATGAAACCAATGTAACACTAATCTGTCTCCATAGATCGAACTGTCTTCGTCGGGTCTAATGGAAAACTCGGGGCCACATCTGTTTGCGGATCATCTCCAGGTTCACTCGCCTCTTTTGATGATCTCAAGTTGTGTTCAAGAATCTGCGGCACTCACCCAGTGCACTTTCAAAAGTCACTTTCCTGCGGCCCGCGGCAATCCTCTGGGTCCACGCGGAATCTATTTATGTGGTTCGCATGATGAATTGGATGCTGAGTCAAATGTCTCCAATAATCGACTATTCAATATTCCCCTAACGATCAGTGTACGCTGGCGGTGCAGTGATCGCAGCTTCCTGCTCTTCCACTCGTACCATCGCTTCCGCACGCTGCTGTCCTTTGCGCGGCTTCCCCTGGTTCGTGCGTACCATGGGCGACTGGGACTCTCCAGTTCCTGTTGAGCCAGATGGCTCGGCATCCCGTCTGCGAGGCCTCATAGATCAAATAGTCCAAAAGCACGTCTGTCGAATTTATGTTGCTGATTGTGATTTCGAGGGTGTGCCGTCCGTCCTCTAAAGCCTGCGATGCAAAAAACCTTCGGTAGAAATGTTCGTTCTGATCGTTTGGAATTGTCGTCGAGTTTTAGAAGATACCGTCGATGGCGAAGTCAAAGGTCATAATTTGGTTTGTTGGAATTGGCGCGGATGAGACCGAAGACGGAAATCGATGTCCCTAGGCCACCAACATCATCAATGACATTCCGACCTGAACGAAGTGCTAACTCTCACCATCGAACTGATAACTTGCGGTCGATCCTAGCCCGCCCGCGGCCGTCATTGTCCCCGCGAATTGGAACTGATTTTCCGCTGCCCGTATCGTGAGATGGAGCAGTGCGGTGGGAGATAGTATCAATGCACCTGAACTGGGACCCCATCCTGTGCTGTAACGGATGTTAGGATCCTGATCGTCTACAATGACGAATACCCCAGACATGAGTAGGGAGTGAGCACTGCGGCGATCACCGAAACTTAGTCAGCAAAAAACCAGCTAGAATCATGTTGTTCGTTTAGTGGGCACAAGTTTTAGTGGGGAAAAAATCCCACTAAAAGATAGGATCTTTGTCTCTTTGTTTCTCCCACTAAAATCCAGAATTTTAGTGGGAGAAAAAGTTGGGGACAAAGGGAAAAGTCACGTGTTCCTGTTTGTCCGACTAAAATATAGGGTCTTTGTAGGGGAAAGAAAGAAGAAAGATCCTATCTTTTAGTGTAATTTTTTCCCCACTAAAACTTGGGCCCACTAAATGAACAACATGATTCTAGCCCGTTTTTTCATGATTAAGTTTCGGTGATCGCCGCAGTGGAGGGAGGGAGAGGGGAGAACGTGGGCAACGCCCACGTCGCGGAGGGGGTGGTTAAAACGGAGGCTACGCGATGTGAGGCTGAGTGATCAGATCGGGAAGCATCGAGGAAGGGATGATCTTCGGAAGCTGAAAGACTGAAAAATCGGTCATTCAGATCCTTCCTACCACCATCATTGAAATGCCGAATGCCGCCGTGTAGCACGCCCATGCAGTCTGGCGAGCTCAATGCGCCGCCCAGCACTCCTGAGAGCCCCTACAACGAGCCTGTACGTGCATATGCATGAATGGAGAGGAAGCGAGAGCCCTTGAGAAAAAAACGACATCCGCTTGAAATGCCGAGCATCCAGCTTATTTTACAGCCTGGTCCTCATTCTGCCTCATGGTGTGAGTGATATATGTATGGTTCATCTACCTGTGTTAGTCCTTGGGCACAATATCGTGTTTGCTCGCCGTCGTCGCCGCCGTTGGTGTGCCCGCCCTCGACTCTCGCTTAGCACTGCCACGTCGGCAAGCTCGCCTAATTACGGCGCCGCTCTCAACACCAGACTGAACCCTACTCTCGGAGTTTCTCCGTCGCGGTCCTTCTCATCCTCAAACTAAGTTGGTAGTATTCCATCGGCTGTCTACACTTTCTGTGGCCAATCATGCGACGAAATTGACACTGGACACACTGGCACTGGTATGATGCAAGGTCAAAATACTATCCGCATTGTTACCCCTTGACGTATTACCCACTTCAAAGCATGCTCGAACAACAAGTACTACATGAGATTAGTCGCTGCCTGCGTAACCGTCCCGATGGCGAAGTATAATGGACGCAGATCTCCATGCAGTGTTTTGCCTGATTACTTAGCATGCTTGGGCAGCATTTTCTCTGTTTTTGTTCTGTGAGAGAATCTCTGGGCTTTGACATATGAAGCAAGTCCCTTCAGTGAAGCAGGGTGCTGCGAACGACTTCATCATGATGAACTCGAGTCAGCAAGTTTAACCCTATTCTCAGGTCAGGTGCTTCCAACCGCCCTCAGGAGAATTGTCAAAGCCAAAAGCAAAAGAATGCGCCGAGATTAATACATTACATTCTCAACAGTTGATTCCAAATACGCGGGCACTGGTGGGTTACCATTGCGAGAGTACTGGTGATCACAGATATGCACGGCAGATTGTCGTAAAAAGGAACACAAAAAGTTGTCCGGAATGCACATACAACCAACCACAGATTAATTCCAAGTTCCTTCCATCTGCCACAATCTGAGTCTCCATGTTGACTCCGTGATTCCCCCACCATCCACAGAATATGGGCCAATTCCTCTTCAAGTTGATTCGACGACCCCCTGTCGCCCTGACCACATCATTTGTCTTTCGGCCTTCATCAAAAGGATTACGCTCACACCGCTCTTCACTAGAAGTTGGTGTAATGAGTGAGACCTTGGGCTGAAGATGGTGTCAAGATGAGCTCTCATTTCGCTTCCCCGTGCTGCTTCAAACAGATGCTACCTCGACTAGCATCCAGACACATCTACAGCAAATCGGTGGATATGCAATTGAATGGTGGGAAGGCTACAGGAGTCAATTGACTCGAATGACAGGCTCTCCTTACTTCAGGACAATTTGGATGTTAGAAGGACAACAAACAAAAGGCATAGCTCACTTCAAAAGAATTGACACTACGTATTAATGATGAACACTCAGCATCAAGAGGGCTTGATCTCTCTGCCGCTCTCCTGTCATCATCAGTTGCCGTCGAAGCTCGTAATGCATGTATATTGTCCTCCCAAGATCTAAGTTGTTCCTGTCTCGAGCTTGTTTTGAGGTTCCATATTCTACCAACTGCTTCTCTTTATCCCTTTAGTTCTACCACGGCAAGTCGAAAGGCTGTGACCGTGAGCTCGGCTACGGGGTTATAGAGAAGTCCAGGGACCGTAGTGTACATTAGTGCCTGTACACTCAGATAATTCCTGGGCCCGGCGTTCCTGAGCGGGACCGTGCCGTGTAATTCTACCTACCTACCTACCTACCTACCTACCAAGGGTTTCAAATGGGCGGAAATAGCCTCAGATTGCCGAGGGTTTCGGCGGCCGGCATGTTCGGTTTTAATCGGTCTCGCGACCAATTTGCCATCACCCTTGGCAAAGTTGCCATGGCGGGGTTGCCCTTGGAATGATCGATTTTTCACGGTGGGCGAAGCTTTTGATCCCTTTGCTCGTCTCGTGATCAAATGTGCTGACTAAACACGATTGGTTGCGAGTCTAGAATATAATAGGTTCTCAAAGCCTCATTACATGTTTCGGGGAAAAAATGCCCATGTAGCGCGGTTGGCAACGAACTCCGGATTTTATCTCGAAATGACGCTAGGAGAACAGGCTTTTAAAAATACATGACCGTCAAAGTACATTTATTCAGCCGCCTCCGCGCTCCGCTTGGCCGCAGAAGCCAAAGCTCCAGGCCATGTTAGGCTCTTCGCGAGTGGGGATTCTAGTAACATTTCAGTTTTCTCGCTGACCAGAGTCCCCGTAGCGTTCACGATCTCAGAAGAGACCCGGCAGCCCGCGATGTCCTTCTCTGAATCGGATCGGGAAATTCTACTTCGAAGATTCTCTCTCTGTCTTCTAGGCTCTCTCGGCATGATGGCGACAATGCTCTTGAGTCTTGTTGCACTTGGTTTGGATCTCCCAATTTGAATCCTCGCTTACTCTCCAGCGTCGGAACGTGGACCGATCTGTCGTGCTGTGATGGAACTGTCGCGGCTATGAATGTCAACGTAAGTAGGCCCCCGGCCACTCACCCATAAGTCGCTCAGCTGTAAGGTAGATCAACGGTCAAAATGAGGCGCTCACGCGTCCGCTTCGTAAGGTAAATCAACCGCAAAGGCCTTGAACTAGCTCCGCTGTAAGGTAAATCGGGCGGAGCCAGAGATTTCTTTTGGAGTACTATTTTCAACCACCTAGTTGGCCACCCTACCTAGTTGGCCACTTGAGAGCTAGAAAGCCAGAGCTTGAGAATTATGACTGGGCATAATGTACAAACAGAGTACGACCTCCAATGAATGTCCAGACCAAATTTCAGCCGAAAGTGATGGGTTGATTGAAAGCTACGTCATCGCGGATCGGGATCCGAAGCGTGGGGACATCAATTTCTTGCCGTCGGGCCGCTCACCTCACTTGCCCTCGCCATTTCTCCACCATTTCTTCGTCGATCCACGACCTTTGGGGCTCGTTCTAATCCCTCGATGCTGGGCTTCTCTCTTTAATGCCCTGGATGGCAATGGGCTGGACTACCCTTCTTAACACACTCGGGAAAGGACCACTTCCTTTTTGAGTCAGCCATACTGGCCACCGTCGGGGTACACGACACCGTCATGCTATTGGTCTGAATTCTTACACAATACTTCTAACTATCCAATGCATCCTTCTGAGAGGTATTTCTGGATTTTATTGATCCAACTCTGATCGTTCTGCAGGCCATTATCTCAAATCACCCAATTTTGGTCTCGCTAATAGTCGGATTTTTTGGAGGAGCTACCAGCATCTTGGAATGCAGTTAGGCATTCAGTTACATCTCAATACTTCCCATTAAGTAGTGTGAATCTTAATTTGGCTCATCTTGGCTTTTTTTCTACTTGTAGGATGCTTGTTCATTTCACCACCTCGATTTTGGAGCTCCCCACCAGTTGGAAGCAGATTTTCTGACACTTTGTATGCCTCACATATACACCAAAACTATGTGAAGTAGTCGATATGACCTACCTCTATGATTTAGACTACATGTGGCCACCATTTGAGAGCTCAGCCCATAATTTAGCGGGGTGGCCAACTAGCCTGTTATTTGGCCATGCTGTACTGCCGCGCAAAATAAATTCACTGTGAACTCAAATGCTGGCATATTTGAGGACTTGGGGTCTTCAACTCTTGCTAGGAGGCATGCCTTTGCTCTGATGTAGTTGTGCTTCGATTGACCCATTTAAACGACAACGGGAGAGGAACAAATGCTTAAGTGGCCAACTAAGTGGTGGAAAATAGTACAGTGTTTCATGGGCCACTGAATTCTGAGATTCAACTCAGCGGCAAGTGTTCGCCAGAGTATGGAAGGCACGGAAAGACAGTTTGCAGTAGCCAAAGACACCAGCCAGTTCTGTAGGCCCGAAAAAAAAACACTGTAAAATCGGCTCCTGAGTGATTTTGGCATTTTTAGCGCCTCCAAACCGGTCCGACTTGAGGTAAATCAACGCTTTGAAGGCCCAAAATCGTGAGGTAAATCAACGGAAATTTTGGGCGTTGGGCGGAGCGACTTATGGGTGAGTGGCCGGGGGCCTACATACACTGACTCGGAAAAAGTATTGGATCACCGAGGTTCAAAGCTTCATGCCTTTGCTGAACCACTAGAGTACATATAACAAATATTTTCCATGGTGCATTAGAAACATATTGGGGGACCCTAGTGACCCCTGCAGAGAGGGGGTCAAAGACGACGCCGTCGGGGAGGAATGATGTCAACATCGCGCACATGTGATCCAATTCTTTTTCCGCATTGGGCAACATCACGTTTTCAATCCGAACCACCACAACGATGCGTCGTACAACACTCTAACTTCACATACACCTTCTTCCTCATCATGTCTGACACCACTGCTGCTCAAAAGGCTGCCATAGTCGCACTGAAGGACACAGGAATGTCCAATAGGGCCGTTGCGGACAAAGAGAATGTCGCCCCCTCCACGGTGTCCAGGATCAACAGGCGTTATGGTTCGACACATAATTTCGAGTCCAAAGGGGCCAAGAAGGGTCGTCCCCCCAAATTGGACAAACGGGACATCCGAAAAGCCCTCCGGATGCTCTCTTCTGGGTGTGCCAAGAATGCATCCGACCTGAAACGGAAGTTTTTCCCCGGAATTCATGTCGATACCATCCGCACAGCACTCCGAAAACAGGGGCTTAAGGCCTACATTCGACAGTCGAAGCCCCTTCTCACCGCTCGTCACCGTAGGAAGCGAGTTGACTGGGGGGAGCGCCATTGTTATTGGACAGTGGAGGATTGGCGGGCGGTCATATTTTCTGATGAGTCCAAATTCAACATTTTGGGTTCTGATGGCCGGGAGTGGTGTTGGAGGAAGCCAGGGGAAGCTAATGACGCCAGATACACCAAAAAGAAGGTCAAGCACGGTGGCGGGAGTGTTATGGTGTGGGGGTGCATCACCCGGCATGGTGTCGGCGAACTCCACCGCATCGAGGGCATCATGGATCGCTTTGTTTACACCGATATCCTTTCCCAATCCCTCCTCAGCACTCTCGACAAGCACGATCTGGACCGCGCGACCATTTATTTCCAGCAGGACGGCGATCCGAAGCACACATCAGGTCACGCGATGGGTTGGCTTGATCTGGAAGGCATCGATGTCCCTCCCCTGGTGCCCGAATTCACCCGATATGAACCCCATAGAGAATTTGTGGGATCACCTCGACCGCATGGTGCGTGCTCGCAATCCATTGCCGAAGAATCGGGAGGAGCTTTGGCTTGCTTTGAAGGAGGAGTGGGAAAACATTGATCCGGAGGTTATTGCAACGTTATACGACAGTATGCCCAACCGAGTCCGGGACTTGTTGAAGGGAAATGGTGGTTCGACTGACTATTAACACCTCGTAAGCTTTCTGCATTTTATTTGGTCGTCAAACGACTCTTCTGACTTGAATTCTGTCCGCTGCCTATAAACAGATTAATAATTGGATCACCCTTGCCTCGTAAATTCTACACACAAGTCCCAGTTCTTCACTTACAGTCTCGAGTTTTTACATGTGTTATCTACAATTATATGGCTACCCTTACAGCATTTTAGACCTACCTGAAATCGGCTGGGAGTCGCACAGAAATCCAATATTTTATATGTTGCACGTGATCCAATACTTTTTCCGAGTCAGTGTACTAAACAGTGGATAAAATCGAATGATAATGCACTTGCAAGGAAGACAGCATGATATGTTTGATACGACCGTCAAAGACTCATAGTCAGGTAATAAATTCCCCCACACCAGCGGGAAAAGTGCATGCCGATGATGCCGAAGCGTTCTCGGGATCGAGATCATCGAGGAAACCCTCGGCCCCTCCAGCAGTTAGTCTTGACTATTTTTTTCCGGATATGCCCGGAAGTTCCTACTTTGTGGGGTTCACTGCGGAATCACTACTATTGGCTAGGTTATTGAGGGAGGATGTGGGGGTTAGGAGGTACTATGTGCCCTCCAAATCTCGAAATATTTTTAATCACGTCTTGGGGGTCGGATCCATTGGGTGCAACCAAGGTGAATTTTCCAGGGAGAATGAAGTAGGGGACTGCTTCGATGTGTTGGAGGACCCCCACGGCGGTCAGCCAAACGGCATCTACGCGCCAGATCTTCCGGTAGAACGTCGGGAGGTGCATATCCGAGGCCATGTGGTCGCTCGGAATGTGACGAGACTGGATTGATAGTGTACATTGTTACCTACATGTGAACCAGATGAATGTGAAAGGAGCGATTGCGGGTTGAATATGCGTGGGGAAGATTTGGAGCGATACATCGCACGCGAGCTGAAGCGGGGCAATAGAAGATCCCGACTAGATAGGTATGGTAGGCGTCGCCTGAAAACGAGACAGCCTGACCAGGCGTGGTGCAGCATCGCTGAGTTAGCACCGGCGCGGGAGAGTAGGGGCCAAAAAGATTGTGTGAAGGGCGGGGGACTCGGCACTCCTAACATTGAACGGTTCGTAGAAGAGACAAGCCGCAAGCCATCAGAAAGATGGTCGAGCACCCTGAGCGCTGCCAGGGAGTCAGGAGTCGCCGCGTGAGGTGCGCGAGTCGGTGGTGAATACAGGGCTGATTGCCCCAGGTCACCGGCGCCAGATCTCACTGAAATGGTGGTCGTCGGAAGAGATGGTCGTTCGGAAACAGCGGCGTTGCTCAGTGAGTTGGCGTCCCAATACCGCGGGTTCTATCCGCGTGAGCACCAAGACGGCTTGCGCATAAAAAAGCGCAGAGCGTAGGTGAACTGTCCCAAGAGATGCATAGAAGGATGAAGACCGCCGCAAGTGCCTAGTTTACACACCACGGCACGGGAGGCGCAATGATTAGCCGGAGGCGGGATGATTAACGGGAGGAGAACTGGCCTGTGGATTCTCGCGTGGAGCAGCGAAGACTAGGCGTCGCTAACGCTAGGAGTCGAAGATGCTCTTGAGGAGGCACTCTACATCAACCGCGGCGTCGTGGAGCGTCACTGCAAAACTACCATCGATTAGCTCGGTGTCAGTGGCATTGTCACCGCTGGCCAGCTGCGGGAAAGCGACCGTGTCCTGGAAGACGGGTTAGGGTTAGGTAACCCGAACGGTGGATCGGGCGGCGAGGAGCGCTGTAGAAACGCGGAAAAGCCGGTTTGCTGCGAGTGTCGTTGGAGAAACACAGATCTTCGACGCGGATATCCCCTGAGTTGTCGGCCATTTCGACTTCGAACATAGGTGCGGTGCGTGGCGTATTCAAGTTTTTGGCTAGTCTCGCTTGATGGATAAACCGATGGGACTCGCGTCGGGGCGAATCTTGCATCAGCACCAATAAGGGCCAAATCCGACGATAACACACCTGCCTACGCCGCGTCGCCATGGTGACCGCGGCGGCAATCCAGCTTAGGGAGAGTGCGAAGCCGCGGGAGTGCGACGCATTGCTGGCGCACCCGGGACGCGCAGCGATCTTAGAGACTTCAAGAGATCAGGATCGACGGGCAGCGTAGCGGGTTTTACTACACCTACTGCCCGCAGGCGAAAGCACGCCCCGATCGAGCTCTGACGCGTGGAGCAGATAGATTATGCGCCGCCATCCGCTAGAGAAAGCTCGAGCACGCGGAGAAGGGATAAATCAGTGCGCGCGCTCGCAGAGGGAGATGAGGCGAAAGAATTGCGCTCGTGAAAGGAGGAACATGTATTCAATCAATGAAGATGCGCATGAAGACGAGATTGGAACCGCACCGGGCCCACAGATGCCTCCCCAGCGGGGAGCGCATCGGAGGGGGGATGAGCCGCAGGCTCAGAGAGACTTCCGGTGCCCGAATTTGCGACAGGGTGGCGTGTCAAAGGACATGAACTGAAGTCGGAGGTATAGTAACCGGCGGCAACGCCGCTGCTGCTGCAAAGTTGGCACAATGCAGGCAGAAACTGACCTCCGCAGGTCAAAGAGCGGGGTTCGAGAGAGTGCACTGCCCGAGGCTAGGAGCTGGGCAAAGACGCCATTAGCTTCGGACCGATAATCACCAAGACGAGACGCACACCTGGCCCGGCAACCAACACCACCCGGTGTCCGAACAGGATAAGAGACGCAGAGGCGAAACAATTTTGGATCTCGGCACAGATATCACCTGCAGTCACCCCAGGGTAGAGAATGTAGCTTTGTAAATCCGATTGAAAGCACGGATCTTGAGTGACGCAGGAATCGCCGTTGTAGTTAGAGTGACTGTACGGGCGGAAAACTTCAGGCTTAAATGAGGGGAACTAATACAAGACGGATTTACACGGTCCAGTGTACGGGGCTAAGATGAAAGACATGAAATGCGGTTAATACATAATTAATGGAGGCATCGAGAATGCGTACAGCGACAGAATTTCAACCATGGTCTCACCTATCGAAGGCTCAATGCCGAGTAGCGTATACTGTGCCCACAGAAATCAAGGTATTTTTGAATCGTGTGTGTACCTGGTATAACGCCGAGTCGCGGGCGTAGGGCGGGAAAGTAGAAGACGCGTGGAAACGAGAGCTGAATGAGAGTTGAACGAACCGGGCGCGTTGACTTGGAGGCGTGTCTGGACCTTATCAGGAGGCTGGTACACCGACAGAGACCGTGCTCATCTATTGGGAGTCTCAGATGGCTTTCTGATATCCCGGGAGCAACACGCACCTAGATTCAGCGATAGGGAAAATGAAAAACATTGGGTGATGTAAGACGCGACGTCCACCGAGAATTCGGGCGGCCCGAGAATTGCTTGTGCTTTAAGGCGGTGAGCGCGCGACGTGGTGGCCAGACATGCAGCGTTGTAGGGAACGGTTGCGCCGCGTCGGCGATCAATTACGACGCCGCTGGAAGCACCGGGGGCACCGTTGGGGGGCCATCGCGAGAACAGAAGTCAGACGCGGACGCGTAAAGGTGGTGTAGCGTTGCGTGATAAGAAGTCAAACGCACGTAGGGCGAGCAGAAGGAGGGAGCGCAGCGCGAGAGCTTAATTTAGCACGAGCGCGATAATGGCAGTCTCATCGTGCACAGGACCCGCGGCATTGATAGACGTCGAAATGCAAGACGCGGCGGGATTCCGTCACGCGAACCATGTCCGCGAGCCAAAAAGCCAGCAGTGTCTCCAAATGGACCCCCGCAGATCTCCCTGGCTGCTGGAACGGACGCGGCGCGTCTGGACACGATGTGGCGTGAATCGTGGCGTAAGTGGGTGGCAGGGGGCTAGGATATTGGACCGAATCGGAGCCGCGGGACCGGGTGAAACGCATTGCTGACGCACCTATGGACGGTCGGCTGGATTGTCATTTCGAAAGAGGAGCATCGAGCGGTCCGCCGCATCGGCGCATGGTCACGACGCCGCTGGAAGCGGCCGGAGTGAGGGTAGAGACGAGCGTAAGGACGAAAGAGCAGGCGTGCCACTAATACGAGGAGGAACCAGACGTTGGTGGGTTTTCTACGCGGGAGCATTCGATTGCGCATCTTCGACTCGGTTTAGCCCATCCAGAGACGGCCGCGATCCGACGTGAGGTTGGCCGGAAGTGTGGGCGAGGTGCGTGGGACCTACCGCAGCGTAGAGATTGACATTAGATGAAAAACTGCAGCAGGGGATAACAGAAGGGGAATAGGGAAGGGGAAGAAGAGGGAGGCTTGCGCAAGGTTTGGAGGACGGTGCAGAGGCGACGAGCAGGAAAGCGCCCGCTGATGAAAGCTGGGCGCTACGGAACGAGCGGCAGGCAGGCAAAGATGCAGCGGGACGCGGTACGGCGGTGCGACGGGCAGAGGGCGGCGGGACAACCTGTTCAGCGCGACACTAACGAGCCTGAGTTAGTGTAACGTCTTGTGACAGGAGTGACGGGTGGCGGTGCGCTCTTTTCTTCCACCGACCACCACCACCGATAGCCGGCAAACCGTCATCCTCGTTTTTCCAGCAACATCCCAGAACACTCATTTTCTTTCTATCGGTTTCCTTCAATGCCCACTTTCACCAAGACCGTCTCGAGCCTCACAAAGGCCCACTGGCAGCTGCTATCTGCGGCAGCGACCTTCGGCTTCGACACCGCGGGCAGTACGGACGCCCTCAAAGCACGACTTAAAATGTACATGGAGGCCAATAAGGCCGTTATCATGGCGAAACCCGACTATTCCCGCCCCTTCACCTGCAGGGAGCGCGACGAGTGGGCGGCGCGGACGCCGACTCCTTCCGCTTGGGGCGGCATTGACAACGACCATGCGGCACTCCCTCCCCCCCTGCTACGGCCCACAATACTCCACCTCCCGAGACGACCACTGCTCCGAACGCGGCCGTCCTCCAGCTGCTGCAAAGCTTGGATGTAAATTTCCTCGCGGGATTTTGCCAACCCTTTTCTCTGCGATGTCCATTGTACCATGTGCTGCACACAGACCAGCTCCTTCCGCACGCAAATGAGGCTTGCTGCACATTAACTCATACTTTCCGGCTTTCATCTTCTCCGAATCCTCTCTTCCTATAGCATCAATTCTATTCCCCCCGCACTAATTCCAACTCAGAGTACCCAGTTCAACTTGGAGTACACTACAACTCGGTGGTGAAGGCATCACATCTGCCGTTCACTGTAGTAACAAATTTTATGCTTCTAAGGCGCGGATCTTATGCGGAAGTCGCCCGTTCGACCCGGGCCCGAGTTCTTCTCATACAAGCGATTGTACTGTTTTGGCTCTTGCTCACGCGGAGCCCTGCGCTGCGTACTACGGAGCCTGTGCGCCCGTTCCTCCATTAATCAAGCAATATTATGTCCGAGTATTGCTGGGTTGGAGCTCTGCCACCACGAATGACGCTAAATATACGGAAGCCATGTCAATCGCTCTGCTGACGCGGGGCAGCCCAAAATGTTTACCAACTTGGTAAAGTATCACATGCGACAGATCCGCCGCATATCTCAAAACCTTTATATATCATGTGGAAGTCGCCTGTTCGACCCGGGCGCGAGCTATGATGATTAATCGGTTGGACCTTTTCCTTTGTTTTGATATCCCGCGCTCGACTTGGGAGCTTTGAATTGAGCACGGTGTCACGGGCTCGAAGCCTGTTTCTCTGCTCAGAATCCTGCGGCGAGGGGATATCTCTTGGACAGTACTGGATTGATCACTCTCGAACCACCTATAATCTCAAGGTACTTACACAACTCAAGCACTACGACCAGTCGCTCCTCTCCAACTTCTGAAAATCCCGATAGGATGTGCGCGCTCCACACCATTCGTATGCCTGCGTCTACGTAGAGTGAGCGCGATTTCTGCAGCCTAACTCGTCTCGCTTGTTCAGCCACACCTGGACCCGAGTTATACGAGGTTTGACGGTTCTATTTTTCGTTCTCCCGTGCGCGGCTTTTAAGTTTCAATTGAGCACGGTAGGTGCCAACCTTTTTCGCTAATTGAATTTAAACTGAGTTCACCTCCACGACGATCAGGATGCCTCGGACGGTGGTCAATCAGCTTTGAAACCACGCGTAATCGCAGGGGACTTACACAGCTCAAGCACTACGACCAGCGTCCCGAATGCGAAGAGGCTCGCACCCGCACACCGTTCGTGTGCAAAGGTGATTCGGCGGGGTCGTCTGTTCGACTCATACTCGGGGCACGTCGAAGGCATTTATTACCAACCTTTTTTTCTGCGGTGTGCTCAATCGGAATACTCGCTGCGTAATCCAACCTGTATGGGACGCGCCTTGAACTGGCACTCATCAAGAACTTGAACCAGGGAAAGCTCTGTAACGTCAATTTACCACCGCCTTCCCGATTCTACCTCGTCTCACGCAGTTCAGTTCGAAGTACTCAGCACCTCGGTGGTGAAAGTAGCATATCCGCCGCATTTGAGGTTGAATTGGACTGGACATGATGCGGAAGTAGCCCGTTCGATCCGGGCCCGAGTTCTGCGGCGACTGGGTCAATTTTTTTATCCTGTCGCACGGCGGCCGCCCGCGGTATCGATTTTCTGGCCGGCGTATCGGTGATAGATCCGAGCACGAGCTATAACGGTCTTGTTCCGTTGAGGTTCCGCGCGCGGCTTGAAGTTTGAATTGAACACGGTGCATTTGAAACCAATTTCTCTGGTTGAACTAAGGTTCGGCAAAGTGCCCAGTGTAGTCGCTGGGTGAGTTCAGACTACCTCCCGCGGGGACGGGTTTTCTCGGACAGTGGTCGATCGTCTTGGAATAACCACTCGTAATCGCAAGGTACACAGCTCAAGCACTCCGACCAACGCCCCGGACGCGAAGAGGCCCGCACCTGCATGCACAGTCGTTACGAAAGCGTTCAGCAGGAATCGTTTGTTCGACTCAGACTCGGGGCATAATGGGTTCCTCTCTGCTTTTTAGGCCCACGGCTCCGAACCACTCTTAACCTCCTGGTAGCAGGTCAAGCAGGGTATCGACACAACTCAGCTATGGTGCACTTAACTTAGCCACCACCAATTTGTAACAAGGCTTATTACTCCATCAGGAAAAAGCAGATTTTCTATCCCTCTTGCCAAAACACTCAGTTTGAGGAGGAGAAACTTTTGGCAAGACAGATTTTCATTGGCAAAAAAATTGAGGGAGTTGAAATTTTTTTGAAGAGCCAAATTGGGACTGTCTACTAAACCCGCCACCTAATGGTCAAACCCTTATGCGACACACTCTATAACACACCTATGGGACTTTTACTGTTGGGAAACACATTTCCGGATGTGTAATTGAGTATCTTGGGTCCCTCTCCTGGCCCAGTTTCTTGGGATGTAACCACTCCAAATTCAGCCAGGCCTACATAAAAGCAGCAGTTTAGAGTTTGCATGGAGAAATGTGGTTAGACAGCTTCTTGTATGTCTACAAGGTACAAAAAAACGGCTCCGGATGGCCACAGAGGCACACGCAAAAAAAAAATGGCCTTCAGCTGATTTGGGACTAGTCACATTGTGGTGGTGGCTAAGTGAAGTGCACCATATTCGTGGAAGGCGTTTAAGTCGCTCCTCTCCAACCTCTGAATATCCCTATGGGATATGAGAAATGGACGCCATTTCTATCCCAAATTCTACCTAGATTGAACGAGATTTCTGCAGCCCCCTTGTCCCCCAGCCACATTTAAGGAACTTGCACCCACAATTGTGCTTACCTGGTTTCAATGAATTCTAGTCGGCGGGGGTGTGTTCGACTCAGACGCGGGGCATGGGCTAAAGAAATTTGATTTTTATCTCCCGACGCAGTCTGTTGCCGAGCAGCGAGTCCGGTTTCCGCTGCGCCCCATGGGACCCGCGAGCAGGAAATTCCTATTGCATGTTGAGTGCATGCGACCATTCTATGGGTTATTCTACGTAGATTAAGTACCTCGTCTCTCATGCTCAGTCACAAGGAACTTCCATATACAAGTGTGTTCACCTGGGCTTAATGAAGCCCCGGACGCGAATCGGCTCGCACCTATCTATCTGATCCGAGGACCTGGGCCAGGTTCTCACATAAGATAGATAGAAATAACTTGAACCATTGTGCAGGCTGAAAGAATGAATGTAGAACACTGTACTCAGACCGAATCACCCCGCTAACTTGCTTAGTAGACGTAGAAGATGCATAGTGACTAATGAAGGGCACCACATCACTGCTGCACGTACTGGACGCCAATGGGGCCGGATGGCCCTTTGTTCACTCCCTATGCAATAACTCGATCTTCAAAGGTTCTTCCAGCTAACAGGGATTTCCTTCGATCCAAATCTTATCAATAATCAGAGAACCAACTTTCCCCGTCCACAATATCGAGTATGCCTCGAGAAGTCTGAAATAATAACTATCAGAATGCAAGCGTCCATTTCATTTCTTCGTACAAAAAAGGCCTACTTAATAGCGACTCCAACATGAGTTCAGATGTCTATTTCGCTTCTCAGTCCACCGTAATGGTTTGGTTGACGATCATCTGCAAGTAGAGAGTCTGGGCAGCACCCGCAGTACGAACGTCGTAAATCACGAGATTATAGCCTGATAAACAATTGAATCCGTGACTCTCTCGTTCACATTGAAAGAATATGCTTATTGCCAATACCAAGAGCGGTAACGGGGCTATTTATGGTAAGCCCACTCGATCCAGGGCTGCTCAAGCTGAGATTTCCAACTGGATACGTATAGTGGTCGCCGTCATCGGGACTCGAACCCTAATAGGATAGAATATATCGCGTCCCAGCATCACTATGCACCGATGAGTCGATGATAAGCTCGTGACTCCTGTTTACGACTCACATGCTGTTATAGACCCGGTATTGGATGGTAACTTGAGACCCAGAGGTCACAGTGGCACCAGCGGCGGGCGACAAAAGTTCGCCATCATTGTACTGACGGGCTTGAAGTGACGCAGCGGAGACAACCGAAGCCAGAAGAGAGGTAATGGCAATGCTGAACTTCATACTTGGATGCAAGGCAAGACTTGAAGCGCGGCGCCTGGAGCTTATTTTCTGTTCGCCAACATACTCATATCCCAACTGATAGTCATCACCGCTGACCTGTCTATATAAATAAGGCAAGGTTGTGTGCTACGAAAAAAGAACTCACGATTCAACCACACTGTTATGCCAATGAAAACACGCCTCCCTATCTGTCGCGAGCCTCGCACCCTGGAACGCTTCATCAGCGTATTACCGCCGGGGTAGCGTGTGGGCCTGGACGCATGTTCAGACACGAATGACAACGATTTAGTTTAACAGCATTTACTGTCGTAAATGCTGTCAACTCCAGAATGGAATTGAATCTGGGGTATTCATTTACTTGATCCCTGTACTTCTCGAATTTCAACTCGATTCTACATTGAGATCCCGGCACACTGGGGGGACAATTTGGGTCGCCCACAGCCCTCTCGCATGCGCGGGGTAAGGATCGAGCCGGCCAGCCCGGAAATTCGGAAGCGCAGATACAGGGGCAACGAAGGCACTTACATGTATGTATTTAGGACCGGACCGGCTGGGGGTTGCCCCCAGACCTACGCTGCGCTGCGCTCGCCGCTAGGGCCGCTGCGCGGGGCATTTTCGCTCGCCGCTGGGCCCACTGCGTGGTGCTTCTGCTCGCCGCCGTAGCTCACTGTGTCACAGCGTGGTGCTGGCACATTGATACCCAGAGTTCGCATTAACATGGGTTTCTCAGCACGTGACTCAGTCGCGTCGCGTGAATAGGGGTGCTGTGTAGCTCCATTGTAATCGTGCTCCTGAGGAACGAGGGGCATTCCGTGCTCCTGGGCCTGTCTTTTGCACCCAAATTATATTACGATCTGATCACCATCTCCATTTCTCCGCGGCCTTAAAAGAGGCAGCGGAGCGCACACACCCTCCTACAAAAATGACCATCTCCGTCAGACAGTTCCTCCAGGAATTCGCTATCTGTGCCTCACTTTTGTTTACCATCCTTCTCGGCGTCATTCATGCCGTCCTCTACCTCGCGCAGATGTTCTTCCTCTCCGGCCTCCCGCCCCTCACACTCACCGCACGGTTCCTTGCGCAGCTCCCCAGCACACCTGGACGGACCATTCAGCTCTCGCACATCGCCGAGCTCAGCACATACCTCCTCATCGTGTTCAAGGTCACGATTTCGTGCACCATTCTCGTCTTTGCTTTCCGGGAGCTCATTGCAATCGGCGGGTGCTACATGGGGTGGTCGGGATCGCGCAAAAAGCAGGGGGATGCCGAGAAAGGGGACCATAAGCAGAAGCAGCGCTGGCGACCGGATGAGAAAAAGATGGCACGGCTCACGTTCGGGTGAGTTTTGCCCCTTACCTTTTCTCCACGTCGCGGGCTCAGGGTTATTACAGGTGTCTCGCCCCGATACTCGACGTGAATGAGACCCTAGTTGGGCTGCCATGAGCTCGTCTTCATTGATTATCTCTGCATCCTTTTATCAGCCGCTCTGGAGCAACATCGTTGCCGAGCATCCATCGTGCGATAGAGGTCATGTCTCGTTCATAGTTTCGTCCCCTGGCGGGAACTCATCTCGGTATTCTGTGTAGTACCTCAGCTGTATTGTTCATGTTGGCAAAAATGACATCCATTTATTCTTGGTGGTCCGAGAGGAGACTCTACAGTTATTGAAGCTGCACATGTACATTCAACGTCAACCTCGTCGTCGTAGAGATTTACAACACCAATTCTGACTGCAAATTCTTCCCATCGGTTTAAAATAAATTGCTCCCCCCCCCGATGACCACGGCTTCTCACGCGTGGATAAGCATATGCCACGCCTCGGATTCCCCATCCTGTCCTGGGTCCTCTGCCATTACAGTGCGTTCTCAATCAAATCTGTCTACGACCGCCCACGATCTGGAAGCCCTCCTCGGGAAACTGAAAGCACGGAGAGGGACATCGTGGGCGCTCTAGCCTTATTATGAGTACGGCTTGAAATTTTGACTTTACATTGATCCAGTTTACGCTGCTTCATCGACAAAATCTATCCTCAACCGCACAGCCTCAAGTTCTCAACTAGATTTATTCCCTCCCCTATCCCTCGAAGATCCAGCACTGGTAATCGGCGTGTTTCTCGGACGCCAAGCGCAGAGAAATCTGGCCAGAGAGTTCGTAAGTAGGTGAATTAGCTTGAAAATCGCACACGGGCCACCCACATAGCCGTAAATCATGCTGCTCCCATCGTAAAGGGAGGGAGACTTACCACCCAGACATTATGTCCGACGGACTTGACCACGAACTTCTGGCAACGTGCTGGGTGCCTTCCGGCTGTATGCAGTAGGTCTGTGCTCGCCTTTTAGCACGCATATCCTCACGATTCCCAGAAAGGTACCATTCCCACAATACGTCGGAAGTCCACGCTTGCACCGTGCGCTAAACGTTGCCTAGATTCCCCGCGGTCAGGTTCTGGGTTTTAACGTGCATATACTGTCAGTGTTTCAATCGGTCATGATTATATATCCCGGCAAATGGCAACATCCTGAGCCTCCTTTGGCATACCTTGTGATGGGCAATGGACGTCAAACGATTCACCTGCTGGAGTTACAAAGTGCACAATTAGGAGGGCCCCACAAGGGCCCCGTAAAAATCCAGAGCAAACGGGCCCTGTACCACCGTGTCGAGGAGTCCTATTCCTTTGATGGGTGCGGATGGTGCTGCGAGGTGAGATGTTTGAACTTGAAATGGCAACCTCACGTTTCAACCTGGCAAGTACGAACTGCGTCAAAAGACGGGACACGGACTTTCCCAATTTGATGTACAATTACATGTATTCACGCTACACCGCGCCAGCGCAAGGTACGCTTCCCGATGCGACCTAGGTCCTATTGGCGGCAAAAGGCAGGGTTCGGGAATACTGCCGAAAGCGAACGAAGAACGCATCACCAAACACCGGCGCGGTGATCCGAAGCCTCTAACCACGAGCAACGCAACACCGCCGCAACACCGCCGCGACACCGCGGCCGCCAGATACCCGCTCGTTGTCCATGCCGACGGGCGGACATGTCGTGCCGTCGTCCTGGACGGTGTCCACGCGCGCTAATTCGAAATTAGATATTGGGTGTCTAAATTCGAGATACCTCTCACGTTCGAAACTCGTGATTTTGAAGTTGCTGGTTCGCGATATCGGATTCAAGATACAAGTCTCCAAAGAATTCAGATGCTCACTCCCAAACTTTAGGTATTCGGACTTGTGATTCGTGATATTGGGGTGCAATTTGATAGATATTTGGGTTTCTTATGTGGCAATCTCGCATTCGAGAGATGGTTTATGTTTTACCCAAACGGAACAGCATAGTGCCCAGGCAAGCTGCTTATTGACAACGTCCAGGCTCAAGACTGAAAGTAAACCTCTCCCTGGCAACAAAAAATCACTACGAGGCTAAGTATCCCGACTTGAGACTCTATTTCCCGACTTGATTGAGACGTGACTAGAAGGCCTTGAATTCAGCCGAAAATGTGATTCAGACTCGGACATGCAGGAAGGAGCATTCATTGGTATGCTCATTTTTTCAGCACTATCTCTGATCATCACAGAACGACAAGACCAGGTCCATGTCATTGGCTCCTTCTGGCACGATGACTTGGACGTGACCGCAGCAGACAGCGAATGAGGTGATCTGCTCATGTGTGGCAATCACACCTGGTTCATTGGTCTGCAGACACAATATCATATTACTGATTTTCTCACAACTGTGGGTCTATCTTACCGTCCATCTACATATACTAGCGGCACAAATATCACACCGGAGATTGCCAACTTTCGGCACAGCCGAGGTGCAATTCAATATCTAAATTTTAAATATCAAATTGGGATCAAATTGGCCTGAAACTGGAGCCGATTCCCGCAGTTTCGTGCTCTAATTTCAGATCCAATTTTTGTAATTCAATATGGATTGCACCTCGGCTGCACTGAAATTGGGCCTGTTGGATCAGATAGTATCAACCTTATTGTCAAAAGACTCCTGTTGCACCCCCAACACTGGTGCGAAGCAATGGTACTTCTTGTTTCCTTCTATATATCTGGCCCCTGTGCAGTGTCTGGAACTTTAAGGAAGAAATCTTGTATTCAAATATAAATGCACTGAGGATACTACACAATACAGGCAGTTAGTTTAATTGTATCGTGCCATTTCCTTATCAATTTCTGTTTGATCGTGATGCGGAGGTCTGTGGTTCAAACCCTGCGTTATCCCCTTTTTTTCACCTGCGCTTATGGTGCGTTCTTGATCATCCTGTTCAACCTGGAAGCCTTCTATATTTTCCTTCGAGCCTCTGATGCTGTCCACACCACTCAATGATGGATGCATCATGCTTAATATAATTTCTCGACGGCACTGCTGAAACTATTTGTTGAGTCACTGTTTTCAATTGAAATCATCTTGCAAGAGTCCATGGGTGTGATGAATCATTTTACTTTCAAGTCAGCATAACTTGCTCCTGTATGTAGGCATTTACCAGCTCGCCGTGGTGCTGGTCATGCACCAAATCACTGTTTAATGGCCAAATTCTAGCCAAAAAATCCTCGCTATGCGAGAGGTATATTCTAGGCATGGGGCAGGCATTCTGGAATTTTGTTGCTGCTCAATGACCCACACAGCCGGAGCATAATTGCAGCGGCGCGCGCGTCAAGTTTAGGGCCGGTCATATTTAGTCCGCATTGGGATAGTTAGTGCCCGATTGGGAGGTCAAGTCACTTGCGGCATGGCAGACAGTTTAGGGCCGGCCTATTTAGTGCCCAATGGGACTATTCTCAATCGGGATTAATAGTGATGCTGGGAATGCGCTGCCGAAACAGCGGATGATGTGTCAGCTTTTAGTGCCCAATCGGGCACTAAATTTATTCCAGGCACTGCACGACGGCCATATATCATATATATATATCTATCTATGTAAAGGCATATGTGGTCAGCAGACACAATGTTGTATTATTGGACTGATTCTCACACAACCGTGGGTCTTTCAACCTGCAGAACACATGCATTGAACACACTTGGTTCCCAGGTGTGTCGCTCTTTACCCGGTGTCATTTCACCAGCTTTTGTTGATTATACTGGCACACATCCACAATTAGGATGCTCATGCACTAATGGCGATAACAAGTGGTATCAGGGCAAGGGTTTCCCACAGATGCCAGATATCTACCACTGAAGCATCAGGGAAAGCATCAGGGAACCCGGTTCCCTGATGTACCGATGATATCACACGAGAACACGAAAGAACATAAAAGGCTGCTCATTTGGAGTGACTGTTCATCATTCCAAAGATGCCCCATCAACCCACCACCGAAATCCGTCTGAACAACATTGTAGCCTGTTTGGCTCCTGCTATACCACTCTTGAATGAGCTCACTGATGCATTTGGCACACCTTTTGTGGCAGCTATTTCAAATACAACCCTCGCATTGATTACGGGGGTGCAGGTAGGTAAATCCAGCTGGATGTGCCATGAGGCTGACTCCGGATTGTAGAAAGTAAAGAAGAATAAAGATACATGTGCTGAGCTCATGGAAAACATCCATTAAGTGCTATATGCCATCATCAACTTGCATATAAAATCTGAAACCACAGGATTTCTACCACCAACAACCTTAGATCACATAGGTATATTTACCAAGTATATCTATTTCTATAAGCATTCCACATATGTGCTGAAAAGATCTCTAGGACACTTCACAAGATTCTTGTATTTGTTGAGGAGCAGCAGGACAGGAACAAGATCAAGCATTTTTTCCGCCAGAATGAAATCAACACTTTGCTGAAGGATTGCCGAGAGGAATTACAGCAGGCTATAGAAGTGTTCAAGGTCAAGATCTATGCGTTGATGTAATGTATAAAACTAATTATCCATTAGATCAATGACACTATATTCAGCAACATTGCCGAGATGCAGAGGACATCTGAAACCATGCATAGGGAACTGCTTGAAGTTATTTCAGCCCTATCTGATGGGACAGTATCCGACAGATCATCCTCTGTGCGTAAATTACTGCTGCATGAATTCAACTTACCAGTTTAGAAACAGGTCTATCAATATTCCAATGCATCACAAAACAGGTAAAGCCCACACCAGTTATTGGAATCATACTGAGACTGCTGGTGTCAAGCTCCAATTCATTTTCTATGCTGCCATCCAAGCCCAAGATATTCCATGGTCGGGAAGCTGAACTCCAGGATATTCTGAAAATCCTCAATGAAGAATCACCCCGGATTGCAATTCTGGGTGCAGGAGGAATGGGAAAAACAAGTCTTGCACGGGCAGCTCTCCACCACCCTCAAATTGCCACCAAATATGAACACCGATTCTTTGTCAGCTGTGAATCAACCAGTACCAGTGCAGGGATAGCCACCCTCCTTGGGGCACACATAGGCCTGAAGCCCATGAAAGATCTTACAAAACCTGTGCTTCAGTATTTCTCCAGCAAGCCTGGCTCACTCTTGGTTCTGGATAATCTTGAAACACCATGGGAGCCAATGGAGTCCCGAGGCAGTGTTGAAGAGTTTTTGTCTCTGCTGACAGACATCGAACACTTGGCATTAATTGTAGGCCTCTATTTTTTTTACCTTCAGAGCAAAACTGATTCTTATACTTCAAGATTACAATGCGAGGTGGTGAAAGACCAGCCAAAGTCCGCTGGACTCGTCCATTCTTGCAGCCCTTGAAACCCTTGGCAAACAGCGCAGCCTGGCAGACCTTTGTTGACATTGCAGATGATTCTCATGACAGTGAAGATATCAGCTGTCTTCTCCAACTCACAGATAACATGCCATTGGCAGTGGAGCTCATCGCCCATATGGTTGAGCATGAAAGCTGCTCCAATATCTTGAGCCGTTGGGGCACAGAGAAGACCTCACTTCTATCCAGTGGATATGACAAGAGATCTAGCTTGGATGCATCCATTGCATTGTCTCTTTCGAGTTCCAGGATGAATTCCTCACCAGGTGCTATGGAGTTGCTGAGCCTTCTCTCAATCCTGCCAGATGGATTGTCAGATGTGGAACTGATTCAAAGCAAGCTCTCCATCCAGGATATCCTGGGATGCAAAGCTATCCTGCTTGGGGTGTCATTGGCTTACACTGATGACAAGAAGAGGCTGAAGGCCCTGGTACCCATTAGGGAACATGTTCTGCAATTTCACCCGCCCTCAGCTCGTCTCACTGAACCTCTGCAGAGGCACTTTCATTCACTGTTGCAGCTATACCAGAGATACCGTGGTCAGGTCCAGATGGCAGCAATAATAGATCAGTTAGAAACCAACTTCTGGAACCTGCAACAGATACTCCAACGAGAATTACATCCAGATAGTCCAGATCTGTTGGACACTATAGGGTGCACAATATCACTGAATTCATTCAACCGGTTTACTGGTCGTGGATGGCTTAACTTGATGGATGTTATTCCAAGTATCTGGCCTCAACTATGTGATCCCAAATTGGAGTTGCAATTCATCATTGAGACTCTTGCCTCAGCACACATTCATTTATCACCCACTGCAGAACTACTAGCGACCCGTGCAGTATTTCTCCTCCAAAAATCCAATAATCCAGTTGATGAAGGTCAGCTTCTAATCATAATTTTAGCCCAGATTTCTGGTTAACATATGTATAGCACACTTTTATAATGCAGCAGGCAATTATTATTCCTATTACATGGATGATCCATCTCAAGGGGAGGAATTTCTCAGAAAAGGACTCACATTGGCAAGATCCTCAGGAATCACTACCTGGCAGGCCAGAATATTGAACAGGATTGCTGAAATCAAGTGGCGCAGAGGAGACTATTCTGCTGCCCAGATAGATGCTCGTGAGGGACAGATGCTTGCTCAGGTGTCTGGGAACTTCTACATGGAAGCCACTTCAGTGCAGGTTGAAGCTATGTGTTTCAGGGACTTAGGACACTATAAACAGAGTATGGCTCTGCTTAGCAGAGGGAAAGAGCTGCTGAATCACTGTGGCATGAGTGGTGGCTCCCTGTATCTGAGTATCATCATTTCTGAGGCAGAATTTCACCTACTCAAGTCTGAATATGCTGAGGCTCGAAGGATCAATACCCAAGCTGTCGAGAACATCATGCACGGAGGAAACACATATCACACTGCCTTTTGCCTGCTTAATGTGGCCCAGGTTGATGTGATCATTGGTGCATGCTCACATGATGTGCAGCAGAGCTTGGAGAGGGTAGGAGAAATGCTCAAGAGTATCGGACATTCTAGTGAGATGGTTTACTGTGATATAGTCTTAGCAGATCTCCATTTGAGAGAGCACGATACCGTGGCTGCAAAGATTCTGTTTGAACAATGGCTAAACTCATCTTGGGAAACTAGGGTGGATGCTGTGAGCTTCTGTCTGGAGAGACTGGCTGATACTAGTCGATGGAGAGTCAGTGATTTTGGCTGGGCATCTTGTTGGACAGTGGTATACCTGGGACATGCAAACAAAACTAAGCAGAAGTTGGCATTTTACAAGGCACTCCAATTTTTGGGAGATGTGTTTCTTGCTGATAGAGATGATAAGACAGCACAAAGTCTGTTCCTTGTAGCCCTAGACGGCTTCACATTTATGGATATCCATCGCAGCAGGGCCAACTGCATGTTACGGCTTGGAGATCTGGCACGACAAAGAGGGCAGTTCATGAAAGCAGTGGAACTATGGGAAACTGCTCGGCCACTCTTTGAAAGGTCGTCACAAATGAGTGATGTAGCTCAGGTTGATGCAAGGCTTGAGCAACACCATCAAAGTGCACTTGCTGATCTTAATGCACCAAGTGAATCCCTGGAGGCACTCTCAATTCTCGAAGATACAAACTGTCTCGAGGCTGAGGTATGAATTTGGGTCACCCCTGTGAAAGAATATATATGGAAATGGCTCGGGTCTCTGTTGTCTTCTTTAGCTTCCTGCTTTGTACTTATTTATCATTACTTCTGACAAATCAGTTTACCACTGATCTTGTAGGCAAGTTCAGGATAGTACCTAGATGGATGTTTCTAGTATTATTCTCTTTATATAACATATTGGATCAGACTTTTGCTTGGAATCCTGGGTCCATGCACAATGTGTAAGCAATAATTGAGGGGTTTGAACATTTAACACAGATACGCCAAACACTACGAGACTGCCACTGCCCACGGCCTCCGCCACTGGCACACCAGCCTTTGGGGAAACAAGGTTAGAATTCAAGGTGTGAAATGCAGTGGCAAACACCCTATTTTCCAGTGGACTGCATTGGATTTTGGTGGAAGCCGCCGCATTCACTTCAAGGTCAACATCCCGGCCGACCTTCACACCAAATATCATTCTTGTACGTATCCGCACACTTACGGGCTTCAGAACCGTGCCTCGAGCATCGGCTTCTAGCAATCACCAATGGAGTCAATGGATTCTACCAAATCAATTGTTGTTTACTAGACAAAATCATGAGATTCTGACATTTCGCCTGATTGTGGTTCAAAACCAGATATAGTCCCGAGGTCAGTGTCGAATTGGTAGGTCGGGCATATAGAAATTGAAGCAGGCATACAGATAGCCATATTATTGATAGTGAACTGCATTGGATCTCGCTGGAAGCCAGTGGAACCAAGGACATCAGCTGATTCAGCACACCTGCAACAGTGTCAGTGGGGACCGGCAACCGCAGCCAAAGAAACGTCTCTTTGCATTTGTCCATTTTACCTTTAAACGGCGGCCCAGCCTTCCACACTCATTGTATAATTTTAAATAAAAATGCAGCTAGTATAAGAGATGAATTACCAGGTATTGTCCGGGACAGAAATTCTAAATTTTGCCGAGGAAGACTATTATAAGTTACCGAATTTGGCTGGGGAATGATGTGAAACCGAGAAGAAAAATTGACAAGGGACGAACAAGGCACACAAAAAAAAAACCTCCTGGAAAATCCCTTCACAATGGTTGACTTTCCATAAGCATAAACTAATCCTGAGGTATTTCTGAGCTTAATCGAGAGTGCCAGCGATGGCATCAAGGTAGAGGAAATTCGGATCGTCTGATCCCGGCTTGGGTTCCCATAAGAAAGAATAAAAGACATGAATCGGTCTTCATGCTTGAACAAGGGCCAGAACGAACTCCGATGGGTAACAGAAGGTTGTTGAATTTTTCTAACATGAATCAGAGACTCGATGGTTTCACAAGTGGGCGAGGAGTAACCGTTGGCCACCCAAAACAGTTTATTCCAATAACAATAATCTGTAGAGGGGGGGGTACCCCTCTACAGATTTTCGTAGATCTGGAATATTTCTTGTCCGCTTTGGGGTTGCCCGTTGATGGGGTCCTGACAGCTGCCTCGGCAGCGGCGACGGCAAGAGCAGAAATATTCCAGAATCATTTTCTATTGCTTATGGAAAGTCACCCAATGTAACAAAAAACAGATTTCCCACTTAGAATGTGGCCAGAATATTGACGACTGAGAGTACACCGATGTCCGATTGAACAGTGCCATCAAAAACCTTTACATTGTCGGTGCCGATGAAGTCCGACGGAGATCACCGGAAATCCTGATATCCGCCAGCGGCTGCCAAGGCCACTGGTGACTACCAACAAACACCAACGGACTTTCGTGTAAATACCACCTACCTACCTACCTACCACCAGCGGGTATATAAGTTATTATAACTCGCCATGAACAGCACGATTGCTGTTGCTCCATTCCGAGCACCGCCTGCCGCTTGATATTGGCGCGCCATATTTGCTTCACCGACCGTGCGCCGCCGGCCCCGAGGTATGTAAGGCTATTTGACACATCCGTCCGCAGCACTGACGAGCGTACATAATATTTCGCAGCTGGTCCCCGTCCGTTTTAACCCTCTGCTTTGTCTGAAGCCGTTTGAACGTTGAAGCGCAAGGATGCTTTCAGGCGACTTTCCACGATTGCCACGTGAGAGCCCCTCTCGCATCAGGAAAGACCTCCTTCGGCAATATGGCAGTATTACCTCCAATCCAGTCCAAATTCGGCTGAATATGGGTGATTTGCGTGATTCCCTCCCTAGTAACGTTGCTATCTAGTTACCTCCAATTTGGAGGTAACTTGCCATGATTTCCTGGACATTTCCGGCATATTTTTGGGTACATTTTTGGGTACATTTGGATCCAATTAGATATATTAGGTCGGGTTTCCCACGTGAATAATCAGAATGCCCGACAGGGGCTTGAATTAAAACGAATCTATGCTACGATAAACAATAGGCATAAAAGACATGAAGCCCTAGAGACTGTAACGACAGGATGGAAGACAGGCAGTGATATGCAATACTATGGGGTATGAGAACATGGGGCGATACAATTAATCAGAGTCAGGGACATCCGCAAGCTGGACAAGGGTGGCGGAGCTGCCGGATGCCGTGTGAGTCACCTTGTTGCTGGCGCTGTGCATCAATGGAAGGTAAGCAATTAAACATTCACCGAGGAAACAAACACATACGTGGTGTCCTTGAAGAGCTCGTGCAAACGCTGGTGCAGTGCGTTCGCGTATCGGGTGCGCAGATCCCGGAGTGATGACATGTGATTGCGATACGTATCCTCATACGCATCCTCGGTGAACGGAATATTCTGGCGCTGGCCCGTCATGCGGTACTCCACAAGCGCGGCATAAACCTGAGAGCATGATGTGTCAATGGCAGGGCACAAGAAGGAATGATGAGGTGCATACCGCAGTTGCTGCGATGGCCACCATCGGATCAGCCACCTCGTGCCGTATCGGCTTATGGGCGGTGGCGGCCTTTGCAGGGAAGCGGTCGATGTTCTGGGTAACGAACGACGCGCTCGAGAGGATTTCCTCCTTGAGCACAAATCGGATAGAACCGTGGTTAAACGGCTTGCCCAATTCAAGTCGGCCCTGCGGCATTGAACAAATCAGTGGGTGTACGAAACGTAACCCGATGATCACTCACCTCGCTATCGACAGAACATATATACCGGTGGTCTTTGAGCAGCTCCTCGATGCGTGTCTTGACTTGATCGGGGGCCAGGTCCGCCAGCTTGTAGAACGCAAGCACGCAGCTGACAGCGCATCGCTTCACGTTGCCACGGTGAAGGTTCATGCGATCACACGGCTTGAAAGGGTGAATCAGTTGCTGAAAAGATGAGAAACGCGACGTACGATTGGGGCAAGGATAGCGCCAAACGCGGGGTCCTTCAGAAGCCGCTCGAGAATATGGACAGCGCCTCGCGCCTGCGCTGCGGTGATTAGATGCGGGCGACAGAATCCGGGACGAGAGGCCATCAGTGGATACGCATCATCAAACCACATGTATATTTTGATGATACTCATCGTGTCTCGGAGAACGGCCTGGAGCTCGGGATGCTGAGCAGTTAGGCCGATGTCCTTGTTGACCGCGGGAAGGACCAGGCGCGCGGAGACGTCCCAGCTGGATTCCGGGCGAGTAGAGGCCTTCACGGGTGCCTTGCCTTTGCCACTATCCAAGGCCGTGGTGGGCTTGATCTCCGGTTTCTACTCCAAACGGTGAGCGCCCATGATCATTGTTAACTGGTTCACGTACCTCCGCGTCCGCCTGCTTCTGGCGAGCAGCCGAAACTTTCTTGCTTTTCTACGAGCAGGGATGAGAGACGATACAATGTCAAAGAAAGGTGTGTTGTGCGCACCTTCTTTTTCTTCGGGCGTGCTGCCTCCGAGTCTTCGATGTCCGGCTCGGATGCGCTGACGTCCTCGCTGGCGGGAACGGACATGTGCCCCGACGAGTTGGAGGTCATCGAAGAACGCCGGCTGCGAGGTTCCATTGGTACCGAGACAAGACTATCGGCCATTGCCTCGGCAAATTCGACATCCTCGTCAAGGACGCGATGGGGGTGACCCGATGGCATGTCGATGTCGCTGTCGACCTTGCGGCGGTGGATCTTAGGTGCGTCCGGCATGGAGTCCTCCGAGTCGGACTCCATGGTGACCACGGGCGCCTTGGCTTTACCAGTAGATTTTTTCTTCTTGGGAAGAACGACGACCTTGGAGTGAATATGTGTATATGAGTGACCCGGAGATGTAAACGGGCGACTCACCTCGTCCGATTCCGAGTCAAACAACGATTGAGGGACGCCCCTCTTGAGCTTTGGGTGTGATATCTTTGCCGTGACTTTAAAAGCACGCTACGGGAGGGTTAAAATTGGACTATAGCCGAGTTTGAATGCGTACGGGGGCAACATCGTCGAGCTCATGGGATTCGGAGTCCTCCGAGGCCTGATTCACCGCTCTGGAGCGGGTCGAGACAACCTGAGGACGCTTGAAAATATTAGTAATTGCAATAGACGAATCAAGGACAGACACACCTCCGCAAGGAACTCCCTTTCGTTCGCAACCTCATCCTGCGAGTCGGAGGCATCCTCAGACGAGGAGGACACCGAGGACTCCTCGGTACCCTCCTGCGAGTCAGATTCGGCGATGATCTTGAGTGGCTTGGCTGCGGCTGCCTTGAAGTCCGTGGTCTTGCTCGCATTCGACTTGGCTGGATGAGTGGGTGAGATAACAGTTGCAGGACCTGCATCGAATGACTTACGATGAGTTGCCTCGGGAGCCTTGGCCTTTGGGACGCTAGCAGAATTTCCTTTGGCTGGAAGCTTGGTGAAATCAATATGCCGAACTGCAGCACGTCCGGGTCAACTCAGGTTCGATGCAATAGATAAGGACCTACGAGGTTTGGGAGCGAGCTTCTTGACGGGTTCCTCCGGTTCAGACTCGTCCGTGGTGTCGATAGCAATGTCGGGAGCAGCGTACTCTATTTGGCAAAGAAGACGTCATCGGCGATCACATGTCGTATGAGGGTGGCACTTACTTCTTGTGGTCGCCTTGCCCTTGGAAGACACTGGAACCTCTGGCAGAGCCCCGTCCTCACTATCGCTGACGGCTGGAGGTGCATCAAGCCATCGCGGGCCAAGATAAATGGACAACAAGATACTCACTGGGCTCTGCAGTCTCGCGCGCTTTCTTGGCCGGTCCTGCGTCTTCAGCTGTCGAAGATGTCCTCTTGCGAGTGGTAGCCTGGTGTTGGTCAGCCTTCCAATTGTTAGGTTGGTCGGCCTTCCAAACTGTGTGGAATAAATCAGCAGACTGCCCCAAAGATCAAGCAAAATCCGACGCACTAGCGTTCTTCTTTGCTTCCCTCTTGGCGGGACGCCCACCGTCTTTAACTGGATGGCTGTCATAAGGCTGCACGGGAAGAAGAGCGGACTGAGACTTACGGGACTGGTTCTGGAATGCAATATTCTCCTCCAGCTCTTTGGCGGCTTTTGCAGCGAGCGTGGCCTTGCGCTTCTCGGCTGGGGTAAGTTTTCGGGTCGACATGGTAAATGAGCGTGGGGGAAGAGCGGGCTGAGACGAGGAGGAAATGAATGTGCGATAGGATGTGGTGGATAGAGGAAGAAAGTGGGCTGATATGAAATGTTACCATGGCTTATCTGGAATTTGCAATTGCGCGGGGCCCGCCTGCAGACCCATGTGCGTCAGCTCTGTTCATCAGCTCTCTTACTTGATGCTATCTCTGGGGTCCGCTCAGCCGCACACGGATTTATCATCCCCCCTCACTTTCCGCCGATCTAAGTCTCTGCTATGGTGCTCTGTGATGGCTGTGGCGAGGATTTCAAGGGCAAGGGGTATACATTGCACCTCAGACTCACTACGAACCCCCCATGTGTTGCCATTTTTAAACGTGAAGATGCCCGTGGCATGCCTGGGCACACAGCGTCTGAAGATTTCGGAAATAAACCCGAAGATCATGGTCTGCCCACAGGACAATTCGACGGCGACTTTTTCGGCAGCTACGCACCGGATGACTTTGGGTACATCGATTCCGACGATGAGGGAAATATTCCTCTCAGTGGATCGGAGGAGGAGGAGGATGACGAATCAGATGAGGATGTCAGGCTCGATCGGGCAGAGTCGGCGCATGGATACGAGGCTCCACGGCCCGCCCCTGCAGTCCAGCAGGATGTTTCGATGCCCGGCCCCGAGTCAGGGAACATTAATCCGGTGCACGCTGCACCGACCCGAGAGACCAGGAAAGCTGCCGAGGATCGCTTCCACCATAAGCCCATTGTTGAAAAATTCCCGGGGGGTTTGGCGGGGAAACCAATATCGACTGCTCGAAATCCGACCTCTGAGAAGGCCTACGAGTCCTCCCTCAAGAACTCGCCTGCGTCTAATCCGTACGCTCCGTTTGCTTCAAAGATGGACTGGGAAGTCGCGAGATGGGCCAAGCTCCGCGGCGCTGGCTCTACTGCTTTCAGTGACCTGTTGAATGTTGAAGGGGTATGTTTTACGATCTCTCTCATGCTAATTTATTGACCGATATGTGTACATAGGTTCGAGACTCGTTAAATCTGTCGTACAGCAACTCGGTACAACTTAACAAGATCATTGATGAGCAGCTTCCTGGGCGACCTAAGTTCGTACGCTCAGAGGTTATCGTGAATGGCGAAGCCTTCCCTTTGTACTCCCGCGATATCCTGGAATGTGTCCGGGCCTTGTGGGGAGACTCGGAATTTGCGCCATATCTGTTCGTTGCGCCCGAGCGGCATTATATCGACAAGGACAAGACCATCCGCATGTATCACAACATGCATACGGGGAAGTGGTGGTGGAGTACTCAGGTAAGGGCCTCGTGAATACCCTCATTCACATCTAACCAATATTCTGTCAGGCCGCAGTCGAAAAAGATTATCCCGGAGCAACAATCGTTCCAATCATCATCTCATCCGACAAAACCCAGCTCACGGTATTCGGAAATAAAACCGCATATCCAGTGTACATGACGCTCGGAAATATTCCGAAGGAGATCCGACGCAAGCCTTCTCGACGCGGCTATGTCCTCCTTGGTTATCTCCCAACGTCCAAAATGAAGAATATAAAAAATAAAGCAGCCCGTCGCCGCATCCTTGCGAACGTCTTCCACGCATGCATGGCGTTCATTCTTGCCCCGCTCAAAGGCCCCGGCGGTACAGGCATGCAGCTCATTAGTGGGGATGGGATTACGCGGCGCGGCCACCCCATCTACGCAACATTTGTCGGAGATTATCCCGAACAGTGTCTTGTCACCGCCGTCAAGACTGGCGAGTGTCCAACCTGCGAGGCTCCCCGAGACAGGCTCGGCGAGGAGACCTTGTTCCCTCTTCGAGATCTCGAGAATATCCTTGCAGCGCTGGATACTCTGGACGCAGGGCCAACAATTTATGCGCAAGCGTGCGCTGACGCCGGGATCAAGCCTGTTTACCACCCGTTCTGGGAGGGTCTTCCATATACCAATATCTTTCGAGCCATTACACCCGACATTCTCCATCAGCTGTACCAAGGAATTGTCAAGCATCTCATTGCTTGGCTTAAGGCCGCGTACGGTGAGGCAGAGCTTGATGCACGCTGCCGCCGCCTTCCTCCGAACCATAATATTCGCCTCTTCATGAACGGCATCTCAGATCTCAATCGCGTTACGGGGAAGGAGCATGACCAGATTTCGCGCTTCATTCTCGGTATCATTATCGATATTCAACTTCCTAACAATCTTTCACCCGTTCGACTCATTGCTTCGGTGCGCGGCGTACTGGATTTTTTGCATTTGGCACAGTACCCTATGCACACGTCAGAGACGCTGGCGCACCAAGCAAATGCCTTACGGCGCTTCACGAGAACAAGAGCATTTTCGTCGACCTGGGTGTTCGTCCCGACTTCAACCTTCCCAAGCTCCATAACTCCTCGCACATCGGCATGTACATCAAGCTCTTCGGTACCACCGACAATTACAACACAGAATACACAGAGCGTCTTCATATTGACCTCGCCAAGGATGCGTACCGTGCTACCAATTTCAAGGATGAATTCCCGCAGATGACGCTCTGGCTCGAACGCAAGGAGAAAATATTCCGCCACGAGAAGTACATCCAGTGGCGCCTCGATGGATCTCCTGCCCCTCCCACGGTGGCACCATTGGCTCCAGGCATCGTTTATGAGCGCCGCCTCAAGATGACGAAGGGCCCTACTTGTAAAGCTGTTCGAATGGACGTCCTGGTTGCGGACTACGGTGCTCTTCTATTTCGTTCTGCGCTTGCGCGTTTCATTGTCCAATTCAACAATCCGACCTTCTCCCGGGCGCAGATCGAGGGTGAATCTAGGACTGTCGCACTTCATTTTAATCGCGTGCCTGTTTACCACCGCATTAAATTTGTCACCGAGGATCCATACACTGCAGGCGGGCCCCAAGATTCAGTGGTTGACTCGATCCATGTCCAGCCGCAGAAAACTACTCGGTCTGGGAAACAACTCGCCGGACGATTCGACACGGCATTGGTCAATGATGGTTCAGGTGGTATGACAGGGATTTCAGGTGAGTCGTTATTTCATATTCTCTACTCTTAGTTGACATGAGGTACAGGCTATCGTATTGCCCAAGTCCGTGTGGTCTTTTCCCTCAAGCCACACCACACAAAGGGCCTCTTTGCACCCGGTGTGTCACCTCCCAAGCACCTCGCTTACGTTGAATGGTTTTCGCCATTTACGTCAGAGCCAGAACCTCATCACCTCATGTACAAGGTGAAACGGTTAACAAAAGACGGGAATCATATTGCAAGTGTTATTCCCCTCGCCAACATTCGGTGCAGCGTTCATTTATTTCCGAAATTTGGGCCAGTTGCTCCTCCGCATTGGACTTCCAGTAATGTATTAGACGAATGCCCATCATTTTTCGTTAATTGCTTCTCTTGCCGCCATATGTATGCTACGTTGTATTAGCATTGTAATTCCTGGTTCCCCTGTTTAAATATTCGTTGAGTTTGGGTGTGCACCCGAGATTCTGGTGTGCCCTTATATTGACTGGGGTAGTAGGATTTGAATGCATATGTACAGTACACATGATTTGTTGCTTAATTTACCTTTAGAGCCCTCGTACTTTACATGAGCTTTGAGACTGTTGAAAATTTCCTTTTTAGGATTGGAGCGTGCGGGAGATCTCAATATTGCGGGACTCGGCTGTTAAATGAATGCGATGCGACAGCGTGGGGGGGGGTTGAAACACAGCCATGGTATTGTGGTCGTTGCCGGAATGTGTGCCATTCCGTTCAACTGAATGACACAATCAACTCAGCGGCACGCAATATTTGAATCCTTTTCGACATGTTCTCCCTATAGCTTCCGGGGGAGATTTGGGGAAAATCTAATAAAATCCAGAGACACTTGAGCACAATGATATGATTATTTGAGCCTGTCTCTGTGAACGGCATAGAGGTAAGGTAGCCAAACTAGATATTCGAGATGATTAGTCAGATGGACTGAGTCAGCAAGACACACCGTCAAAACTTGGTGTTACTGTCGATGATATGAGAGCCTTGTGCTGGTGGGTGGCATTCAGGCGCTACAGCGGTAATCACCTGGACAAGGCAAAAAACAGGAAATGCGCCCAACCGCGGAAATTAAAGTAAATTGCCCCAAATTGCTCCAAATTCCCCTGGATTGGACCGCTTTGGGAGCCACTCACCAAATTACCCCAAATTGGAGGTAATTTAGCGAAGGAGGTTTTTCCTGATGCGATTGATCAGCCTGCACACACTGATGGCATGCGCAGCAACCTCATGGCGGACGTCTTCCGCGACCCATTTCGCGCCCCCGCCCGCACGCCCAGCGCGCAGAGCCCACCGCCAGCGCAGCAATCTGCGCCCCGCGCGGCCCCACCCCTCACCTCCGATCCGACGGGCCTGACGGACGAAGCGCCCCCGGTGTACACCGCAGGCCCGGATGTCTACCAGGGCGAGAGCACGGTCGAGTACGGGCCGTCGCGCCCGTTCTAGCCTGCACCCCCGCCGTTGAGGCAGCAGCCTAGCGGGAGTGGATACGCGGCGCCTCCCCAGCATCCGCAGAGTACCGGGTGGGCGCCACAGCAGCAAGCGCCATCGCTGTGGCAACAGCTCACCGGCGCGACATCCCCGTCGCAAGGGAGCTCCGGCTGGTCTTCTTACCCCGGCCACCAGCAGTACGCGCCCCCGCAGCAGCCACCGCAGATCCACGCCCCGCCCCCGCCGCCAACGACGCATGTCTCGGAGTTTGCGCGCGACTTTTACGCCACGACGAGCGTCCCGCCGGGCGGGTTCTCAGATGTCTCAGGTGTGCGCGCGACTGCGGATGCCAGTACGGCAGGGTACCCGCCCCCCGCGCCTTCGTCGTCGCCGTACCAGCCGCCATCCGGCCCCCCGCCGCCCCCATCTCCCGGCGGCCCCCCAGACGACGGCCGCCCGACGCGCACGCCTGTGCCGGGCCACCCCCTCCTCCGCGGCGGCAGCATGCTCGTCTACCCCCCGCACTTCGAGTGCGCCAAGTGTGCGTCTCCTGGTTTTACACCATTATGACACCTGGTAATACTGACATTATGGGACACAGGCAACAACACGGGCTACAAGCACGCGGACCCCGGACACCCGTGCCACAAGTGCTGGGAGCGGTACGCGCGCCCGTACGCCGGCCCGCTCGTGCATGCCCCCGCTGCGTCTGCGGCCCCGGGCACGCAGGCGCACGCGTCGCTGTCCTTCCAGCGCCCGCTGCCCCGCACCTACGCGCCCGCCCCCGCCCTGCGGTAACACACGCGCGCCGTGCGGGTGTCGGTACGCCCCGCCGCCTGTGAACGGGACCATCTACCCAGGCAATGCGTACCCACCCGCGCCCCCGCCCCCGCACGCGATCTGACCGCCCGGCGACGCGCGCCTCAGCGGCGCGCCGTGCTGGCGGTGCAGTGGCCGCAGGACCGTGTCGTTCCTCGTGTTCGAGACGATGCCGTGCGGGGTGTGTCGCGGCGTGGGGCGTGTGTTTGGATAGGGCGGGGGGTGGGAGGGGCGCGGGAGGCGAATTACGGGGGAACAAAGGAAGAATGGTGGGACGGGTAGGGAGTGATAAACATGGATGCTTGGAGGCGAGGAGGGGTGATATGGTGGAGGGCACGTTCGCAGACGATCGAGGACACGCTCGCATTCCATCCTTCACACACCCTCGCCCCCGCCCTCGTCTTCCACGTCCGTCTCTTTCCTCCTCCAGGCGCCGCTGCGGAAGATACTCGTCGCGGGTACACGCTGGGAATTGTACCGCTCACCCTCGGCAGGCGCAGTTCCCTTGTTGTACGCGCCGACGCCGCCTGCAGGCTTCCCTCCCAGGCGAATTCGGGTCGCGTGTGGCTGCTTTGGGACGCGTACCCCTGCCTTCCTCGCTCGCACGGACTAGGCGTGCGGAATGGACGATGCGGACAGTGTATTATTCAATCCTTACACTGTAACATATCTACTCAATCTGAGCGATCGAATAGTTGCTTGTGCGGGCCGAATAATAAGCGCCGGCAGAACCGCCCATGTCGTTCTCTTTCCCCTCGCAGACGGTTGTGCCTGTATTCTGTATTCGCCTCCGTACATGGCTAATTACGATGCTAAGAGACAACGACGATTTCTAATACTACCTACTAATTACCTGTACAAGCTAAACTGTAAAGAATAAGGGCTGAGGTAGGCGATTGTGCCCTCGAATATTGTCCTGGACGCCGCAGTCTGAGGTTCTGGTGTTCCACCAACGGCGGATGAAGCTGTGGGCCATGGACATGTCTCCCAGAGTCGCGTTTGTGCGATACTCACAGCTATGTTTCCCGCATCCGGAGAAGCTCGATCTCGATTGGGCACTGTAATTCGGCGCTGTGCTGCGAATGTGGAGGACCTACTGCTGGCGCTTGTGCTACCGTTCTTTCTTTCAAGCTCTATGCGGTCATCTACACGGTTATTTTGCTTGGACTTGCTTCCGGAGGCACATGCATGGGCAGAAAGATACTGTTACACAGAGTTCAGGAGTTAGTTACACGCATGAAATGACACAGAACGACGAGCCCTACGCATACGACAGCACAGACAAGGCAGCCGTGTCCCCGTCGCCGATGTGAGTGACATACACAACTCCGAGCACATCGTCCAAGGCAAGGACAGCCATGTAGAAGTTGATGTCGACGGACGCTATGTCTAGGGCGTGGAAAGATGTGTGCGGCACGGGATGCGGAGCGTAGTGGACGAGCCCCAGACCAGTTTTGGGCTTCATGGCGCTCGCGCGCGGCGCGACGTCGATGATCGTGGCGTACCGCCCAGACACGCCTGCAGCGAGCCCCCAATCTCGGAGTGGTGCTCGTAGACGGCGAGTTCCCCGAAGTCGAGGTGGGCCCCGCTATCCGTGGCGGGCCAAAAATGGATGCTGGGCAGGCGCGCGGGAGGCCTGTTGCGCGGGGAATGCGAGGTGCGTCTTGTGATATTGAATACCCCGTAGTTCGGCGGGAGCAGCTGGGAAGGCCGATGGAGAGGCAGCTCAGCTGGAATTCGGGCATGGAGGAGGGGATGTCGATTGACGTCATCTCGATATCGTGGTTAACTGTATCTGGGGAGTACGGAGGGGCTACAGGGACCCGCACAATCACAGCCGGTTCACGGAGGTCCTGGTCATGGATGTAGAAGTGCCCGCCGTGCAGGGCACAGACGGGCAGCGTCCCCATACGGATGCCCAGAGGAACTCGGTGCACGATGCTGTCGCTGAAATGGCAGTAGACCAATGTGCTCAGCTGGTCAATGTGGCTGGTGAAGACCATTCCGATCACGTTCTCGTCCAAGGTCACGTCCGGGATTAAGATAGGCAAAAATTCGGCCGTTGACAGGATAGTAGAGTAGGTCTGCGACACGATGACTTGGTCTGCGTCCCGGTAGTCAATTTTCACCACAAGGAGTGCAAGATGAGGTCTGGAAACCAAGTTGTTAATAAATTCGAATCGGCAGGCGGGAATAATTCACCTGCCCAAGGAGCTGGAATGGAGGGGTCCGTCCGATCAATTAGGCAGCGTCATCGTCATCGTCGTACTCTATACCTCCCAAACGCGCCCCGGAAATTGTATGCCAGCATACAAGTCACTCGCGCGAGTTGGTGATGACCAGGTTCGTCCCCGGAATGACTCAGATCTCTCGGTAGTCCTCGCCCAGTTTAAATTTGCGGACAGACGCGGGAATCGCGCGAGCCGACTCGGAGGACCACTTCCTCTTCAGGGAATATGTGTGGATGGCGAGTTTTCGAAGCCCGTCCGTGGGCAGATCCGGAATATCGACGCCAAATGAGCATGGCAGCGGCTGCATATGAACCTTCTCCATCCTTCCCAGCGTCTTCAGCTAAAAATCCTTCAGAGATAACAGAGATTAGAGGGATATACTTATCTAACCGGTAGAGGTCAAGATTCCGGTTTCGAGAGCCGAGTTGAAATTCAAACCAGCTTACGGCAAGGAGGTGAAGAGAGTCCTGAAGATCCAGAAAAAATGTAACCTCGAGAATGACATCCCGAGGTACCGTGGCCAGCGACGTCGTGGTCGTAAGCCAAAACAGTGTTGCCGAGTCATCGGAGAAGTCGGCCCATCAGCCGATGGTCACACCATCACGAGTCACATTCTTGCAAGGGATTCTTCTGTGAACGCTATATGCAGTCCTCACACTCCCGCCGCCCATCGCCAGAGGATCGATCTTCTGGATTGCGTTGTCTGTGATTATTGGCGCAATTTACTTAGAAGTTGGTGAGAAACGGGGTGAGCGTGCCTACAGATAATCACACTGTTTTGATGATCTATCATCTCAGCAGAAGCAATGTTTCTGTCCCCAAAACTGCTAAGGCACCAGTGCGATTCCTCGGTCAATGAACAGGGTGTTGCATTGAGGAAATCTTAGTTTAATTAGGTGTCTGCTGCGCCGCCTGCAACCTCGCTTTCACGTTGGTGTTGCATGCTTTGCGGCAGGCACTTATTCTACATTGTAATCTATCACTTATTCACATCTAGCACCATCCACTCTGCTGCTATGCCACAATATCCGTTCGTGCGCAGCCTTCAGAACCATCCACCTGAGCTTTGGAACCCTCCAGGTGCTTTTTTGCTGCCAAACATTCGTGTTACCTGAAGTATATTGGGAGTTCTGGTGGAATCCGCCATCGAAGTGCCATTGGATTCATCTGCGATCAGTCGGCACCCTGACGGCACCGGCTCACCCCTCACCGAATGACTCGCTCAGTTTCCGCCTCAGGCCCCTATCCGAATTTGGGTATTATTTTCGGCAGCCTCGGCACTCCATCAAACATCCTCCAGACCCGTTCAAGGCATCCACGGCGGCAAATGCATTAACTTTTGGTGAGGATTTTCATTGTATTTTTTGAGACTGATGATATATCACTTCCAAATGAACCAGAACTACAAAAGCAGCTCTCAAACTTTCTCAACGTTCTTGCATTCGAGAGTTGTGAACGCGGAGGCAGTGGGACTGACGTGATCGGATCAAATGACGAAGTGTCAAATGTCAAAGACAGTGCTGTCAAGGTCAGACAATGAAGGTCAGAAAAAGTCAAAAAGTTGTGACCCGTTAGCCGTCTGACTCGTCAGTGAACCCGTCAGACTTGGGTTAAGGAGAGTCAAGGATGATCGGACCGAAGTCATCCGAAGTGCCCGAGGAGATGACAGTTTTTGATGACCTGATGCTTAAAAACAATGCAAAGGGAGGCCGCAAAAGTCAATGGGGTCAGTGATCGACCTGACAACTCCTGACTTTTGTCTTGACTTTTCTGACTAGAGCGTATTTGCACGGACCAAATTCGACCGCCAGAATTCTGGGATCAAAAATGTTTTTAGCCGAATGAATTGACAGATGTGACGATCCTGCGTGATTTTCGTGATTTTACCAGTGCCGTGAGCTGCCGCGAGCTTTCCCGAGTTCCCTCTCTTCGAGAATGGATCACCACTGGCCGAACCAGCCCCAGGAACAGGATGATTTTGCTTGGATTCCCCAATACGGAGTGCCTCGTCACCCCGCTCGGCATCCTGACCAGTATGTGCCGAATCGCGCGCATGCCGAATTCTGCCGAGTCACACTGCCCACATGCGGATGCACCAAATCATTGCCAAGATTTCTCAAATTTTGCCAAGAGATGTCGTTTGGGCGACTGCAAATACGCTCTACTGACCCCGTCTGACGGGGTCAGTGCCAACACTGGTCAAAGAAAGTCACGAGGCGCGCCGGTGCAAAAGTGACGGGCATGCGAAGGGCCAGACAATTAACTCCCACCATGGGCTGAACATGCTGGCTGGTGCTAGGCCATTAATTCGCAGAATGGAGAAGGGGCGGGAGATCTTTTTTTGGGTGATCGTTTGATCGTTTGACAGGAAGTTTGATGAATCTGATGGACCGCCGAGGCTGCCGAGATAATGTCCAAATTCGGATAGGGGCCTGAGGCGGAAACTCAGGAGTGCACCGAATGTCAGTGGGAGATAGTAGCATGAAAGCCCTCGTCGAGCACTCGGGCCACCGATAGAATTCAACCTCATTACACGAGGTTATGTAAAAGATGGCAACTTTGTTTTACTTGAACTCCTCTTCCTAATTTTCAGTAACACGCAGAAAACTCAGTCGCACCAAAAGCTCGGCCGGCGTGATGCCGTGATCGGCAGTAGTTAAATATGCCTGCTCTAATTGCATATTCCAAAATAGACCAGCTTGCGTTTCTACTGCTAGGCAGGGCACCAGCTCCTGTTTTGATTTTTTATGGGATCTTTCTTCGCTTGCTGCTGGGTCTGCGCCGTGCGGCGCTTCAATCACCTTTGAGTTCTTGATGGCCGAGCCACCGTCGGCTCGGAGCTTTGGATTTATTTATTTTTGGCAGACCGAGAGTTTCACGTAACTGCGTTGCTATATTATTTGGATTTATTTGTTTTTGGCAGGTTTCAGGTGCAGAATTTAAGAGGTGGGGTACCTAGCTAAAGCGAGGTTGATCCCAATTTTGGTGTCATGAGATCGGCAATTATTCAGCAGGTGATGGCATCACTCGGTTAAGGCACCGGCTTACTGATTTCCTCTCACTTGCTTCTCACCATCCCGACAGCCATTGCTACCACCGCCATGGACTCGCAACTCACCCTAGTCACCGCCACCCCACCATCTATCTCACATTTGGTTCCGACAGCATGATCAACACCACGATATTTATGAATTCTCGCCCCGCGTACACATTATCTACCGCGCTGCAGGGATCGACCACGGATATAAGTACCTCGAGGACGTCTGAAATCCTGGTGTGCATCTCCAGGAAGGAGATTCTTCCCAAACACCATCGCCTTCCCCAGCATCAACAACGGAAAAGAAATCAGGCTCAGCAAATGGATGAGTCGCCAGAAGCTGTCGGATGGCCTGTGAGATGACATTCCGCTCGCCCACTGCTCTCAAGTACCCATTTTATTCAGCCATGTTCATGTCATCAAGACGGAAATCGGCAAGTGCTTCCTGAGAAAGCACTCTGTTCATCGCCTGGCGGTAAGTAGTTTGCGTATGTGGGACAATACTGAGTATTATTATCCGCAGTTATTCACGGAGTATGATTGTGAGAATCCGGTCGCGCACTGGGACCGCCCTAATGCCACTTCCCCGATATCCCTGGTTCTTTATCCGGAACAGAGAACTTCCACCCGCAGATCATTGCCGCCTTCACCATCCAGGAGCTGAGGATGCGGATGGCTGAAGAAGGCAGACTCGGTTGCTCTCAGCGCGCGGCCGCGCAGGCGACGCCGATCGCGACTTTGGGCCATAGGAAGTGAATTCTCCCGATTATGACCTGCGCCTTCCAGTGCCGATGTTTGACTTGTACCGCTTTTGGGCCCAAGTGCGGCCTAACATCGTCTTCTGGGAATGTAAATCCTCATTCAGATATCTGATGGAATCCTACCCTGCGAGCGACAGGCTCTCGTTAAAGTGCACGAAATCCATGGTCTTTCCCAGAGGCTATTTCTCGTGGACGTGCCATTGGCCCTCATACCATATGACCCAGGTGCGAAAGTATTCGAGTCCACCCGCTGATTCAACCAGTGTTGCCATTTGCAGCCATACAAACACGGTGGCTTCTGGTGCTCTCGAACGGCGGACGAGATTATTCACGCAGCAGAATGTAACCACCGGCACGAAGTGCACGCTAAGCGTGTAGGCCTTAACACAGCTCCTTCGAGAGGAACAAGAAGTGAACGGGGAGCCAAGGCTTGTTGCACGCCCGAACTGCAGGCGATGCCTGCGTTGCGAATCATGCGCATTGCTGTGGCCGAGGTTGATGAATGGATCAATACTCCAGTGCTCCCGCGTGGGATTCGCCCACGCAGAGAAGTATTCCCACCATTTTCAATTAATAATCATTTCTGGTTGTAGGCCTAAAATCATGTCTTCCCCCTCGAAAAGATCCATAAGGGGGACCGATTTTTTGGATGCCCTCGGGAACCGGGAGGGGTGCTGAAGTATTATAAAGGCTAATGACATGGTGAGAAGTTAATAATGAATCGCCGCTCTATCAATCTCGTGGGTGGATCCCGTCTCCAGGTGCGGCCTTTTCGATCTGTTAAATACACGAATGGTGCTATGCCTCGGTCGACCTTCCATCTGCTTCGTGCCCCGCGATCATGATTTGCAGTTCTCCATCCTGCGGGTACATCTTGTTCATCCAAGTCGGTCTTTTGATCCCTTTTCCGTTCTCCTAGATCTCATTTCTATGGGCTCAGATCCAGCCTTTTCCTCTTCCCGCGCCAGGCGCAGTTGCCGGAGACAGACAAGAATACGCCGCGACTTTGAATGTCCGGCGGAGGATGCGCAGGGCACCCGTTTAACGACCTCGTCCATCTCCAGCACAGGTAGTGGGTCTTAGGAGGAGCAAATCACCAATTGCGGTTACAGAGACGGGGCGGGGATGTGCCTATACACGGTTCGGGTTACACCATAAATCGGTTGGTCGGCGCAACTAACATGGGCTTCGGTCCAAAACGGGGCTTTTACATCTGGACCGTCAGCATGTCCTGGATTTACCCTGCCCAGTACCAGGTGTGTATCAGAACTATGACCAGTCAATTAAGGCTAACATTCCCTGCAACAGTCCTCCACTCCCACCGCTACTGCTATTAACACAGTAACGGAGATGATCACACCGGACCTTCCAACTGCCAGCAGTTCGATCGATACTATTTTATCTTCGAGCAAAGCACTCTCGTCTCCTCCGCTCTCCAGCTCCCCTACGACTTTCAGCTTAGCTCAGAGCCCTAGCTCGACGACCGCGATTTCCCCATCTTAAGTGACTCTAGTACAGGATCCAGTGTATCACCTACCGTTTCACAAGCCGCCAACGGGCAGTCCAAGGTCCGTGCATTGAATTAACGCTTTCGGAGCATCTCTGTTCAACACTGCCCCAGACACTCTCTGGCCGTGGGCTCTGTTGTGGGTATCGAAATCGGCGCCGTTGCATCGCTACTGATAGGAATTCTTCTGTGTGTATGGGCTCACAAGTCCCGACGAAAGCGGTCTTCAGATCTCGAGCCGGCTGCATACGTCCCCGCTGCCCAGGTGGATGGTGTTATACCGGCCACCAAATTTTTACGGTCCTTGCGCGCATTTCCCCCGGACTCAGTTGCCTCATGTACAGACAGCAAGGATGTACATCACCTATCTGTCATGACTGCCCTGGGCGTCTATATTATGGTTCTTCAACCACTGCTTGATCAGAATTCGGATGGCATCCGGAATACAAGTTCGTATGTTGAACCAATGGCAGACCATTCGAGAGGATGGCGTCTCATTCTGGGATTGATGGGTACGCGGTGGTGGAGTCGCGGTGCTGAAGAAATTTTCATGAACATCGGCCATCCAGGCTTGTTACATCGAATTGGCACCTACCGGTCTCAAGGTATAAGAAGGAAGACTGGAGAGGCTCTTCACTTCTCCAGATTCTTGAACAGGAGCTGGTGAGCTCTCTTCGCAGTACAGACTTTTCGTCTTCGTGTTAATCTACATCCTTCAGCAGTTGTAGTCCAGCCCATACCGGCCAAATACCCCGTCAGCCATGGCCATGAATTACGCCAACGGTTTTCGCCCCCATCGTTACCGTCACCGACCCTGGAAACCTTCACCACCTCTCCTATACCTCCAACTCCGGGCTTCTCAGTTACGTCGGCATGCTCCCGACCAGGAGCAAGGGCGAGACGAACTTCCTCCTCTCATTCTCTCCTTTTCATACGAAAGCTACGCGTTCTACTGGGACGGCGCGGGGTCGGTATTTTTGCGCAATGGAAACTCGAGTTTTCATGAAAACCATTCCAGCGGGTTTAAACCGTCGACGTTTTTACGTGCGACCTCGGTTTAAACGCGGCCCCGTTTAAACCGGTTTAAACGCAGCTTCCCCTGTAATACTGCCTGTAGATACTCAGACATATATTAAAGACTGTTTAGACATTGGATTAAACACGGATTAAACCGAGCGCTGCCTGTCGATTCTCACAAATACATTAAACACCGTTTAAACATTGGGTTAAACGTGGATTGAACCGAGCGAACGCCAGCTACCATACATTGAATAAACTACAAAGTCCGATTAAACCAGGATTAAACCGGGATTAAACGCGGATTAAAACCGAGTGATCAACGGAGTGCACTATTAAACCAAGATTAATCGTCGTTCCAACCTGAATTGAACCGAGATTTTAACCTGATTCAACAGGCACGCAGTTAACCACTCCTCGGATTAACACCCCGGCATTAAACCGCCTCCACCCATACAAGATGTCCTCACCGCGGGCACGCAGCGCCCAAAGAAGGCAATAAGAGTATTCATTTTATATAATGATACGCAGACACTCTGAGACAAGGTCAGAACACTCCGTGAATATGAATCGCACAACTCACATTCAAGAACCATCTCCCAGCTGGGCTTCACACGCTTGCCGTCGGCATTCACTGAAGGCCCAATCGGCGCCCGCGGCTTCGCGTTTCTATCCCGCCCGCTACGCCGCACCCCCTCCTCTACGGGGGCCGTCTGCGGCCTCTTCGGATCAGGCAAGCCCTCAGGCGTATCCTGTCCACAAACGTTAGCGACCTTGTCCCTCCTGAAACTGCTGAAGCATACCGTCGCTTTGCGCTTCCCACCAACATTCCCCGCGCCCCCGGAGGTCCCTGACCCTTCAGCGCCCCCGGCACCCTTTGCGCCCGGCTTCTTCTGTAAAGGTTAGTCGGCAACTGGAGATCCCAAAGCCTAGGATATGGCTCACCTTCATCGTCTTTGCGCCTGCTGCCGTTTTTGGCTGCGTCTTTGCCTTCTTTCCTTTCTGGGTCTACCGCGGTTAGCGAACGCCGAAGCATTCGATGCAAGCAGGCTCACCTTTGCTCGTTTCGGTTCCTCATGCTCGTCTACCGACTCCTCACCACCATCCGCGGACTTCTCGCCGCCGCCTCCCTCTGCTGGCTTGCCACCGGCGCCCCCGCCCCGCCCTCCGCGCTCTGTGCTGGCCTGCCGCCGGCACCGGCGCCCTCCGCAGGCCTCTCGCCGCCGCCGCCTCCCTCTGCTGGCTTGTCACTGGCGCCCCTGCCCCCGCCCTCCGCGCTCTGTGCTGGCCTGCCGCCGGCGCCGGCGCCCGCCGCGGGCTTCTCGCCGCGGCCGCCCTCTGCTGGCTTGCCACCGGCGCCACCGTCCGCAGGCTTCTCGCCGCCGTCGTTCTCTGCTGGCTTGCCTCCGGTGTCGCCGCCGTCCGCGGGCTTCTCGCTAACACCCTTCTACGCCATTCGTTAGCGCATAAATTGTTAATAAAAACATCACATACTCCCTTGTCCGCAAAGAACACGAAAGGTGGCGCAGTATCTAGCACGCTTAGGAAGTGCTCCGCCAGTAATGTGATCTCGGACGCCTGCAGTTGTTCCGGCGCCTTCAACCCCAGAGGCAGCGCGAACAGCGCTTCATCGTAGAAGCGTCCCGGCTCGGCCTTCAATTCATCCCAAGGCAAAGTCGCGCACTCGCTGCCCCGA
>JARKIE010000365.1:0-88461 GCA_029378255.1 Mycena rosella | reverse complement strand
TCACCGTCGTCTCGGGCCTCCAGCCATTCAAGCACAATGTCCCGCCAACCTTGCGTCCGCGGCGGTGCAAGACCAACCTAAGCCGAGGACAGATTCGGCCGGCAATTCATGGCCATCACTGATTCGATCTAACGATCTGATCGCAACACACTTACGACTCGACTTTCCTTCCGTTTGTCATGTCGCCCGCGCCTCCTCCTCCTTTCGTCGTCTTTGGCTACGGCTCGCTCATATTCAAGGTATTTAATGCACCCCCGATCTCTCAATGAAACTCATCACTCCATCGGCAGCCGCCCCGAATGTCGTAGCCCAAGGTCTTCCCGTTTGGTCGATCTCACTGATTTAGCTCATCAAGTGGTATTTTTCAACTACAGTCCCAGGATTTCTGAAGGGCTACGTCCGCCGCTTTGCTCAGAAATCTCATGACCATCGCGGTACACCTGAGGTTGGTATCGGATGTCGAACACGCATCCTCGCAACAGCGTCCTGGCCCGATGGCTGACTTTGCCGTGAAAGAATCCGGGGCGCGTCGTTACCCTCGTTCACAAGGAAGACTGGGACCTCTTCTCTTGCGCTGTGCGTCCTTATCTGTCCCGTATCTCCAACCGTGGAAATGAGCCATTTCTTAGGACGCATTTCCCGATGAGGATACCGTCTGGGGTTTGCTTCTCTGGCTCCAGTCGTAGCACTGTCAACCTACATTTTTGTCACAGGCGTCGCGTACACGATTGATCCCGAATTCGAGGCAGACGTACGGGCATATTTAGGTAAATTGTTCCAGAGTCACCACTGCGCGATCTGACTGTTTCCTCAGACTATCGCGAGAAGGTGCGTGGTTCGCCGTCTGCCCAGCTGATCCCTGCATGTTAAGCTTCTAGGACGGCTACACGATGGAGACGATTCCCATTTATGGCGTTGTCGAAGGCGCAGAGGCAGTGATCATCCAGCAAGTATGTCGTCTGCCTCTCCGCACAAATCATTTAAATCCAAGCCGGATTGTCCGCAGGCTTATGTATGCCCGTTCGCTCATGCTCATCAATTAAGCTGACTAATGAAATTAAAACTGCCAGTGCTACGTTGGCCGAAAAGATAACCCGTCATTCAGTACGTGCGCTCGCTAGCTGCGTCTGACATCTCCTAACCAACTCCAGTCGGCTCAGAGCCGCTGCCCGCCCTGGCCCACCGTATATGGGTGTCAGAGGGGCCCTCCGGCCTTAACAAGGTCTGTCTATGCTATCTCTGATTAATATCATTCCCGGCAGCGTCGAATATTGAAAATCAGGAATACCTGTACAGCCTCGCGGACGCGGTCCGCGAGCTGTCCCCAGCGTCACACGACGCGCATCTCTTTGCGCTCGAGGTGCGTTGGATTCAATTCAGTACCCGCCTTTGATGTTGATACTACATCGTCCAGGCCCTGGTTAAAGGGCTTGATGCTACGGCGTAGTCGAGCGCGACATGTTCTGAGGTCTGATCTAGAATCCTGATGAATTTATTTCGAGCCGGGATGTCTGCGAAAGCCCACGGATTGGTCGGTGGGTTTGTCCACGAGGGCCGCGGTACCTGCAAGTTTCATTAGCTCCGGTTTCAACGGCGCGATCCATCTCAATCGAGAAACCTGTCGATGTGCAACCCTAGTCGACCCGGAGTGACCCTGCCCTACCCTCCGCACCCAGCTTATGGCGATCCACTCATTCACGGCTCGCGCCCAGCTTTTCAGACTGGAGGGCGCGCAACACACCTCTGCGCACGTCGCCGTGACGCGGACAATTGAAAGCGGAATCTCGGCCTTCTTAGCCGCAGTCTGTGAAGCGGCAAGTCGCCAACATATTTTCTTACGAACCAGGTATGGCAGGTCCAGTAGCGGACAGCCCGCATCTGTACTGTGTATCCAAGTCAGAGTGGAGAATTTCAGCAGAAGGTGCTCGCTCAATCGGGGCCCGGCCACTGCCATGGTCCTCAAGTGGCCTTCTTTTTAGCCCTCATTTTGGGTCTAAGTCTCCAAAGTTGGTAGCAGATACGCGTTGGGCTGTAATACATGTATGCTGGTGAGGTTGGTTGAATCGAGATCGAGGTAAGTTTGTTCGTTCAATTCATCCTTCCCCTACAGAAACCTCAACACTCAAGCAAGACTGCAACCAAGGGAGGAAGGCCCGGTAGCGGGTGGTCCGGATCTGTACTCCATGTCTAAATGAGATTGAGTCAGGGAGCCCACGCTATCTGGAAATAATATCCATTCTTTTTCTGCGGATCCGTCAGCGTAGAGTCCGGTAGTGCTCGTGTACATCCGAGTCAAAGGAATGTTATACAACGCTCGGTGGCGGATGGTACGCGTCTGCCCTCCATTGATCTTTTATACATTGGCTGTTCAGCGGAATTCGCTCGTTCGAATCGAGCACGAGCCATATTATGCATTTGGCCAAATAATTTTTCACTGCGGCGGCGGTAGGACTTGGCAAAATTATTCGATTAGCTACATACGCAGGAAACGGAAGTCCCGAAGTCAACCCAGACTAAGGACTGACCAACACGAACACCTTTCCGACAACGATCCAACTGCTCGTGCTGGTGAAGATTTTCATTAGCCCGTACTACTACCGTATACTAATGCGGAGGATGGTGACGGCTATGTGTTTCGTTGGACGCATTCATAGGTGCGGTAGATAGTATTGATTTTTCTATCACTTTTAATTGAGGCTGTTCACATTAAGGTACGATTACTAGGGCATGCTGGCTGCAGGCTGGGCAAATGATTATATTCACGTTGAATCAGCCGCATGGAGCCAGATACATATCTTTGCTGAAAAAGGTGTCGCACAGTGCGCTGCAGCGATTTAAGCGAGGATACCGTAGGTAGAGTCTAACTTGATTCTCGGACCCACCTTGGTCGCCACCGATTTGAGTCAACAAGCCAGATCAATCAGTGATGCGTCGAGTGGGTGCAGTGCTGACTCGTACTACACGATGTTTTATCTTTAATAAAATATCATAGCCGCTTTTGAAACTTAGGGACGCTCCTTTTGCTGTCGACGCGCCGACGCGAATCGTATTTGGTCGTGTGTCCATCCCGTGACCGGAAACATTGCCGGTTGTGATGGCATCAGAAGCCCCGCACTTGAGATCCGGCCTGCCTCCTGCTTTCTCTTTCTCGTGTCCTCCAGTGCCCAGGCGCTATAAATACGCAGTGGAGAGTCTCTAGCAATACTCTGAGAACCCTCATCTCTCTGCGTTTCTTTTGAATCCCCCGACAGCTCAAGATATCCTTGCGCTGGCAGTTTCCCCGCATTCGGCGTCTAGCCTTTCCTACAAGAGCTTCTAGGACTTCTTGTGGCATTCTACGCAGAATTTAGATCCTTTTGAAGCTCCAACTACACGGCGGCATCCTTTACACGCTTTACCATGTTTTTTCGGGGGCTCCGTCACGGCCCGCGCGCCGTCGCGCGCTTCCACGCATCCCAGACTCGTTGGGCCTCGCGGACGGTCGTGCACACCTTCAAGCTCGCGGACATCGGCGAGGGCATCACGGAGTGCGAGGTGATCCGCTGGAGCGTCGCGCCGCGGGCCGCAATCGGGGCGTTTGACCCCCTGTGCGAGGTGCAGAGCGACAAGGCGAGCGTGGAGATCACGAGCCCGTTTGACGGCGTCGTGAAGGCGCTGCTCGTGCAGGAGGGGAGGTCGCGAAGGTCGGGCAGGGACTATGTACGATTGAGGTCCAGGAGGAGGTGCTGGAGGGTGCAGAGGAGGCGAGCAAGGCGGAGGAGTCGCCGGTACCGGCCCCGCGCGTGGAGGAGGTTCCACAGGCGCGTGCGGCGCCAGAACCTATGCCACGAAAGCCGCATCCGCTGGATCCCTCGTTCCCGCCGGAGAAAGGTGCAGACAGCGCCAGCGTGCTCGCCACCCCCTCGGTCCGCCACTTTGCGCGCACGCAGGGCGTCGACCTCGCGCTCCTCGCGCCCGGCAGCGGCCGCGCCGGGCGCGTCGAGAAGGCGGATGTCGAGGCCTTCCTCGCCGGCTCATCCTCGTCCTCTGCCTCTGCACCGGTATCCGCCCCCGGGGAAGACATGGTCGTCGAGCTAGGCCGCACGCGGCACGCGATGTGGCGGGCCATGGTCAAGGTACTGCTCCCTCCCTTCTCCTGCCTTACCCGCTGCTAACAGATACGCCCGCAGAGCCTCGAGATCCCGCACTTCGGCTACTCCGCGACGCTCGACATCACCGAGCTGCACACGCTACTCCCGCTCCTCAACGCGCACATCCCCCCGCGTTACCTCCTCACGAGCAACAGCAACGAGTCCTTCGACCCGCGCGCGCCCTGGGCGTAGCGCTTCCAGGCGACGAAGTGGAGGTCCCGGAGGCGGCTCGCTACGCGCGCCTCACGTACCTCCCCTTCCTCCTCAAGACTCTCGCTCGCGCGATGATGGACTTCCCGCTCTTCCGCGCCTCCATCACACCCTCCTCTTCCCATTCCCCCTCCTCCGCCCCCAACGCCAAACCCACCCTGACCCTCCGCCCGCACGCCGACATCGCCCTCGCGCTCTCCACGCCCACGGGGCTCTACACTCCCCTCCTGCGCGCCGCCGAGACACACTCCATCTACGGGCTCGCGAGTGAGATCGCGCATCTGGCGGCGCTGGGGCGGCGCGTCCCCTCTGGGCTCGGGCCGGCGCATCTCGGCGGGCGCGGCGGGACGCTCAGCGTCAGCAACATCGGGAGCGCAGGGAAGGGGACGGGCGCGGCGCCGGTGCTCGTACCCGGGGGCGGGGTCGCGATCGTCGCGATCGGGCGGGCGGAGTGGATGTGGGATGTTAGCGAGCGGTATTGGGGCGCGGACGCGGGGGCGGGGATGGGTGGGGTCAAGGCGGGATGCGCGGGGCGAGGAGGCTGAGAGTGCCGGTCTCGTGGAGCGCGGACCACCGCGTCGTGGAGGGGGCGGAGCTCGCGGCGTTTGTGGAGTGCTGGCGCGGGTGGGTGGAGGCGCCGGCGAGGATGGTGGGCGAGGGCGTGTAGGTGGCGGGTCGTTTGAGTCGCCCGCGCGGTTTGTGAGGCAGAGGGTGGAGCGCCGAGGGCGAGCGTCACCAAGATGTGGGTGATGTGGAAGAGAGTGTCTGGCTACTAGCGGCGAGCGGCTGCTCTGCGCGGCGGGTGGGGGCGGGGTGGAGTTGGGCGAGGCGACGGGGAGTTGCGACGGACGCCCCGTCAACTCCTCGGCGCGTCGATAGGCTCACGAGATGTCCGAGCGAGCAGATGCATGCATACTGGCCCACAAACGATACAAGGACGCGCATAACACGTTGTACCATTATCCCATACATATTCCTTTACTTTCGTCAGCTTACACTCCGTGTATTTCATTCTTAGTGTACGCTAGTTGTGGATCGTATACGTATTCGTAAGAGGGAGGACGAGGACCGAGGAGCGGAGTGATATGTCCAGGAGGCCCTTCTCTTAAGCGCTCTTCGAAGGGGAAGCAAGCGAGGACGCGAGGCTCGCTCGACGCACTCGCGATGAAGAACGCCCATGGAGGTTTATCGGGCTTGAGATATCGTGTACATTCAAGTCGTGTCGGGAGAGTCAAGTCGAGCAATTTGAGACACGGGTCACGCGGGAGCGAGGGTCGACGAGATTAGTGGGAGTGGGACTCGGGTAATCCTCGGCTAAGCTCGGCTAACGCTTATTAGTGGGACTCGACGTAGTCCTCTCAGAGCCAGACGCTTCAACAAGATCAACCTCGTACCTCGGTTTGTTGAAGTCTGTTATTAAGCGCGGGGGTCCGATCAGGGTTCGCTCTTGTTACGTAATCTTCGCTTAGCTGCGTTTTGGTCGTTTTCGCTCTGCGGGTACCCTTTCCCTGTTCTCTTGGTGTGGAACTCGAAATTAGAGCCTTTTGAAGATGATCTGCCGCTTTGAATTTTTTTAAATGGTGCTTGAATCCACGCAACAGCTCATACTTCAATGTGATGGGACATCAACGTGCCAAAAACCCATCAACTTCACTCATCAATAGCTTCGGCCCACGGTGCCGAAAAATCTGAGAAAATTTGGGTGCCCAGAAAACACCTCTGATATTCTGCTGCCGCGGATATATTTAAGGTTCAAGGACTGGGGCAAGGGCCTCAAAACGTGATTATGTAATAAGGGCGAACCCTGATCGGACCCCGCGCTTAAAACTGGACTAGACTCGACGCCGATAGTGGGACTCGCATACATTCGGCCATCAATAGATCAATCACAGCTGAAACCCCCGCCGAATTGTCTGCACCACGCAATGAGGCCGCAGCAAGCGGTAGGACCACGCAGTGGGCCCAGCGGCGAGCAAAAAGCTCCACGCAGTGGGCCCCCGCGGCGAGCGGCAAGGGGGGTCTGCGGGGGTCTCCCCCGCATAAGATATTCATTTAAAAACTCTTAATTGGCCGCAAAAACACAATAAAATAATATTAAAAGGCTCCGCACCCAGCGGAAAAGGCCAGTGGAAGTGAGAAGGCCTCATAAACAGCGGCAGGGCCCCGCAACAGCGGAAAAAGCAGCGCTAGCGAAGGGGGGGTCTGGGGACGCCTTCCCCCCAGTGGAAGTACCGATGATGCCGCATAATTGATGAATTGATGGATGCCCTCGGCCCGCCCATCATTAGTGGGACTCGCTTAATTGTGCGAGTCCCACTCCCTACTCTCGTATATACTCCGTGGGAGCGGTACTGGCGCTCTTGATTTTGAAAGTGCTTCACCGCTGCATGAAGACGCGGGGATCATCTTCACGCAACGCGAGCTAAGAGCGACGGAGAGACTATATATAATATGGTGCCTGTTTGTCGCGCCAGGGTCGCGCTTCATCTTGGATTGAGAGGAGGTTAATTACTTCAAGTCGTCGCGCTTCTCAGGAATCAAACGGGATTGTTTCCGATAGATGCACGGCCTGCTGAGTTGTACGTTGGCGGCGTCGTGACCTATTGCTCAGTTAGTTTATGGGGAATCACGAACGAGCATTGGGACTCACGGGCTCATGCGGAGCCTGGTGCTTTCAAAAGCACCTTCCAGGACGGCAAGCCAAACAGACGAGGTAGTAAATCCCATAATTCCGCTCTCTCCGAATAAAGTGTCCCCTGGCCTTCGTCATAACAATAGGGACAGAGTTCTAGCGCTTTCAAGTCAAATCTGAGCTGAAAATGTCCTCGGGTTTTGGGAGTCCATTGAGCTGTATCCACTGGATGCGGAATGCATCACAGTGGTTCGGCTCGACATAGTCAGCGGAAGAGAATAGCGAAGCGTGGATACGCCGGGACCAATTGGACATGTAGTTTTTCTGCGGCTAGTACGCATTTCATCAAGCAAAAAAACCACATGTACACAGAGCACAATATAGCCAGCATACCTGGGATAGCATGGTAGCTATGTCCCTGGTCTGTAGCGGGCATAGCTCCGAGCATCAGCTACAAACCGCTACAGAGTGATCTGTAGTCATACGTGTGACTAAAATATCCCCGTAGACTGGGGCTAAGACTCGTAGCATTGTAGCGCTCCATAGCAGTCGATAGCTCCACATATCCACTCGCGGGTCTAGGAGAAAGCAGGAAAATCGGAATATAATAAATAGACTGGATACATAAAACATAAAACTGGCGCAATCTAAGCGTCGGAGCGTTCACCATCCTCGCCATCAGACTCGGTGTTCTCGTCCTCGTCATACTCGAGAATCGCCGCCTCAAGCACCGCCGAAGAGATACCTGCCTTCTTGACAGCCGAAATGGGCTGGGCGCCGGAGTGGAAACTGGCAAGACAGACATCAGCAATGTTAATTGATACAAAGAGAAGTGGACTTGCCGGCCGATGTTGTGCAGCCGTGTTAAGATGTTGTCAAGGATGCGACGGGGGCACCGTGGCTTTCTCGAACTCCTCCAAGACTCGAATGTGCTCAAGGTAGACAGAGCGATAGTCGCAGCGGTAAAGGGACATCAGTCTTGATGCCGCTGGCCCACTCGTCGACGGAGCACTCAATCTATAAAGCCATCAGAACAGATCCGATGACGAATCGGAATACATACCGCAGTGAGGACCAGCGCCAAGGTGGGTTTTGGGCAGCATAGGTCCGAACAGCTCGGGGTGCATGGCCCCTTCGTCGCGGCGGCTGTTAAACCACATACTGTTGGTCGACTTTGGATTATCGGCCCTTTGAAGATTCCCTTGCGCTGTGCGGCAACGTCCGGGAATTCCTGCAAAGGGTGAGCTCAGAGTGAAAATGAAGGCACAAACTTACCTTGTAGCTATATCCCATGCCCTCTTTCAAGTCTTCTGCCCGCTGCCGATTCTTGCGGATGATCTTCTTGTTCTGGCCGCTTTCGAAGCCGAATATGAGCTCGACGAGAGCGCGGACTTTGGTCTTGAGCTCCCCGCGCATCTGGGATCCACGCCGCATAATCTAGAGGACGATTAGCAAGGATGTCGAGTAAAGCGTGAATCTTACCAATTTGGCAATATCCGGTGTCAAGCGCACAGCCACCTTCAGCTCCTCGCAGGCCGTGTCCCATGCGAGGTTAACCATTTTCGGCTCCGCGGTGGAGCCGGGGAATGCATCTTGAGTTGCGAGTAAGCATTGGTACCAGGTGTTGGCGATGCTGATAAGCTCCTGTGCGGTGTCGTCATAGTCCTTCGCCCGAGGGCGCCCCTTGATTATCGCTTATCTTCTGGGCCTGAGTCGGCCGGAGGTCATCGTCTTGGGCCGGGGAGCGAGCACGTTTGTCCCCTGGTGCTGGCGAACGGGACGGGCTGCGGCTTTCCGATCGGACGCGGGGCTCGCGGCGCTGCACAGGCTTTTGACGCAGGCGGCTGTCGTTGGCCGAAGTGGTCGAAGGCTGAGGACGCGAGCTGGAGGAGCCGGAGTGGAGGTCGAGCTGGACACGCTCGGGAAAGACATTCCCATTGATGGACTATGTCGACTCAGAAAGACATCCAAGTTAGAAGGAACAACGTACCCGGGGACGCGGCTCTTCGTCGATCTCGGTGGGCCTCGGTGCGACGGCAGAGTGGCGCCAGTCACTGATACTTCTCGAAGCCAGGCCTCGCCGAGGGCTATCAAACGCCTCGGGACGAGCACCACTGTGACGGCTGGGCCCCGCCTCAGCTTGACGGCTCGCAATCTTGGAAGGAAGAGAAAGTTAGTGTGAAGGCCACAAACAAATCATGCACATACAATGTAACGAAGGTCTTGCATCGGCTCCCGCGTTCGGCCGCGCAAGGGCTGCTCTGTGGCTATGGCTCTGGCTTGCATCGCTGGAACGCGGGTGTCGCGCTGCTGGAGGGTCTTCACCTTCTTCGGAAGCGGCTCCACGTCACGAGAGGTAAACTACAAGAGGTAAGTACTCGGTGGTATGAGAGAATTAAATACGCACTACACTGTCCTCGAGAGGTACGGGGGATTCACCCCTCTCGCGACGACGCTGTCTTTTCACGGCGTTAGTAGCTCTAGAAGTCTTGCGTGCAGCAGCTTCCTCCTTGTCGGCAACTGGAAATTAGGGTAAGTGCACTTGGTAGGATTTTATCTGGATGGACCACTCACGGCGCTGAGCTTCCTTCTCGCTGACACGGCGAGTCCTTGCAGCCCGGACAGGGTGCTCCTCGTCGTCGTCATCGGACACTGAAGGGTATCAGTATAGACATAAAAAAAGCGCAGACAGGATCGTACCTTGGTCAGCGCGCCTCTTTGCGACAGCGGGGGCATCCCCGTCATCAACGTCACTATTGCAGCCATCGTCGCCGTCCTCGACGGACACTGTAAAGGGAATGAGCATTGGGAGCGAAGGAAGGATGGCGTTTGACATACAGCTATTTTCTTCCTCCTCGTCTTCGTATTCTTCGTATTCTGTATGCGCGGGATGAGTCGGCGAGTGGGTGGCCAGGCTACAGCCATACCATCCTCTTCTTCGAGACGCTGCTTGGTGGGCACAGTGCGACGGGAGGACTGGGCTGGGAAGCGAAGTCAGTGTCATACAATGAAGATGGGCCGCGATAAGGCAGACATACTAAGATCGTTGTTCTCCTTGTCAGCAGCACGGCTGCGGGCGGTGGCGGCGGCGACCTTTGGTGCCGACTTGGTGCGCGAGTGTGTAGCGGGAGAGGCGAGCTTGGATTGGTTCGCCATGTAGAGACTGAGATAAGGGTGTAAGGGTGTATTCTTTTGGGGGGAGAGACTGAGGCGCTCGGGAGGACTCACGGTTTGTACAGGCCATCGGGGTGCTGCTTTTAAGTGACACGTCTGTTTGGTTCTTGTCAACGAACATGGTGGGGGGTGTTGGAGGAGATGTACGTGTTGTTATCGACGCAAACAAGGCCGCTTGATAAGCCTGCGGAGCGGGCCTGCACATCCGCCCCCTGAAACACGTTCCACATTGCGTCAGTCGGCGGCAGCGCGTGATAAGAAAAATACTTTACCTTGAGACCAAATTACGCTCGCTCGCCGATATGCCTGCACAATTTCGCTGCCCATACTGCCATACCTCTAAGCCCACCAGGAGCGCCGTCAACCGCCACATTTCCCAAAAAGCTGCATGCCGCGAAAAATGGCGGGAAAGTCTTGGAATTGTTGTCACCGTCGCGAGGGAGGAGAGCGAGGCCCCCGAGGAACCTCCTATGGGCTCGGAAACTCCCCCAGACCCAACATCTCCCATGTTCACCAGCCACGAGCTCCCAGAGGACGACGGCTCCGATGGCGCAGCCGATGGGTTTATTGCCCCGCCTCCTAGCGCTTCCCCGGAGCCGCCGGAGCCTCCCCAGTCCAGGAGAGCAACAGTCGAGGACATCTTGGACGAGGACGACCCACAGAATTTCAGCCGCTTCGTGGAGGCATTTCCCGGCGAGGAAGACTTTCCTGGCCGCGCAGCCTTTGTTGATGTGAATGCGACAACCCTTGGAGAAGGCGAGACAGTCTTCGAACGCATGCGTGCGGACCAACACGCCGCGGGGGTCGCTCCGCACACACCATTTTCGGATGAAGACGAGTGGGAGCTCGCAAACTGGCTCTCGAAGAACGTCAGCCAAACTGCGACAGATGCATATCTAAAATTGCCGATTGTGAGTTTCAGCCTCTGCTCCGGGACCTCTACTTACCTCATGCGCAGACTCAGCGTCGTACTAGAGTCTCCTACCACAACAACTACGCATATTTGCAGAAGGTAGACCAGCTGCCGACTGGGCCGGGGTGGAAATGCGAGATCGTGACGGCGGCGGGGAATCAATTAGACGAGAACGACGAGATGATGAAGGAGGATCTTGAGCTGTGGAAGCGCGACCCTGTTGAGTGCATCAAGGAGTTAATGGGGAACCCCGCTTTCCACGACTTTATGGCGTACGTACCCGAGCACATTTACGGCAACAAAACCGGGACCGAGGAGAGTCGCATATTCGACGAGATGTGGACAGCGGATTGGTGGTGGGAGATGCAGGTATGCCGCTGGAAATAATTCATGAGCGCTTTCTCAATCAAAAATCATAGAAGAGATTACCGCCGGGTGTCGTTATCAGCCCAGTAATCCTCTCGTCCGACAAGACTCAGCTCACGCGTCATCAAGGCGAGAAGACGGCGTGGCCGGTCTACCTCACCATCGGGAACATCTCCAAAGATATCCGTCGTCAGCCATCCGCACATGCAACGGTGCTTATAGGCTACTTACCGGTGTCAAAGCTCAAGTGCTTCACCGACGCGACACGTTCTCTGGCCGGATATCGCCTGTTCCATCACTGCATGCGCTCGCTTCTAAAGCCATTGGTGGAGGCTGGGAATAACGGAGTCGATATGGTCTGCGCCGATGGGTTCATCCGTCGCGTCCATCCCATCTTGGCGGCGTACGTCGCAGACTTTCCCGAGCAATGTCTTGTCGCTTGCTGCAAGGAAAAGCGGTGCCCGCGGTGTGTCGTTCATCGTAACGAGAGGGGCGGATCTGCTCCGTGTCCTCTGCGGGACGTCAAGGAGACACTGTCAACACTGGATGAGCATCAGCTGGGGAAGAAGCCGCCGGAGTTCGAGGAGGAGGGCTTACGCGCGGTGTATAATCCATTCTGGCGGGACCTCCCGTATACCGACATTTTCGCGTGTTTTACCCCCGACCTCCTTCACCAACTGCACCAGGGCGTGCTCAAGGACCATCTTGTCAAGTGGTGCGAAGCGCTTCTGGGGGAGGATGAGTTTGATGCTCGTTTCAAGGCCATGCACGCGCATGCAGGGCTCCGTCACTTCAAGAAGGGAATATCCGCTGTCTCGCAGTGGACAGGGACCGAGCACAAGGAGATGCAGCGCGTCTTCCTGGGTGTGCTGGCGGGCGCTGTTAACGCGCAAGTTCTCACCGTTGTCAAGTCATTGATTGACTTCATTTATTACGCCCAATTTCAGTCTCATACCACGAGAACTCTGGACACTCTCCAATACAGTCTGGACACCTTCCACACCAATAAAGCTATCCTCATAACGCTCGGCATTCGCGAGCACTTCAATATACCCAAAATTCACTCTCTTCAGCACTACGTCAGCGCCATTCGATCTCTTGGGAGCGCCGACGGCTACAACACAGAGGCGCCGGAACGCCTGCACATCGATTTTGCTAAGAAGGCCTACCGCTCCTCCAACAAGCGCGATTATACCTCGCAGATGACCGTGTGGCTTCAACGCCAAGAAGCCTTTGCTCTTCGACAATCTTACCTGGACTGGCTCGAGAACAAGTTGAGCTCGGAGCCTGAGGGCGAAGATGATGCTTCGGACGACGAAGGAGTCCCGTCTGCTGTGCAGCGCGGTGATAATACAGAGCTCACAGTCCAGGTGCCAGCATCGGCCATTCCATCCGTCACTTATTCCATTCCCAAAGCGGCATCATTTCCCGATGTTACTGTTGCTCAGCTCGAAACCATCCACGTGGCCATCGATTTCCTCCCGGCGTTTGCTCGCTTCATTCAAAAATTCTTCCCTCGGTGTTCTCTCGATCCCAGCCGCCACGACCGCTTCGCTGTCTACAAACAATTGTCGATCCGGCTGGCACGGAATCGCTTCATTTCCGACAAGGCCCATACCTGCCGCATACGCGCTACTCCAGCTATCCTCGCCAGGGGTCGTTCTCCCGGTGTGCCGGCACATTTTGATACAGCGCTCTCATCGAAGATCCCAGTCAATACCGCAACTCTTCTGGTGTCCAAGGTGCGTGATTCTTTTGTCGTATAAATCAGTGTTTGACGCCATGGCAGGGCTTCGCATCGCTCAAATCCGTGCCATATTTATGCTTCCGCCGCAATACGGCTCTTACCCTCATCCGCTTGCATATATTGAGTGGTTCACACCCTTCAACCAGCCTGAGAAGACCAGTGGCATGTACGTCGTTCACCGCTCCTCTCGTGCTCAGCGTCGTAACGCTGCCGTCGTTTCTGTCGAGCATCTTGTCCGCAATTGCCATTTGATGGGGAAGGCCGGGGCCAAAATCGATCGCACATGGACGACTGATAATGTCTTGGACAAAGCCTCCTACTTTTACTTCAACCCTTACATCAATGTAGACAGCTTCGCTCGAGATAGACATGGTTAAATCCAATTTTTAAAATATTTAGCGCTCTTTTAGATGTGACCTGTGTATTTTTAGCTCGCCCTTATATTGACTGTGCGTATAAAATATGGGTAACTGTGTACAGGACACATGATTTTTGACGTGATTTTGATTTAGAGCCCCCGCACTATAGACATGTTTCGAATTCGACTCGTAGAGTTGATCCGTGGGCACTGCCACAAGAATGCGCGCTTAAATGGCGCATTCTGTGGTAGTGCACTTATTTTGAGTCATTCCAAGCTTCGCCCAATGAGAGGGAATTAAACAGATATTCTTCAAGTAATATAACTGGAGCTAACTACTGCCGAAAAAAAATTGAGTGAACCATAGCCAATCTCTCAAGTATATATGGCTCGTGGACCACACGATAGCTCATGCTCAGAGCTATACTGAGGTATGTAGGCCGGGCACGGAGCTATAGTAATCTCTATAGATCCTGTATGTAGCTACTTCAGCACTGTAGAGCTACAGATCGTGAGCCAGAGCTATGGATGCTATAAAGTGCTATTTTCGGCTACATATCCGACCGGGCCGCTATTCCCCATAGAGTTTTTCCTGATGTTCTCCTTGTCCGCCATGCTAATCGAGGTATCGAAGAGCTCGGAGGTCGGATCTCGACAGCATTCATAGTATATGCCGGGGAGATAGAGAGAATGCCGTGGGTAGAAGCGATATCCAGAAATCGTCTTCCTGGATTTCCTTATATCCCGGCGGCAGTTTTCGAGCACGCCACTCGGACAACGACTTCGGATAAACAATCGTCAGAAGGGAAGTTATGCGAGTGCGGAGGTGGTCGACGTCGTATTTCGTAGCGAGCCTCAACAAGGCTGAGACGGTCGACAACCCGCTAACAGGTGATTTGACAAAGTACCCGGTCCGACGCGCCGTCAGCTCTCTGAGGCGCCGCGGAAACCAGGACGAGGTGTGTATCTCGGAAACCGGGGATTTGGTAAGGTATCTGAGACATGCGATGAACCTCCACTGTGCGGTAAAAATAGGCGGGGATCAGTACCCAGCATCATGAATAGCCAACAGAAAAAATCTCAGGTCCTGCGGAGTCGTGAAGGACTACTTACAAGCGGACACCCTTCGTACGTCTTCTGGACAGGCGCTGTGGTATCGCGAAAATATGGCGGAAGATGAGAGATGGTGCCGCCAAAACGCCGCGATATGCCCGAAACATGATCGTGCCTGTTTGCAAGAGCACTGTGCCATTGTCGAACCAGACATCGATCGTACGAATCCGTGAGCCACTGTTTTTTTGCACGTCCATGTTGGTTCGGAAGCTGAAGCGCATGACAATGATAATCGATCATCATTTGATGGCGGCCTTGCACTGCCACTTGAGGGAGCCGATGTTCAGTTTGTTCAGTGCATTTCTTGTTGGAGCGTTCCGCGTCGCTAAAATGTTAATGGATTCAAGTCCTAATTGTGACGGTGAGACTTACGGGATTGTAATCGAACTGTACTTGCCACTTGGCCTACCAAAACTACTGTTCACAAAAATACTGCCTGGCCATGGCAGCACCGTGCAGTATTGCTCTAACGACGCTCTATATTTAGGGGACATGTCTATGGCTCTATGGCTCTAAAAATCTCTATATTTTACTATGTAGCAACGTCGGTTTTCCAGATGTGCACCACAAAACTAGCAAGCTGTCGTTCAATCAAGACCCGGGGATAAGTAGTATTAGCCGATTCTCGGGCTATGTTTCCAAGAGATAAATCTACCATTGGACACAATACCGTTGGGACGCGCCATCCCGACGGATGGAATACGGTGCCCGAAGATGAGGGTCTGGAGGATTTTGATATTTTCTTCTGGTATTGTACATGATACAGGTGTCGAATATCGATGCGAAAAGTTACAGGCTTGGACATGTTGGAATAACAGAGTTATAACTAGGCGTTTATTCTTGCGTCTGCCTGTCTTCGACCAGGAAACTGCCCACAACCTCCATGAACCTCTCCCGCTCCTCGTAATGCGACATGTGGCTTGATTCCGCGAACGTAACCCATTTGACATGTGGGATCTCGAGGAAAAACGGGGCAACAACCATATCCTGCGCCTCATCGTAACGCCCGTTCAACAACAACGTCGGGACATTGATTTTATGCGCGTCTCGGATTGTAGACCAATCTTTAAGAGATCCGGTGATGTAGAACTCCGATGGCCCGTTCCTGAAGGTCGGTCAGCTAGGCCCATCATTTCACTGCGTACTCACATCGTCAGATAAACCGTTGGGTCTTTCTCGATCCAACCCAATCCTTCCACCAGGGGTTCAGGCATCGGGTCGATCCTGCACAGATAGCGGGCGTAGAACACGCTCACCGCCGCTTGATACTCGGCACTTTCCGTCGTACCATCCCTCTCGTGTTTATCCAGAGTGTCTTGGACATCCTGGGACAATTTTGTGCGCAGGCCGTTCTGAGCTTTTATCCAGAGCCCCATATCCGCTGGGCTGCTTGACAGGACCAGATGCTTCAGCCCCTCCGGCTGCGCAACTGCATGACGCGAGCCAAGCATCCCGCCCCATCTGAAAGTGAGCCGATCCGTCTCGGGTCAATATTAATGGACTACACGACAAGGGGCTCACGAGTGTCCAAGAAGATCGTAATCGTCCTGTATACCCAGGTGGCGGAGCAAATTATCGAGTTCGTCGAGGAACAGCTGTTCCGTCCAGAACGAGACGTCCCCCATTTTCTCCGGAAGATGTGTCGAGTATCCCGAGCCAAGTTGGTCATACAAAATGACAGGGATTGAGTACGCTCGGGTTAGGTCGGCGAGGACGAGGAGGTAGCTGTGGTTGACGCCGGGGCCTCCGTGCAGCGCGACAAGCGGGCGGCGGGACCCAAGGTTGCCGACGACCTTGTACCACGTCTTGCACAGCTTGCCTGCGGCGGGGACCGAGAAGTCGACCTCTCCTTCGACGGCTTTCAAGGGTGTAGACATCGTGGATGGTGGGGCTACAGAGCGGTGCAAGCCCATTTATATCCCGCCTACGATTTCGTGTGAGTGAAATAGCCAAGTTTGGTTGAATCTTTTCGCGCATGACAGGATTTCTCTCGCTTGGTCAGATATTGTGTGAGTGTCGGGCCGGCGCGGGTGTATTCCTGATCTCGGCATGCCTTAAGATTCGAGTTAGTTGAAGAATAGAACCAGCCGGTGTTTGAACCAGACTTTGAATAGCGCCGGCTTGTCAGATGTTCTCTATCAAGCGAATGAACTCCTTACCATCGGATGAACAGAAAGAAGCCCTGGGGTCAATTTGGACCTCCCACGATAAACCCAACCTCCGAGCCCTGGCCCATGGGAAAGGGTATCACGATTTGCCGCCGGGAAAGATCAAGTTTAGCCTTAAATTAATCATCGGCCCTCGCTGCCACCGTGTATGTCGGAGTGGTTGAAATCACCACGAACACGAAGTGAGCATAGATAATTACCGCACGTCTGGCACGAGCATCTCATCTGTCATCAGCATCTTTAGTGCACTCAACATTCAGGGCGAACTACAGACTGGTGACGCCCGTCCTCAAGACCATCTCAACGCGCTTCCCAAAAATAGAACGAAGTCAACAGAACAACAACTCCGAGTCCGGTGGATCTTCCGTCAGAACTATCTGCGCCACAAATAAATGCCACTCGTGGCAGGGATATGATAATCCGTATCAAGTCTTGCGATTCAATGAACGTCAAGGTTGCAAGTGCGGGAATTAATCTGTCCATGGAGAATCGCTGGAACCACAGGAGAGCTGGTCACCGCGGATCGAAGCTTGCAGACCAGTAGACGCCCAGTCAGCCTGTGTATTGGCTCCATCGAATTTTGTGTGTCTTCCCCGCGCGGAGGAACTCCTGGCGAGCGGAAGGCCCTTATCACAGGAATGAACTTGACGTTGTTGTTGCAGTGTGCCCAAGCGCTGCACACGCGGAGGGGCCCCATACCCGCCGGATACAGAGAAGTAGTGGAAGCGCAGGTGCTTATATGAGAATGGGGGTAGATGCGACCTAACCAAGAGTCCTGAGGATCCATCCGGCCATTCAGCTTTCCTTTGGAAATCTGGGGCATTTTTATTTTTATTTTATTTTATTTTTTGGAGCGTTTGGGATAATGAGTTTCGGTCTGCAGAAGCATTCCAAAGTTATCCGCTGGGTCTACTAGAAATTCTAGTTAATGCCAAAGAGGTTGTCCAGGGAGGAAATGCCATTAAGCACAAGTACCATAGTGTGGGACTCCAGCCTTCATAAAGTTATCCTATCCCATTTCTTGAATCATTCAATCTCAACGGCTGTATACCCACTAAAACTCCCACTGTGTATGTCCAGTCATCCGAAATCATAAATGAAAACACTAATAACTCAACAGTTGTGAATCATTTCAGCCGGGTTTTCCGCGGGAGGAGGGTGATGCCGCAGATTTTTTTCCTCCCTCGATAGAGTATTTTGGCGATGGAACGCAAGACAGAGGATCGAGATCAACGCGAATTATTCGGGATCGGATCCGATCGGAACAACATCGGGGCCGAACGGAATTTACGGCCGGGGTGACACAAATGGAATGACAAGGAGGAACTAAACGTTACGCAAAAGAGATCACGAAAATCAGCGGTCCGGGCTCCTCCTGTCTCGACAGGCAGTCAACAGGGTCTCATAAAAGGACACATCTTAGAACCGAACTCCCACCATGTCTTCTCAACGTTCAATTGCTATCGTCGGGGCTGGCCTTGGCGGTATGTGTTTTCTATTACCTCCCCCTCTTCAACCACTCACTCATTTTATTTAGGCCTCGCCTGTGCACGCGTTTTGCAGCTGCAAAATATACCAGTCATTATATACGAACGCGAACCGACCCCTGAATCTCGCCAGCAAGGAGGGTCGCTCGATATGCATTCCGACTCTGGGTTCAAGGCGCTCCAGATGGCGGAGCTCGTCGATGAGTTCAAGAAGTTCGCGCGGTACGAAGATCAACAGATGAAGATCGTGGGGATGGATGGCACTGTCCACTTTACAGACAGTGAGCAGCCGCCTGAGGGCTCGGAAAGTGATCGTCCCGAGATCGATAGGACTCAGGTGCGTGGCATTTTGCTGGACTCGTTGAAACCCGGTACAGTCAAGTGAGTACCTCCCTTCCATAGCGACGAGCATAGTCCTCTCGTACGTTCGCGACACTGGCAGGCTCCCCCGCTACGCCCTCTAGTACGCATCTCCTGCAGGACCAATGATAATAGGTGGGGAGGCCTGATGCGATTCCTGACATGATTTGGGAATTTTGGCCTCCAGGCCTGCTCAAAATCCTGACAAAATTTTGATTTTGGCGCGAAGGCCTGGTCAAAATCCTGACATACCCGCGGTAGTGGGAGAATTTTTTTCGAAAAATAGCCCTGGGAGCCCCCAAATGGGGCCGAAAATCAGGCCTGATGTGTGTTTCCTGACATTTTCAACCAAATTTGGGGGTCTAGGCCTGTTTGAATCCTGACATTTTTTCCAAATCAGTCCTGACATTTTGGGTCCGAAAAAATCAGGCCTTTATGGGGATTATCATTGGTCCTTCTCCTGCCCCGGCCTCTCTTTCTTTCTCTTTTACTTCTACTCTTACTTTATTCTCATTTCCTTCCCTCATCTCTCACAAACTCGCCTCTCACATACAACCGACTTGACTTGCATTAGATACGACACGAGACCCACACTCCAAACCTCACTCATAGCAGGCCCCGGGAAGCTCCACCAAGGGGTTGTCCGAAAATTTGGGTTTTTGAGGGCAAAATTTGGCCATTTCCTTGTCCGATTTTTGGGTTTTTGAGGCTCTGAAGTCGTCCAACCCTGTCCGGAATTTGGGTTTTCGAGGCTCAGTGGGGAATTACTGGACTAAACTTTCGACTCAAGGCAGCCAAGTCCATTTTCGCCGGAAACACCCATTTGAGCGCATTAAGAGTGGATAGGGAGCAAAAAGGAGGGAAAACAGCAATTTGCCGCAAAACCAAGCCAAAAACACAGCATTTGTTCAGCGGACTCACATATGTGATGCGTGATAAGCCTTGTCCGATATTGGGTTTTTGAGGTCCAGAATACAGCAAAAAATTGGGTTTTTGAGGCCGAAATCCAAGAAATTTCCGGACAACCCTTTGGTGGAGCTTCCCGGGGCCTCTCATAGCACCTCCCGACGTATATACTCCAGCCCCACTGCACCCGCTACTCGCCTACCCGTCCGCGACCGCTAGTCTACCTTGCCTGTACTACATATAGCGCGACATGGGCCCCCAGGGGCCCGCATGCGCTCAAATGGAACTTTGATTTGATTTGATTCGATTTGATACTTAATCGCTAAAATCCTATTGTTCGTGACATATGTCACGCGTGACATTTCCTCCTCTGGCATCTCCCTCGATTGCTTGACCTCGAAGCGGGCACTCTTGTGTGCTCTAAATACCCGGCGCTTCGGTACGATGATGGGGCAACATAGCGCGGTTGGATTGGAACTGCGGCCACACTAATCGTGCCGGGGGGCCGCCTCAATGCGGAGTTTGAAGGCACAATGGAGGTCTTAATCAAAGACAGTGGGCTTTTATAAAGGGCCTTGTTGCATCTGCCGAGGAGTCTTTTGCCCTTGCTCACCGACCCCCATATCCTCCACGCCATGCACTACGAACTCCCCATCGGCGCGTTCATCGCAGCCCTCCTCGTTCTCGTTCCGCTGCCGTGGCATTGGCGCGCACGCAACGTTCCGACACTATCTATTATTGCCTGGCTCTTCTTGTCCAACATCATGCTGGGCGTAAACTCTATTATTTGGGCGGATAATATCCGCATCGTTGCACGCGTGTGGTGCGATGTCGGTGAGCGGTCTTTGTTGCCCGTAACTGGCTTCGCATACTGACTGTCAGCTCAGCTACCAAGTTCCAGGTTGGCGCGACGATGGCGCTGCCGGCTTGCTGTCTTTGTTTGTGCATCCACCTCGAGCGTATCGCCTCCGTGCGCCAGGTGCGCACGACCGTCGAGCAGAAGCATCGGCGAATGCTCTTTGATCTCTCGATGTGCTGGGGCTTGCCCATCATCAGTATGGCTCTCCGTGAGTCAAATTCTACCCTCATGTCTGACTTGCCCAACTCATATTCCCGCCGCAGACTACGTCGTCCAGGGACATCGCTTCGACATCGTTGAGGACTTCGGCTGCCGCCCCGCGACCTACGTCTCCGTCGCGGCGATCTGCCTGGTGTGGGTACCACAGCTCATTGTCGTCGTCCTCACGCTCGTCTTCGCCGGCGCTGCGCTTTACCACTTCTTCCGCCGCCGCCTCACCTTCGCGCGCCACCTGCAGGACTCCAACTCCGCGCTCACCACCTCGCGCTATTTCCGGCTCATGGCCATGGCCATCGTCCAGATGGTCTGGGCAACCTTCATCACCGTCATCAATATGTGGCTCACCTGCCGCGACGGACTGCGGCCTTGGATCTCGTGGGCGGACGTCCACAGCAACTTCGGGCGCATTGCGGCGTTCCCCCGCGTGTTCATTCCCGCCGAGCAGTGGGCTTGGACGTACTTCATCTTCTGGACCCTCCCCCTCACCGCCGTCATGTTCTTCTCGTTCTTCGCGTTCGGGCAGGACGCAGTCAAGGAGTACCGCGCCTGCTTCGGCGCGGTTCGCCGCATCGTGCACCTCCCCGAGAAGGCGAACCCCGTGCAGTCCTTCAACTCCTTCGCCCCGCGCTTCCCCAAGGCCGGGCGCCAGTCGACCGCTGCCTCGGACCACGCGCCGGCCACGGAGACGGATACCGTGTACTCCAAGGCCGCCGCCGACGACTTTGCCCTCACGCCGCGCTCGACGTTCTCCTTCGGAACCTCCCCTCCTTACGACGCCCACGGCGCACACGACTATGACGCGCATTCAATGCACAAGGCCGCCTCGCTTTCCGACGCGCCTCCCGCCCTCAAACACGACGTAAACGACATGGCTTGACGCCTCGACGACACCGTCCCCTCATTCCTTACTGTATTTTTAGTCCCTGCATTATCTGTGGCATGGTACTCTACGCACCCTAACGTACACGCTCCCTCGCATTGTCCTTTCTCAAAATTTTATTATTTTCGTTAACCTCTGTATCGGATGCAATAAAATACCTCGGGAATAAAAGAAAGCGGGCGTCCCCCTATGAATGGTTTCGATCGTCCAATCGGATGTCTTCTTCACGAAGAATGCAAAGCCCTGTGGCCACGACCAGAAAACCGTCTCAATTTCCTTTTACGGACAATGCGGAGTTTGAATTTCTGAGAATTTCGTCGGCGACGCTTGCTCGTCCCCTTCCAGGGAACAAAGGGACAATGGCGCCCCGACAATGGGATCACCAGCCCGCACACTTTGTTCCAAGCCACAATGCAACTTAGGTCGGAATATAAATAATGGGCCGTCGAGCAAGGATTCTCCACCGATTTCGCCCCCTGCCCGAATATTGCCCACTGCCCACCCGCTCTCCACTATCCGCGCCCTCACTGCTTTACATCACCCATCCACTCTACCACCCACCCCGCCACACACACGCACCCGCCCGCAATGGATCAATTCACCAACGAGCTCGTCTTCCTCGCGCCCGCTTCCCCGGAGCTCTCCCCGCCCGACATGCGCTGCGGCGAGGAGGATGGCGCCCCGCTTGATGCGGACACTGGAGCAGCGTACGGCGCAACATGCGTCATCTCATGAGCTCCCGCATCACTATGATCCCTCATCGCATCCCGTACCTCGTACGTCGCCGCCGCTCCCTTGCCACCCTTTTCTAACACGCTTCACAGATCTATTTCATTATGCCAATATCATTATCCCCGTACCCCGGCGCATTCCACTCCTTCCCTCAGTTTCCTCTCTGCGGTCGAATGGTACGTCTCTTCCTCGCTTGTCTGCATTCCCTCGTTAATTTATTTCTGCTTCAGTACCTGCTTTACTCGCCCGCCGTACCTTACCACGCTTCGCTTTCCCGCCTTTTATTTCACATACAATGGCCACCCGGCGCTCTCTGCCTCTGTACTAGAATGCACTGTACTCATACCACGGAAATGAAGCACATGCGAATCCGCTGGCGGGTTTTTTGAGTTTTTTGAGCTTATCGACGATTCGGGCGTCTCGTGCACCTCTATTTTCCGGGTTCTTCCCCCTTCGACCTCGGGTCAATGTGTGTTCCCTATGATCTGTTAAACCTACAGTTAGACCGCATCATCTGGGTCAACCATTGAAATTGATATCAGCCACACCGTTCTGCCAGTCTCCACTCAATTTTTGACACTATCTCAGCACTACGCCGTCCAGCATCGCGTTATTCTACCGCCGCTTGATTATTGACCTAGAACGTCTTAGAATTTTGATGAGCGTCGCAGTGGTTGATACCTCTTTTCGACTTTTGCCCTTTCGTACGGTTGAGTGGTTGGAACGCCTCGAGCCACGTCAGGGAAACCGTCGTAAAGACGGCGTCAAGACCGCTCACATTTAAAAAAAAAACCAGCGTTCCGAGTTGAATCCGGTTGAAGTTCGTTTAAATATATATAAGGTGAATACCGAACTCCTAGGTGCGGGACAGATCCATTCGGAAGACCTTGAAGAGGTGCCCCAGTGTGAGTTGAATTTTGGGCGAACAACTCGTAAATCAGGTGTTCTTGAAGCTAAGTCTACCTTCCTAAAGCGACAAAAAATCGAGACAACCACATGAGAAATATTTTCGAACGTCCACAAGTCGATCTCAGTGTCGGGATCAACTCGAGGATACGTTTCTCTCGAATCCTGAACCGCATCGGAATGTAGCCGTGGATAGCTGTCGGGCAGACTGCTTTTTATAGTTGTAATGTTCAAGTTGGATGGTTGTTTTGAGGCGGGAGGAAATCTTTCCGAGGAAATATGACGCGGTTAATACATTATTCAAGATTGCGCCAGGATGCGGGGAGGGAGCGATTTAGAGCCGATGCATGAGCATCGCAGACAAAAAATGAAATTAGAGGTCGCACATATTTGTGGAACTTGACTGTAACCAAATGCCGATCCCACTTTATGCCAAGCCGACGGATGTAGCACATAAATCGTCGACTGAAACCCGACAAGAACGCTGCAAGCTCGCGATGGATACCATCCAAGAACTGGTGACAGTACGTACAGCCTTGGCAGACTAAGACGATTGCGACGAGGAAACAGGGCATAGATTGGTTGCGGACAGACCGTAAGGGCTAGCCGGGCTACATAGAGTTGAGGCAAGTATACGTAGGTAAGCGTAACGAGAAAAGCATAGGTAGGTAGGTTGTAGGTAGGTTGTAGGTAGGTAGGTAGTTAGTTAAGTACGGAAAAAAAGTAACTGCATAGGGCGATCCGCAGGATCTTTTGCTTGAGCGTATGGATGGATGGTAAGAGTACAGTGATGATGCGGGTGGTGATACATTGGCGCCGGCGTCGACAAGGGACGGGGCGGGTACAGGTTTTGCGTTTTACGTCTTGCGTCGGCAGACGAATAGATAGATAAATAGATAGATAATGGATGAGGCGGCATAGAGTTTTGGCTTGATTTGATTTTTTGCTGATTTGAGTTTATCGCGACGTCGAGCGCGGTTGGGCCCAGCGGTGGTGGCAGCGCTGGGGCCCGCTCGCGGTCGAGGAGCGCGCGCGAGGCGCTCGACGTCGGTGCATAGATGGACATCCGCCGTGATCGGAGAATCTTCTTCCTCCGCCGCCCCACCGCCGCGCCGCGCCACGTCAACGGGCGTGTATGTATAGCCTGCTCGCAGGTGCTGTCGGAGCTACCCGGGCGAGGGTCACGTCGTGACCTCCGCCAGCGGGCTCCGCGGCAGGAGGCCGTCGACAGAGGTGCCCCCCCGCGTGCTCTGGGAAAGCAGGCTATCGAGCGACGGCATGGGCTGCGGGCCCTCCAGCAGAGAGCGCCGCGGGAGGAGGGCGTCGACGAACGTACCGCCTAGGGTGGTCTGGGAGAGCAGGCTGTCGATCGTGGGCATCGGCTCCAGGGTGTGGCAGTCGAGGAGCGCCAGGATATCCTTCTCCGCGACGGCGCTGGGAACACGCTCCTCGCCCGGGTGCATCTCGTCCGGCTCTTCGAAGAGGAGGCCCTCGCTGAGGATGCGGCGCGGGGAGGCCATGCGCTCGGCTTTGTCGAGGAGGAGCGCGGAGCCCTCGGCCTGCCAGCGCGCGACGAGCGAGACGCAGCCTTCGAAGGATGCGAGGCCCGCCATGTGGGTGATGGTGCCGGGGTTGTTTTCGGTGATGGCGAGGAGCTCGTCGAGCCCGGGGTCGTCGGGGGACACGTCAGAGATGTCGAGGAAGGTGTCGCGCGCGGCAGACGAGGGAAGGGGCGACATCGTCGGTAGGAAGGGGCGCGTCCAGCGGACTTGGCGCGGGCGCTCACCACCGCGGATGGTTACCTGCAGTAAGACGTTAGGATCGACGTGTTTATCAGGAAGGGTGGAGAGCTCACCATGATGGTGACGTGGTGGAGGTCGGCGAGGAGCGAGAGGAAGTCCTCGACGTCGGTGCGGGTCTCGTGCGGCTTCCAGGCCCTGTCAAGGGCGTCAAGGATGAGGAGGACCGGGGTCTCCTCCGTCGCGATCGTGGAGAGGTGACGGATGACCGGCTTCTTGCCCGTGCTCTCGAGATTCAGGTGGAGGGCAATAGCCGCGACGAGCTGCTTGGCGTCGGTCGCGCCGTCACACTCGACAAAGTAGCGGTGGATGCCGAATATCTGGGAGACATCCGAGTGGTGGCTCGTGGCGAGCGCCACGGCCGTCTTGCCCACGCCCTCCGCGCCGCAGATGGTGATGCGCGCGGGGTCGGACATGGAGCGCTTGATTGTTTCGGTGAGGTGCTTCACTTCCTCCTCCCGCCCGTAGAAGATTTTGGGCGACGCAGGCAGCATCGAGACGCTGGGGTACACAATTAGTATGGAGACAGGATATATGGGCCGAGAATAGGCACCTGCGGGTCTGGTCAGTTTTGACGCCCGAGGGGCGCTTCTTGCGTGGCGACGAGGGCCGCGAGCCGTCGGAGCCCGAGGTAGAGGAGCGTTTGGGCCTAGAGCGCTTCTCCTTAAGGATAGCGATTAGCTCCTCATGGCGCTGGGTAGCGTCTTTCTGAGGGAGAGTGAGCAAACGTCTACAAAGAGGCCGAGGACGATCGCACCTGCATCTCTGCCATCGTCATCGCGGCGATGATGCCAGACTGGACCTAGGATCCTTGTTAGTTGTATCCGGCTGATTCACGCTTTCGACGACATACCCCGAAGACGTCCAGTGCGTGCTTCAGTCCCGCATTGCACTCCGTGATAAGGTCCGCGTCCTCCATCGAGCGGAACACCCGGCGCCAGAATCCGCCATTGACCTGGCTGCGCACGAAGCTGAGGATCTTCTCGAGGGTCCTGGAGACGGTGTTAGCGGGTGGCGATCCCAATTAGGAAACGAGCAGCGGCGTACTCGGAAAATTGAGTGATGCTGCGAATCATCGCGGGGGCGAGCTCCGCCTCCGAATCGCGGCAGATGTTGATAATGGCGCAGACTAGCTCATACGCCCGCTCGGTCATCTTGACACAAGCTAGCCGAGAAAAAAAAGAAATCAATACTTTCGCCAATTATTTGTGACGCAGATTGAGCTCACCCTCTTTGTTGTCCTTCACCCTCTACACGATAAGACGTGGTGGTCAGCGGAGGTAAGGAAGGAGCGCTGGCAGCAACGCACCTGGACTGTCTCCATGATTAAGAGCGACACGCTGGCTATCGCTTGCAAATACGGCTGGTTAGACGCATTGCCGATATCCTTGAGCAGCGTGCACGCCACAGTCCCATATTGCAGGACGCGGTCCTTGTTGCTCGCTCGACGGATTGTGAGCGTCATCGCGGTGGCGAGGGAGTGGCAGCAAGACAAGAAGCACGGTGGGAAGAGATATCAGCGATGCCCAATCCACATTTATTGCGAAGATGCCATCAGGGACGCGCAGATAACCAGGCCGATGGAGCGTACCTGATTGGTCTGTTTAGGCGCCGAAATAACGATTAAAAATCAGCTGGCGTGGGATCCGCGAAACGAATGATCAGCGCTGAAGCGAGGTCGGCAGCGGTTTCACGGGGCTATTGCGACCGGCGTACTCGGAAAATCCTGCTGGTTTCTTCTTCAACCACCCAGCACAACCCCAGCACGTCTGAAGAGAAGTCGAAGGCCAGCGACGATATCGGAAGCTGAGCACACGGAAAGACTTGGTGTTTTGATTGGCCGATCATACAGACAAATTCGGCGGAGACAAAAAGCGGACAAGTGCGGGCGCCGGTAATCCACTGAATCAGCGAGGCCAGACTCCGATGAACGAGGCAGTGTCAGCCCCTGGCGACAACGAAAGCCTATCACTTCATTTATCCTTTCCTCACTCTCTCGCCTACGGTGGTCAGAGCCAAGTCAGAGCGAATGCAGACGACTGGTCCTTCTGATTTCGCTGCTGGGTGGGGCTTAGAGAGGGAAACCTGGAACGGGAAGCGAGCCTTACTGACGTCGAGGTGATGATTCAAGACCAAGTCAGCGCTGACATCGGTCGCTACCGAGCTAGTGATGCTCCTGGGCGTCCCGCGTCGCACGGAAAAGACTGGTCGGCTGAGGCCTAGGTTGGCTGCGTGACTTCACCGCAGACTGTGTGCATGCATCAAGTCCTAGCCGAGGAAACAATATATTTGCAGAGCAGAGAGGCGCCTTTCCACGCGTCGGAGGGCGGTCGTGGCGGGAGGTCACAGCATCAGAAAAACCGGGGCATGTAGCTATGGAGCTATCCAGCACTGGACAGCACTATGAAAAAAGGATGTAGCTATGAGTCGCTGGATAGTACTGGATAGTGCTGCATAGGGTGGCCACAGCTGCGGTTTTCCTGATGCAGGTATGGCGTGACGGCTGAATCGGGCGACCTACCTCGTACCATCTAGCCATCGTACCATCGAGGTAAAGCGACGTTTACTGCACGCACCTCTTGGCTCAATACGTTGGGCTCATCCTGACGACAAGAATGTTCGTTCCGCGTATTTTGCCGGCACCCGATTCTGTACCGGAAAGCAGCTCCTTTGCGTCTCTTGTGTTTCCAGCCACCGACTCGCCGCAGCCGCTAGCCAGCGCGAAGACGGATCTTGCGAAGGTGAGCCGGATTATATATCGTCGTAAGCCGCGTCTCACACGGCGAACGATGCAGTCAGTGATTGAATGGCTCTGTGTTATTGTTGTAAATATAACCAAAACTATCTCCACTCGGCGGGCTAAAGCGCGTTCTGGCGCAGGCCGTTATTCTAATCATCTGCCTCTTCATACGAAGGTTTGTCTCTCCGCGTAGTATCCTAAATTCTCGCTGAGTCCAACCCGACAGGCTGGCCAGCCCGCGCGCCATGCGCTCGCATACGCTGTTCGACGATCCCGCGCCTGCTAGCGACGCCTATCTCTACACCTACGCATACCGAGGCGTCCCCATGATGCACCACCCCACGTACCCTTCTCCCGCCCGCGTCCGCACCCACCCGCCCCTCTACGCGATGCGTGCGCCGGACATCGGCGCGGGCGGATGTCGCGCGAACGAGGACATGGAGCTCGTCCTCGGCACTGCAGATTTCCTGCCGGCGTACGACGGCTTTGATCGTCCACCGAAGTACATATGCGCGGAGCGGCCCGCTGAACGCCCCGCCGATGAAGCCCCCGGTGTTGAAGGGCAAAGCACGGCAGCAGCAGAGCCGCCAGATGGACCATCGACATCAACCGCAGGATAGATATTTGCTGGTGGTTGTGAATTTCCTTCTGGTTGATTTCATCTTGCTGATCCCGTATTGCATACCGCTCTACGTCTGCATCCCGCTTTCTTGTTTGTTCCTTCATTTTTTTCAACATGAATTCATTATGCACTATTTGAGGACGCTGATCCTCGCATCAATCACGTCGAATAACCACGGGACGGTGACACTTTTAGAACATGCGCCACTGACCAAGGACAACCCTCTTCATCTTTGATGAAGCAAAACTCCCGCATTGCCAACCGACAGCCTGCGGAGCTCATGCCACTACAGTTTACCTTCCGCCCGTCTGACTTCGTCCCCAGCGAATCGAGGCGCCAACGCCCATGAAATGATATTCAACCGCGCCGCTCTTTTCTCTTTCCCGTGTGCCTTAGCCGACGAAGATCGCTCGGGAGTCCCCGCTTCGATTCCCACGTACACCATTCGAAGCGCACCTTGGGATGCGAGGCGCACGCATGGGGATTGGGCGCAGGCCATCTGCGACGGGCGATAATCATCGATGCCATCATTGAGGCGGTGCGCCGTTTCAGCCGTGCGCGTCCACCGGGAATTAATTGATTGTGTGCTGGGCTATGGAGTGGGCGGACTGGGGTAACCGCAAATACATACCAAAAATCAACGGGGACGCGGGTCGGGGAGGGGAGTGCGGAATGGTTGGATTTGGAATAGCGGCACGTTTGAAACCGAAACCGAGCTAACGATGCCCGCACCCTGCCCGTATTTCTCCGGGCATCCAATTCAAATTGAATGAAATATAACCAGCTGCTCGTAGTCTATAGACGGGTATCCAGGTCAAGAGGGGATATTTGGGGGGTATTTTGAGAACCGACAGCGAAGGTATAGTAAAGTCCGAAGTTTACGCCGCGATACGGAGCTGATCCGCGCCGTCTACATGATCTGCTACTTCTTTAGAGGTCCTTTAGTAAACTTAAGATTTTAAGGTAATTTACTTGCTGAAAGTAAACATTCATGATCACATTGGTTCCATCCACTTGGCTGGAATGAGGGCTTGGCAACTGTATGTACTGGCGGACAGACGGCGGATAGCGGCGGACTCGGATATTTGCTATCTGTGGAGTTCATTTGCACCCAAGCATTCCTGTAGCCGATTTAGGGAAACAGGTCTACAAGCACCTAATCCAATCTCCGATCATGGCGGCTTCTACCGGCTTTCCTTTTCCGTGTATCGGTCAGTTCCGAGACCCTGAGTCTAGACTCCTTCCTTTGCTGGCCTGCTAAAAGCAGCTTTCCAGCCTTTCCTTTTCTCATCTTGCCGCAGCAACTCCCGAGATGAGTCTAGGCTCCTTCCTTTTCCGGCCTCCTAAAAGCAGCTTCATCTTGCCGCGGCAACTCCCGAGACGAGCCTAGATTCCTTCCTTTTCTGGCGTCCTAAAATAGCTTTCAGTTTGCCGCGGCAACTCCCGATCCTTTTCCGGCCCCCTCATTAACTCAGATCGACTGGTCTATGTATGTAACAAAATCCAAAATTTTAAAAGCAGGCTGAGCAGCATGTATTCCCAACACCCATGCATCCTATTTATGCTGCAGTCTGTCAGAATTTCAGAATTTGCATTCGCAGTGGCGTTTGTAGGTGAGACAGTTAATGTGGAGGCACTGGAGGTTACGGGGGTGCCCGGAGGGCCTTATGAATCTGACAGTACTCCTCCACTAGACCAATTAGGCACATCGCTCGCATCGCCGCTATCAGGAAGGCAACCGCATCACCGCTATCAAATGGCTGTGCTTTTACGATCCAGGTGAATGGGGGTCCCTCGGCCACCGAGGGAGTCCGTTGTAAGAATTCGAACCGAGACCGAGTCCTGCCCGGACTGATATCCCACGGAACAACAGAATAAATCAGCGCGATGCGACGAAGGTTTCTCTGCGCGATGATATATAGATATGAACAATCCATTTCGGCACGATAACCCTACTTGAATCCAACTTGAACAAGCTTGTTGAACGCTGACGTATCACCCCGGGTCCTCGTTCGAATCGAGGTGCTGTTCTGCTCCGGACAACCCGACCATTTTTTGATCTCTTTCGCAACTTTCGCGCACCCTTGGCGCCCCCCCATCAGCCATTTGACATATATAACCCCTAACCCTAACCCTAGGGCCGCCAACCACAAACGAGGAAGAAAGTACTACTAGTAGCATGGTGTACACGGCGCATGCACACGGGGACTCTTCGACCCGAGGTTACGAGTACTACTGTAACTCGTTTTTAGGAACCACGAAGCGGGTCCAAAACATCTGGTGATTTATTAGTCCTGTTTTAACGAAGTACGGGCAATGGTGGCTGTATGTGAAGCGACAATAGTGAAAAAGCCTTCATTTTTTGTGATATTGTACAGCCACAAACCCTAACCCTCGTACATCCCCTTACCTAATCACTACTCGTTCTTTTGGTTTTGCCTCTGTCTCCCGCACTTGTGCGGTTCTTTTTTGCGCGAATCATTTTCGAATGTGTTCCTTATGGTCCCATACAACTTTCAGCATGCAAATTGGACCCGTTACCTCTGGTTTGCATTGAATTCCTTGTGGCTGTGTCTCTGTGTTTGGTCTCGGCAGATTTCCCCGCCGCCCTCCACCCTTCCAATTTGGTAATATCACCTTAAATTGGGTCGGCTTTACATTGTGTATATCAGATCAACATGCCCACCCAAACTGGCCAGTGTCCGGCCATGTACCGTGCATTCGGGTCGCTGCCTGCCAAAATTTGTCGTGAACACGTGCACTTTTCTCACGGTGATTGTGCTTGGCTGGTTCGACAATTTCGGAATTTTGATAGTCGTAGTAGGCTCTAACCCATTTTAGCCCAATCTCGAGAGTGAGTTGAAACTCCGACGGCCGGCACCACGTTTCGGCCTGATGTCGGAGTTTCAATTGAATTGTGAGGTAAATAGGAAAGTCCGGGAGTGATTCTGGTTTGCCAAGTCCGTACAAAGAAATTGGAGTACTCGTACCCGCCAGGCCCCGCCACGGCCTCACCCCCAAGTATGTTAATGCACAGACCATTCGTTACCGGACCTTGCATGTACATCTTGCGAGGATGCTGAATCTGGATTATTCACACAGGATGAATATCTAGAAAATCCATGCCAGAATAGCAGTGAGATATCTTGAAACATATTTATAATAACTTGGTCCAAAACTGAAAGACCTTAAAAGACCTTTGTTTTGTTTAGAATGTCTTTCTTGTAAGCGGTGGGATCTGAAAGATATTCAGAAGACAATAAAGGCATTTTGAATCGGTTCTGTGTTTTCCAACCTGCCAACATTAGAAAGCCATTGTAAATATTTTCTCCATTCCTTTTCGATGTTTTGGCATGCATTTGGTAGTTATCCTCCCTGTGTCAGGAAAAAAACGCAGAGAAGTTCAGGGCGCTGCCAATAAAGGGGATCTGTCCTTGCAGAGGTCCTTCGTCTCTGGACTTGGGTGAATGAGCGTATGCAAATATTATGTGTGTAGATTACACGATTTTACTCTATCCTCCGTCATCGCTTTGAACGAACTGCACATTGCCAAAGAACGGAGTCATGTGGAGGTTCGCATCGCTCGGCTGGTTCCATCCCCACGCGCCGTAGAACTGAGCAGGGAATGTCGCGGGGGCGGTGATGATACGGAAGAAGTTCATGCGCCACTGGGTGCCCTTCGTGTTGAGAATCTGTGGATCCTGTGTGATCCAACTAGCCAGCTGGAGAATCTTCCAGATTGCTCCTTACTAATCATTGTTGAACTCAGTAGAATATTCTAGATCATCTGTGTAGTAGTATAAATACCCCGTAATGTATCGGGCACTGGCATCCGTTTGCCAGGCACTGCCCTAGCCTTAGTCAAGCGGAACTTGCTTGTTTTCTGACTCGTTGCTCTAAGCTTAACCGCTTAGTCTTACGCGCACACAAAAATCCAACACTTCGCCAGCCCGTCGTCAACGTTGAAGAGCCCGAGCGGGATGCGCGCTCGACACTCACAGGCCCTTGGGCTTGTCGACGGTCGTGACGGCGGTCATCCTGTTCACAAGCAGCTCGGGGATGTAGAAGGTGTCGAACGGCGCGCCGTCCGCGCGGACCTTGCGGTTCAAATAGGCCGTACCATTCAATGCCGACGGCCCGAGGGCTAGGTGCTGGCAATGCGTCATGCGCACCTTTGGATGCGAGGCGCACGAATAGGGATTAGGCGCAGGTCATCTGCAATGGGCGATACTCGTCGATGCATCATGGAGGCGGTGCGCCGTTTCACCTAGCGCCAACCGACAATTAATTGAGTGTGGGCTGGTGGCCCGTGGAGTAGGCGGACTGGGGTAACCGTATCAAAATCCATGGCGGGTCGGGTAGGGGGAGTGCGGAGTGGTTGGATTTGGAATAGCGGGAGTTTGAAACCGAAACCGAGCTAATGATGCCGGCCGGTTCATTCAGGACGACTCCTGCCAATCGATATCTCGTTCCCTGTATCAGTTCTGAGCCCCCCCTCCGACCACCAGAAGTTTCTCCTTGGCGACAGGCTACATGTAGTGATGTGCAGGTCGGGGCGGGCTTGGGCTTGAGAAAATCCCCGACCCGACCCGAGCCCGCTAGTAGGGCCCGGGTCGGGTCGGGCTTGAGCTTGAGCCCAGGCTTGACTGTATTTTTTGCTCCCTGCATTCAAGTAAGTTTTGTAGCAGATTCGGTGTTCTGTATATGATTACTCACTGTAAGTCTCATTCTGTAAATTTTTGAACCCTCACAGACAGTTTTTTCAACACCACTGTTTAACCATCACTCTATCAAAATGATTCGACCTACTATCGCGGCTTGCCAAGCACATTCAAGGTGAGAAGACCTGCTGGGGTGCTGTATTTCAGTTTACCAATGTTGAACTGCCTCGTTACCATTTCATTTGAAAAATCCAACCCCGAGTGGGACCCACTGAGGCCCGGGCACAAGCCCGGGTCTCAGGGGGCAAAATTCTGCGCCCGACCATCTGAGCCCTACCTCGGGTCGGGCCTGGGCTTCAAGCCCAACCCGGCACATCACTAGCTACATGGGCATTCTACACCTCACAGCGTTTGGATCAGGAGTTTTTCCACGCAAACTCGCCACCTTCCAATTCCATCCACACTGGTCGCTGTTAGTGATATCTTTGGACAGCCATATCCTTCAAACTCTTTCGACCCACATGTTCCTTTTTTTAACTATTCCGACACCCACGATCCCCAGCGTTCGTGTGGTCCGGGTCATCGGTCTTGATCCGCCGTGGATGGATTAGTTTCCTCCAAAATCGAACCACCAGCATCTTCTCGCCAGCCTGGAGGGCGGTCTCCGGAATGCCCGCCAACGCCAACGCCATAAATCCCGCCGTGGTCTGCTTATACTCGGAGCCTAACCAGAGTAACATACTATTTCTAGGTCATCTGGAGAGGTGGCAAGCATCGCACCTTTCATTCCAATTACCGAGTCAGATAAGTCTTTTCTCACAGGGTACGATTTTAGCACTTTCTTCTTGGCATGGTGGAGCAGCCTTGCTCCTGCGCAGGTCGCCCTCTGTTGCATCCAGCTGCACCTGCGATGCGGCTGCAGTTGCGTTCCGTACCTCCGGCCAAAGGTGCTTCTTATCTATACTAATAGGCCCTCCACCCAATTCCGCAGTCCAGCCGATCAATCAAGTCATCCAGCACAGTTACGTGAAGAACTAAATTGAATCCGTCCAACTGGCGCGGCCATCACTGTGGTGGATCTTAGGAACGCGACGGGACCCAGCTGGGACGTTCGCCTTCGCGCAAAAATCCTGGTAGAAAAATCTCTGACCGTATACCTCGTCTACTGCTAGCACTTATCGGACACGCGCGACTCAAGACCTGTCTATGCCCGCATTCCTTGTCTTAGCACCCTGGTCTAAATCCATCAATCATGGCGCTGGCTTGTCAGCTGAACACAGTCCAATAGTTCCGTGTTTTTTTTTAGCTGCCCAGACCATCGGCAGAACGCAGCTAGATTCACATAAAAGGTACGGATCTAGTCTGATGCTTCTCGTGTCCCCCCACCTTTCCCCCCTGGTTCTTCCCGCATTTGCCCACAATGCCTGGAGGTGCTGTTGTGCTCGGAACGACCGATACCTCGCGGATTGAGGCCCCGGTGACGATGAAAACGTACCTCATGTGCGTATTTGCGGCGTTGGTGGTATCTTCTTTGGCTACGATACCGGCTGGATGGGGGGTGTCCTCGGGATGCCGTTCTTCATCCAGATGTACACCCACCAGCCCTATCCTCCCAAACCCTTCGATGCCGCCCACCTTCCTACTGATTTCTCGCTCCCCGCTTGGGAGAAATCTTTGATGACTTCCATACTCTCCGCGGGCACATTCTTCGGCGCCCTGGTTGCTGTACGTCCTAATCGATAGGCAGGAGCAGTTCACTTATATTATTATTCTTTCAGGGTGATGTTGCCGACATGATCGGTCGTCGCCCGACAATCATCATGGGCTGCGTCGTGTTCGCGATTGGTTGCATTCTCGAAATCGCTCCGCAGGACGTGCTCGGCCTGTTCGTCGTCGGTCGTCTCGTCGCCGGCGCGGGAGTGGGCTTCATTTCCGCCATTATCATCCTTTACAGTAAACACCTTTTTCACTCGCGCTTCCGCCTATTTATGTCGCACTCCTAGTGTCCGAAATTGCGCCAAAGAAAGTCCGTGGGGCGCTCGTCTCTGGCTACCAGTTCTGCATCACACTTGGCATCCTGCTCGCGAACTGTGTCGTGTTTGCCACTCAGAATAGGCTCGACACCGGGTCCTACCGCATCCCCATCGGCGTTCAGTTCCTTTGGGCCCTTATTCTCGGTGCGTCAGATCTACCGGTTTGACGCTGGGCGGACTACTAACTTGACAACAGGTGGCGGTCTGCTCTTTCTTCCCGAGTCCCCCCGTTACTGGGTTCGGAAAGGCGAAATCGAGAAAGCCACACTGGCCCTCGCGCACGTCCGCGACCAGCCGCGTGAGTCCGACTTCGTTCAGGACGAGCTTGCCGAGATCATCGCCAATCTCGAGTTCGAGAGGGCCCATATCCCTCAGACTGGCTACGTCGGTGGTTGGCTAGCGTGCTTCAGGGGTTCGCTCTTCGACGGCTCCTCCAACATCCGGCGCACGATCGTCGGTACCGGTACGTCCCTGGCCCCATCTTTGTCCGTCCCTCATCCTGAATTGATCCCCAGGTCTCCAATGCGCACAACAGTTTACAGGCAAGGCGCAATTGACTGTGATCCGGGCAAAGCTGACGATGCGATGGATTGGATTGTGCAGGCATCAACTTCATTTTCTACTTCGGCACGTCCTTCTTCCAGACGCTCGGCACGATTTCGAACCCATTCCTGATCTCACTCATCACGACGCTCGTCAACGTGCTCTCCACGCCCATTTCGTTCTATATCATCGAGCGCTTCGGGCGGCGCCGCATCCTGCTCGTCGGCGGATCGTGCATGGTCGTATGCCAGTTTATTGTTGCGATTATGGCACGGCAGCGCCCCATGCGCAGGTCCCCGGCGGGAATCCCCGAGCGGTGCAGGCTGAGATTGCGTTCATCTGCCTCAACATTGCGGCGTTCGCGATGACCTGGGGGCCCGCCGCCTGGGTCGTTGTCGGGGAGATGTTCCCCCTCCCCATCCGTTCGCGCGGTGTCGGCATGTCCACTGCCTCTAACTGGTGCGTCCCCTCCCCTTTCGTCCTTTATTTCTTTCCCTGACGGGCGCCATGCAGGTTCTGGAACTGCATCATTGCTGTTATCACCCCATACGTACGCGTCCTTTCGTCAACCGTGTCACAGAGGAAAGCTGACGGGGCTTCAGTTTGTCTCCGCAGATAAACTTAACCTCGGGCCGAAGGTGTTCTTCATCTGGGGCTCGACAGCAGCACTCTCCGTACTCTTTGCGTACTTTTTCATCTCGGAGACGAAGGGCCTCTCGCTCGAGCAGGTCGACCAGATGCTCGGCGAAACCACGCCACGCACGTCCAACGGGTGGAAGCCGTACAAGACGTGGGCCGCTGCGGAGGGCCATATACACGAGAAGGAAATTCGCGAGGAGAAGGAGAGCGGAGAGGAGACGAAACCCGTTTGAAGATGGCCGTGGTTTCGGTGACAAGACAAGATGTGCTACTCGTTTTCGCGTATTTAAAAGTGAATCAAATGCGCATCCATGACCTCAGTACCTGGCATTTGTGAACTCATTTCCAAACCGGTCCCTGATCTAATTCTCCATGTTCATTCAGGGGAATACAACATCTCCGTGTCCCATAAGCAAGCGCAACGGTTATTGCTTCATTTAATCCCGGGCCACTAACCCAGCTTGTCGTTCGCCGTGGCAACTCCACAAGTGCCCGGGTGGTCCGCTTGAAGCGCTCCTTTGGAGTGTCTTTGAATCAGACCTGAGCATACAAATGCAGGAATCCAACGCACTTCTGGGAAACAATCTGCTAATAACCTGGTGGCGTTGAGGGAGCGAATTCAACAATGAACTGGGTTTCACCTCCACTAAAACATCAACAATGAACCTATTTTGAACATCTTGGTTGACGGCATTGCGCCGGCCATCGGTCCCACATCGCGCATCACCGCCATCACTGTGGCTGTGTCGCAATCGACTTGCTTGAAGCTTCCGCTTTCTTTTGGCAAGAGGTGGGCGCCGGAAGATTCCGTGATATCGACCTCTTTTCAAACTCCGCCGGAACGCGGTCCGATCACGTTTTAAGTTTGAGCGCGGTTTAACGCAAGTTTCATCTTCCTCCCGTAAACGATCTCCAATTGTAAAAGTGAATCGAGAACCCCCCCCATTTATGTATCGTCCGGATCGATTAATGCATTTTTTAGAATATTTTGTGTCCGTCTAAAAAGAGATATTGAATAATGGGTTCGGACCGGACATGCGGTGTTTGTTCGTCGCAAACAACCCGTCGCGTCGCTTCCACCGTCCCTCATTCCTCCCCGCGCCGGCGCACAACTGATCACTTTTCCTCTGCTTTTTATTCAACCCCACTGCTCTTCAGGCAGTCACTCCTCCTTGCCAATGGCCTTTCAAGGGATGAACTGGGCATCCTATCAGCAAAATTCCGGCACCTTTTGCCCGCGTCGCGGGGCCGGATGAGGGTATCGATGATCTATCGCAGCAAATGGGGGTTCGGCATCCAATCCCGGTTCGGGCTGCACTGACAGCGAAGGGGAAGGGAGCTAGGAAGGGGAAGGAGAAGGAAGCAACATGGCCAGCAGAGACATCGTCGGTGAAGCCCCCGAGGAAGAAGCGTAAAGTTAACTGAGATGCCGCCGTAGCTAGTGGATCGGGCAGTGCGGGGTCGAAATGACAAATATTTTCTTGTTTTCGGGTGCTAGCGGGCACGGACTGAGCATTCTAGTGTTGTTTTAGTGGAATTCTAAGCTCAAAGAGGGTGCGGAGATCGGTCCGACCGCCATCGGTCCGATCAACCGCTCGCGTGGAGGGGGAGGGGGGGTACAGCCACCATCAGGAGAATCGGAGGTTGATATCACCGAGTTTCGGCACGCCCACCTCTTGTCTTTTGGCTTTCTTCGGCCCATGATCCAGTTTGGCTCTTTGTGCTTCGTGATTTGCGCCAGACCTAACGGCCACCCACCATCACCTAAAGACTGACCCTCGTTCAACGACTCCACTCTCTCTGAGTCTCTCAAGCTCTTAGGGTCCCTTTGACGGCTTCTTCTCTTGTAATTTTTTCTCTGAATCCTGCCGCGAAAGAATTCAGAACATTGCCTTTTGATACATTCTTCATCCAACCACTTACCTGCCGGAGTTTTGTTTTATGTTTGAATGCCAAATTCTGCAGCCGTGATTTTGCGCGCGGAGAAGCATAGCAAGGCTCTTCCACTCCGGAAGCTAATATGGGAAAAACCTGAGCCGAATCGCAGAGGCTCTAAACATTCGAAGAGGAACCGCTCATCTCGTGATCCCCGGCGCGGTCTTCACTCTGGACACGGGCCGTCAGGGGCGATATTTTCCCTATATATTCTGCTGCAAGACGTCTTGAAAGCACCCTCGACCATGCTATTGATTCGGCGGCTCAATTTCCCACTCATCTTATACCTCCTGGCTGCAGTACCAACATACGTCAAAGCTGCGACTCTCTCCGCGACTCCTGCTCAGACCTTCCTCGGAATTGGGGGCTCCGGTGGTGGCCTCTGTCGGAAAAATCCCATTCAGCATGCAACGGCATGTTACAGCATGGGACCTTTGGACGGCTTCGGAGTGATTCAAACGGGTGGCGGAGGGAGTTTGAAGCAGTTCCACGCCGTCTAAATCCATGATGTAAGTTCCAAGTGGTATTATGCCCCCTCAAGTCGCGCTTCTCAGAAAAGTGTTTCCGCCCAGGCAAGGAGCGAAATTAATCGATATTATGGAATCGCAGATACATATCTTCGTCAATAATGTAATAGAGGCTATTCTAAGCCACTTTCGGATTTCAGATTTCAAGCGCAGATTTTGAGGACATTGCTATTTATATCACGATGGCCTGCTCCACAACGCCGCTATCAGTCTTAAAATCTCCTACAAGCATCCAGCTTTGGAGGTTTTTTCTCGCTTAAAGCTGGGGGCTCCCAGGAATGTATACAGTACCATAGGCACATTTTTCCTTGAGGTTATACGGTCAAAAACGGTGTGATTCGGACTTGGGTTCCGAATTGGGTTACCGCTCCACAGCTCCGCTCGCTAAACTCCCAGGCCCCAAATTTCAAGGGAAAGGGCTCGAAAAGTGGTTTCGAATAGCCTCTAATGACGTGCAGCGGGGGAGAGGCATTGAGAGAGATTGCGAAGACAGAATTCTGGAGCGAGGTGGAGTCAAGTGGAGTAGTGACATCATTGATGTGGGTCCACCTATATCAACCACCATTCGGTGGCGCTGCGGCTCCCACCTTCCTTCCTTCCCTCCCACCACCACCACCGACCAACTCCCCTCCTTTAGAGCTCTCTCTGGGCACAGGTGTCGCATGTGGGTTTATCCGAGTTGGTATGTATGCTATAATCTTCATCCGGATGGCAAATCACTCACCGAAGCATGATCAGAACTTCTCGACATAATATCAACTCGATGCACACGCTCCTTGCATGTCTTGACCAGCTCTCTTATTGACTTACATCCCTTCAGCTCCTTAGCCTCCTTGTGAACTCTCCTGTATGTTTCCTGCTCTTGATCATTCTGAATCCACCAAGCTGATGTACGCCCAGATGCACAGCATTATGCACACCAGACGAAGACCCTTCTTGTATATACACATATACGCCCTGTATTGTAATTTATTAATACAATTATTTTTGAACCTGTCCTTTTTTCGGTGCGAAATTTGAGGTATTTATTGATTTAGGGCGGCAAATTGCTCGCCGCCATCAAGGTTGGGTTTGAGAAGCACAGAAGCAGTTGAAAGGTTCTAATGGGTCCTTGAATCATGGGACACCTTGGATCTGACGGCGTGGCATCAAACCGCATTGGTGATTCTAAACTGTGTGTTCAAAGCCAGCCCGAGGCATCAGGCATTCGAACGGCATGGAACCGGGTCAACGCCGATTAAAGCTGAATTGGATTTTTCCGACATCACGACACAGGAAGGATAACCAAATAATTCGAGCTGGAATACTGAAAAGATATCCAGAAAGTACTTACAATAACTTCTGCATATCTGTGGGCCAAGGGTAGAGAAAGCATTCAAAAGACACTGCAAAGATATTCTAATCTAGGAATATCTTTTGAATGCCTTCAACATCTTTTGAATAATTCCAAGGCCAAGATATGCGAAATTTATTGTAAATACTTTTCCAATATCTTTCCCAGATTTTGGCCTGGGTTATCTGGTTATCTTCCCTGTGCGATCTCTTCAATTCTCCCGACGCTGTCCGCCAAAATCTCTCTACGCTCCTGTTCTCTCCGGCCGGGCTCGGGTTGAGCAACTTTCGGTTCAACATAGGCGGCGGCGGAGTCGGTGTCACCAATCCTGTCCGCGCACCCGCCACGTTCTACGTCAGCCCCGGGGTCTACAACTTTAGCGCGGATCCACAGGGGGTGTACTTTATGCAGCAGGCCTCCGCGCACGGCGTCCCATCCATTACCGCCTTCGTGAACAGCGCACCACCCCAGCTGACCTCGAACCGCCAGAGCTGCGGAGGATCTTTCGTTAACGGTGCGTGTCTCTGGGTGTCCGCGAATGAGAACGCACCGAAGCTCATGCTACGCAGGCACGGGACTGGCGTACGGGACGTATGTTGCTGATGTCATCTCCCGTTGGCGATTAACTGGTCTCATGATCGACTTTATCTCCCCGATGAATGAGCCCGACGATTCTTTTGGGACATGCGGGCAGGAGGGAATGCAGGTGTCTGCGAATCAGTATTTAGCTCTTTCTTTGCACCGGCACCGACATGCCCGAGCTCACATTTTGGCAGGCGAGCGGAAGTAATATTTCAGTGCCCTGCAGACGAATGGACTGTCCACAACTGTGGGAATTCTGGCAGACGAGTCCTCGTCGCTTTCCCTGGCCACTGCAGAATATTCGACGTGGCTTCCATCAGTTGCCAGCAAGGTCAATTTCCTGAATTGGTTATTGTCCTGAATCTGATAAGCTCTTTAGGTGGTTGCTATCGTTCGCCACACTTACGACTTCCCCACAGACGCCAGCTACACGTCTTTCGTGAACACAGTGAAAGCTATCGCTCCGGGGAAGGCAACCTGGATGTCGGTATGGACGTTGGTTAGTTTGCTGATCGCCCCTTGTTTAAATACAATCCCTTCAGGAAATCTGCTGCTCTCTTGGAACGGCGGCCGGTGTGGGGAGAGGATACACACAAGGATTCGATCAGACCATTACCAACGCGCTCATGTTCTCCGGTCTCGTGTTCCAAATCCTCGTTCTTGCCAGCGAGCCGCACTACGACGTCAGTATTAAACTATCCAGCTTGGTGTTCTGATGAGCTTTAAATTGTAGTTTTGGACGCTGGTGTCCAATGGTAATGAATGGCGTGTCATGTTCGTTCACAGATTTCTCACCACCGCTCTACAGGGCTCGGTTGCTCTCCCGTCAATAATCCCAGCTGTCCCAGGGTTAGGGTAACCTAACCTAACCCACCACACCGAATGCTGAAGGATGGAATGTAATTATTCACGAATTTGTGGACTACTGTCTCCTCAGTTGCCACCTTTCAGGACGGTATGATTTATTACGACCCATCCTACGCAACGAACAAGAATTTCGTCCTGTGTGAGTGGCTGGCCAATGGCTCAGAGAACGAAACTTCCTGACAGCTTTACAAGATCTCACCAAACACTACTGGATGATTCGAACGAATTAACCAGCGCGGATGACGCACATAACTGCCAGCTTTAAGCATTTCGGAAACTTCGTCAGGCGTGAGTGCAGAACAGGGTTTATCTATCCATACTCATCTTCTCTGAGCTTAGCAGGTAGCGTCCGCCATGCGCTCACCGGGAGCAACGTCCAGCAATGGATGATGGCAGTGGCTAATCAACTTATAATATCCTCGCCATGAACCCTAACGCCACGGACTCGACCCTGACGCTCACATTCCCGGACACCCGTCTGTCCGGTGTCGGGCTTCCGCACGAGCGGGACGGAGGATTTTGCGGGTGGGGGCAGCGACAAAGTCCGGGACAGGATGGCTGTTGCCGCTGAAGGCGACAAGCTTGACGACATATACTTTTAATCGCCGCGGTTTGATCTGGATTTTGTGAGAGAGGAGTCCGTCCGCATTTGGTGTAGCATCTTCATTTTCCCTGAAAAATATTTTCGATTCTGCCGGTTGGATTTAGGAACACTATGTGTGGAAAGTGGAGTTATTGAGCTCAACTGAAGCGACGCTATAGTAAATTTTGCGAGGGAACATCATTGCATCTCCACTTGAATCAGGGATTCACGGCGAAAAACCAAGGCCGAACGGGAATATATTCCTTGGTACCTCCGGACGTCTCGTATGTACTCCCTGGCTGCTGTACTCTGATGCGCCACCCTAGGGAGACGATTCCGAGTGTGTACGTGGACACTAAGCCGAGGAGTCGCTCGTTCAGCCGACCGGGGCGCTGGGCAGCTACATATGCAAGAATCAGCATGGTATTGGAAACAGGTAGGAGATACGCAGATGTGGAGTGGATCTTGTCCGTTGATTTAGATATCGACCGACAAGGTACTAACATCAGGGGAGGCGCAGCTCCTCGTCTGCGCGGCGCTGTTCATCGTCGACGGAGTGCCGTGGTGGCACCTCCGGCTCGGCGTAGGCTTTTAGAATTGAATTGATGGAAACGAGCGTTACACGGTGCGCGGCGACGGCCTTGCTCCGTCGCTCGAGGTTCTTCTGCGCCCGGCGTTGGGGACCAGAGAATCCCGTCGTAAGGTCGTCCAAGTCGGTTGCGGCGATGAGGATCTGGCGGGGGTGAGTATGTGCGGGACATGGCGGTAGATCTGCGAAGGGAACTTACGGCATCTTCCATGAACTGCTTGCGCTGGATGCCCTGCAGCCTCTTCTCGTTCGGCCAGTACAGGATACCCGGCGCCTACAGGATGTATAAGGCAGTGCGCGGTAGATGTGAATAACAAGAGGGAGCTGAAGGAGACGCACGATGCTAAACACTGTATACCCCTTGCCTTTACCGCGTATCACATCCTCGATAACATCGTGGTCCTCGATCACCGTCAGGCGTTTCGCCTTCTCGAGGTAGTCCATCCCCTTGTCCATCCGCCCTAGGCGGATTCTCGAGAGCCCGAGATTGAAGAGCACCTCCGAGGCGAAGAGACGGAAGTGCAGACCCAACTGCTCGTAGTTTCTGGTCAGCGTATAGACGTGTTAGTAGAATCCATGTGCGGTAGGATGTACATACATCTCCTCGTGTCCGCGCAAGGAAAGCCACGCACGCTTGAAGTCCCGCGATGCAGGGCGGTACCGCTCGAGCAGGAAGTGCGAGACACCGCGCTGAAAGTATCTGTTGATAATCAGCAGATGAACAGACTCCGAGGGGGCTCCACGCACGAGATCGTCAGATACGGATCCTTGGCGGTCGCGTCGGTGAATCCGCGCAGCGCCCTCTCGTGGTCGCCCATCGCCGTGCAGAGGAGCGCCATGTTCGTCGACACCACCGCAGATCGCTCCATTTGCTGATCGGTGCCCAGTTATCGCTTGTGATTATCGGAGCGATCCATGATACACGCACGCTGAAGATCTCGAGTGTCCGCTGGTAGTTCTGAGCGTTGAATGCTTCGAGCGCCGCCACCCAACTGGTCAATTCCTCTTTGAGTGACATGGTTTCCAGGTCGGCGGATTGACGAACGCGAGATATATGCTACATCATGGGGGCGATGCGGTTCTTCCGTGGGGTCGCACACTGCGCAGTGCGCAGTCGGGAGAGGCAATGACCAAGTGGCAACGCCGCAACGGCCCTGAGGCGTGTGATGGGATCAACGGAAGTTACGGAACCGTTCCATTTCGAGCGCGTCGTCATGTCGGCGACGCGTTGTAAATTCGGCGCGGGCTACAAACGGTGTGATATCAGCGCAAGCAGCAGCTCGGAATACGCACGAGAGATGAGGGACTTCCCTATCCGGTCTTCCGCCGAAGTATGCGGGGAAAATTGGGCACGTTCGAGTATAATTACCTACGCTTGCGGAGAAAGGGGGACTGTGGCGGCGGCAACTGACTTTGTGAACCGCAACCAAAGTCTGTACACATGGGTCCCATTAAATTGTGGCTTCGAGGCGGAACTGAGCAATTCAACTCGTCGTTGATTGCACGGGTCGCCCTGAAATCCACACGGTTCTGCTCCGGCTAGTAAGAATTGGCGGCTGTGGGAGCTCACGATCTGTGTGCTTAGCTGTTGATTAAATTTGGCCGCCAGATCGCACCCTTTGTGTAATCAAGTTTTCCGGGTTCTCCTGAAGGTCCCAAACTCTACGCCATCTTTGAGAGTCGCTTCTCAACTGTAAGACTCAAGTAGCTCCGCTGAGGCCGTATCTTTACGCTAATATAAAACGTGCCAGAACGCTGTCCTGGCACGGGTCCGGGCAGGCCCGGCAAAGGCGCGAAAGGAGAACAACGGCACACTCTTGATGACGACACGATTGTGGGGACCCAAGTCAAAATACCCCGCAGAAGGGCTGATGCCGAAAGCTATAGAAGCTCCTCTCTTAAACACCGCGTGTAGCCAAAGTTTGGTCCTCCAAGTGATTCATCCTACAGCCTTCATACCCCTTTGAGATACCTGAGGTCTGGCGCCACGGTATACTCTCCATTTCGCAACAATCGCTGATCCACGTTTTCCGTTTTGCTGTTGATTTTCTCTGCATCATGTACACCTCGCCCTACAGCCCCTGCATTGAACCCAGATAGGGATGGACCGGTATCTTCCTCAAGCGCTGTGTCCAGTAGAGTCATCGCTTCTCAACGTCGTCCATGTTGATCACGATCGAGTCAGTCCTTGTTCGATTTCCTTTTTCTGCGGCCGAGCGCAACAGTATCACAACGTGTTTTGTTGTGGTCCCATGAAAAAGCCCTCTAGACGTCCAAGGAAAGCTGAGGAACCTAACAGCTAGGCACGGAATCTCATCTGTATTTACCCGACACCCCGGGTTTCAACGCCATTTAGATTAGCGCGTGTTGGTTAATACCTGCCGCCGACTTGAATTCGAGACATCGCCTGATAAGGCACGTTGCTGGTCATACCCTCGGTTTGTTACGCGGCTGGCTGTGCTGGAGGCAGAAATAGCACAATGCCCATATACGGATGCGCCACGATGCGCCCACAAAATGTATAAAAGGCCGTTGCAAATCGTCCCTCCAGCACCCCACATTTCTCAAACCATCTTTCCAGCATTAAACCTACGCATCTTCCTGTCCTCCTACCATGCACACCACCTCCCACGTCGTCGCCACCGTCGAGCAGACCGCCGCCGCTGTGCCCGCCGCCACCACGAGCCTGGATATTAAACCCGTAAACCACAGCAACGGCCCACAGTGTGCCAGCTGCGGCTGGCGTGGCGGCAACCATGCGTGCGTGTGTCCATACTCCTGCCTTGGCTACACCGTCTAACGTATCACACAGTTCGAATTGTCCCTTCAGTACGCCCCCGCAACCCTACACGAGTCTGCGTAGTTGACTGACGCTCATGCTTTAGAGTAAATCCCACGCAGATGAGGCCCGGGCGCACTCGGCGTGTTTCCGTCGTATTCCAGAATTCGCACTTCATTCGCTCTCCCCCCGTTTAATCGTCCAAAAATTTTTTTTTTTGTGTACTTTACCCTTGTAAGATTGCTGTGTCGTTAGGAGGAGTGTAATTAACTGGATATCGAATGAACTATCTTGTTTTGTGTCCGATGCTGTGGGAACAGAATGGTTTGGAACAGCCGTTGCTTCTGCGTGGTGTTCCTATGTGCCTCACACCAGGTTATGACGTCCGCCGACTCACTACACCGCCGTTTGTAAAAGATGTACTTAAAATATTTTGTGCCGAATGTTTGTCGAAGCTTGCTTGAACATTCTCGAAATGTGACAAGGGCAATCCCGGCAGTGTGTTTCAATAGTGACATCCAGAAAATGTAATGCCGGAACGTTACTGAACTATTGTCCACCACATTTTTGGGGCAATGTAGAGACATAAAACAAATCTCCAGGAGAATGTTCACGACATCACTTGGGAAGTTGCTCAAGAAATAGTATTCGGTTCTAATGGTAGTAATATGCAAGAATTATACGACAGTGAGTGTACAATAGAATATTTACGTCGCATCGTGGCGCGATAATAGGACAGCATCAATGATCAGCGGTCGACAGCGGTGCCGCCGCCGGCGGCAGGGGGAATCATGGACGTCGATGCTGCTGCATTGGCAGTCTGTCGACGGCCGGAAGCGCCGCCAATCGTGGCGAGGTCCACGGTGCCGTAGCGCTTCATGTCGGGATCTAGGATATATTGCTTGATAAATCTGCAGTCCACGTCAGCCAAGGAAGGCGGGGGGGCGGGGGGGGGCAGGATAATAATGACTTACCTGGACATTTTCTTCGCATCGGGGTATGTGCCGCGCATCTCCGCCAGTTCGATGTCGATGGTTATCCAGTATCTATTGTCGTTCCCCTCGCTGATGGTTTTCCGCTAACAACTTCCGTCAGAATTGCGCTGCTTTTCTCAAAAGAAGGAAAAAGTACCAAGAATCCAATGCGCCCACAGAGCGGAAGGTCTAGCTTGACTTTGGTAACCTTCTGCACCAGGGAGTTGGCTAGATCCAAGACGTTCAGGGCATCAGAGCGCAGCGTGCCTCCCAGGACAGGATCACCGCCGAGGGACCCACCAATCTCGTGGGCGCATCAGCAATGGAAAGGGATAGGAATGAGGGGACCAACTCACGATGCTCTTCATCGCATGACGCTTGGTTGTGAGAGTGTTCGTGATCTCCAGGGTGACAGCCTTGACTTGATCGCTGTCAGCAGCCATCTCGGTCGAGAATCCCCACGCGGATCCATTGAGGATGACCAAGTCCTGTGGAATGAGATGTAGATAGAACCGCTGCAGGATAAGTGCGTACCATGAGCAATTTCGTGGGCCCGATCTTCTTATCCACGTATGCAGGGATCGAGGCGTCCAGGAGGAGGATGGATGCGTGCTCGAGGATCTTGTTCTGACAGTGTTCGAGTTAGTATCGGTCGAATAACATGAGTGGCTAGTACCCGGAGTTTTTTAGGCACCACAATCGGGGAGTCGGCTGGATGGAGGAGTCGCTGCTGGTGGACGAGAGACAGTAGGGACCCGGCGAGGAGGATTAGCTGTTCAGCGCGGTCGGACTGGAAGTTTGTCAGACACGAACAACGACAAGGTTGAAAGAATACATCACCTTTGCAAAGATTTGGAGCTGGTCGTGGTCAACTTTGACCAACTTGTTGGCGCGCGAGACTTCGCCAGCAAACTGGGTCATGTCCTCGGTCGGACGCTTTCGCTGATTGGCCCTGGGGGCCCGCTGAGCCGGGGAAGGGGACGACGGGTCCGCTGGAAGCGAGGTGCCACTCGACTTTGGAGAGGAAGTGGGGGAGTCGGGTTTGAGCGGAGAGGAGTCAAGTGGCATGGATAACAAGTCAGACATTGAAGGCATGACTGAAGGATGGAAGAAAGGGGAAGAGAACGAGTGTGGGTGGAAAGAAAAAGAGACGGGCAAAGTGGTTCGAGTCGAAAAGAGATGAGGTTTGTTTGTGGGCGCCCATCAAAAATAACCTTTGTGCACGGACCATCCGCACAACGGCCGTAGTCGTGTCTCCGCGTTAACCGCTATTATGCCTGCAGTAAGGAAAGACAGTGGTAGGTCAGCTTATGCTGCCAGAGATGAACAGATGGACCAACTTGTGTTTTAGCGGATTACGAGCGAGTTCCCAATGACGACGACACTGCACCGACCCGTTTAAAATGCCTGGTCTGCTCTGGCGACACAGACATCTTAATGCTATTGTCAAAATCAGTTGCAACCCACCGTACAAGTCTGCGGCATCAAAGAGGGCTCAAGGATCGAGATGTCGCCGCTGCAACTCGGGCTGAAGCGAGCACATCCACGGAAATTCCTACGCTGAATCCACCCCCCGCGGTGCTCTCTATGGCGGCACAGTTTTCTGGGTGTAACAGTGATTCAGACGACGCAATGTCCGAGACTGGCAATTTGAACGAGGAGAACCCATTTGAAGGCACCATGACTTACGGCGATGAGATATTTGACGCAGAAGGAACTCAGATCTTGTTTTCCGCTGGGGAGACTCCAGTGGACAACTCTTTGGAAACTGTGCGGAAGGACCTCGAGGATTTGGCGTACTACGACCACACAATCTTTGCGGACATGTCACCGATGATGGCGCAATTGTTTGACCAAACCGAGGATTGTACGGTAACGGATGCTGTGGCAGCTATGGCCGCGATGGGTGCGTAGAGTGGACCAGATTGGAACAGGAGCTGACTGCAGGGCTTCGCCAGGGATCAACGATTCAGATGACGAGGACGAAGAAGAGGCTGAGAAGTTCGGAGCTTCCGATAACGACTTTGACGGCAGCTGGGCGCCGCACGGATCAAAGCCCGTAAGTGTGAATTCAGCCCGGCACATGTCATGGGCTCACCCCTGGGGTGGGTAGATGTTTATGCTAGATCTGCTGGACAACTTGCCCCGGCTTCGCCTCTCAGATGATCACCTCAAGGCCATAATTTGGGTGATGAAAGAATGTGGAACCCCGGATGTCCCGTCATTTTACGCACTACGCAAAATGCAAGCCAAGGCGACCAAAGCCGTCGGCTTGAAACCGAAACACCATACCTCTGCATTGAACAATCAGTTCTATATGAACCATCCGAATGATTTGATACGCCTCGTACGGCCCCGTCATTTTTTATATGCATGATTATTCATTTTGCGTGTCCAGGACTTTGCCAATCCACTTGTCCGCAAATTCTTCCATGTTTATCCGGAAATCAGGACCACAGTCTCGGAGTTCTGGCAAGCCGCCAAGTACGTTGAAGAGATTGATAATGATGAACTGTCTCCGATGTGGGCGGATTGGGAAATATCCCCGCATCGCCACTTTTACGTCCGCGAGCTAGCACAGTGCCGAAACAAGGATTTCGTTATTCCCGTCAAGTGGGTCGTTTACAAGAATGAAGTACACGCAGATGCCTATGCTGTCATCCGGGAAGAGGCAAGCATGATACTCCCCGCTCGTCTGCAGAATTCTGATGCAACCCCGCAGTCCGGGATTTTCACCGTAGAGGACCACAAGATAATCCGAGTCCTTGCCGCAGATCTCAGATATAATTACCTGGACATCATGGCGCAACTTCAAGCGGCTCCTCAAATTTCAAGTACTGGTCTTTCCCATCAGATGTCGAAGCGCTGACACTTGACACGCAGGGACCAGAAGTAATTTCGAGCCGCATTCTCCCCATCCAATCCGAGAGACCGCCCAAGGGCGACCGGTGTTCGTACTCCGAATTATGCCTTGGGCGGACGATGTCTCCGGCAACAAGAGCAAGCAATACAACGCGCACATGAATATGTATATTGCCAATATCAATATTCCACATAGGCTGCTTGCACAGGAGTATTTTGTTCGATTTTGTTCAACCTCTCCGCATGCCTCGTCTCTTGAACTGTTTGATGCATTATCAAGTGATTGGTACGAACTCCACAATTTATCCTCACTTTTCAGCTTTAATGTGTTTCAACAGTAAACAAGTCGATTGGACCGAGGCGTACGACTGTCAATTACAAAGAGAGATATTGTTCAGAGTTCGTGCACATCTGCTTCCAGCAGATAACCCTCAACAGGCTGAATCGGCATCAACCTCGGGGTCAAGTTCAACATATTGGTGCCGTGAGGACAAGAGTGGTGGCTCGGCATCACACAGGGAGACCGATGAAGGGTATCATGCCTTTTCTCTGTGAATACTTCGTCCAAAAGTGCCGGTTCCGATGCTAACAAACATCTGTTTAGCCCGGGGAGACCCGAACACCCGAGGAGACAATTGCACAAATAAAGGAGCAGATCAAGGCCGCATGTCGGGGCGTCGAAACGGCTGTCGAAGCCCTGCAGACTGCGACTGGAGTGAAAGACAAGATCGCTGTGCACTGGATTAAACAGCTGATCCAGAAAGCACGGGAAATCCAAAAGGAGAGAGTTTACGATGGCGCGACAAGAGATCCGAGACTCAATGACAAACACATCAAGGGAGACGAACGCGATGAAATTAAGCAAGGGATCATCACCGCGATACAAGAAGAACTGTATGCTTGGGTCATTCTACAACCCGAGGAGCGATATAATGCATGGAACGAAGAGTCTCGTAATTATTGATTTCCATTTTCGACTGGCGTCCACATTTTACTAATGTTTTTTGCAGGTGCAAAGAACGACCTCCGTCCCGGAGATCATTTCAATGTTCTCCTGTCCCTCCGTGGGCTTGACCCTCATCGTGACAGCCCCTGTGAAATCCTGCATACCTATCTGTTGGGCGAAGACAAATATGTATGGCACGAGACAACCAAGAGCTGGAACGATGCACAGGGTGAGCTATTTGCAGCACGCCTTCAATCGGCCTCATTTGATGGATTAAACATTTCGCCGCTGCGAGCAAGCTATCTGGTTCAATATAAAAAATCACTGATCCGGAAACATTTCAAAGGCCTGCAGCAACTCGCTGTTTTTCAGCTCGATGATAAACTGTGCTCCCCCGAGGCCTTCGGGCTCTGGAAAGCCAACGGTGTGCTTGGCGCATTGCTCTGGTACCCGGAGATAAAAAATATGGACGAGTATCTCGTCAGTCCAGGTCAATTAGCTCATTTAATTATGCTCACATTACATTACAGGCTGATCTTGCAGTTGCAATCGACAACGTGCTTGACCGTTGGGCAATTGTCGAGCCCACCCGGATCATGGTCAAGTACAAATTGCATGTGCTCCCCCACATCCCGGAGGCGGTCCGACGATTCGGGCCATCCATCCTGTTTTCTACCGAAGTATTTGAGTGCTGGAACGCGGTGTTCCGCCTCTGCAGTGTTCCTCGAATCACCAAGCACCGAGTTTGGACATTGCGACAACTCTGGCGGACATGGAGAGATTTAAACATCAAGTTAGTGGTGGGTGGTGGAAGCCAGAGGGCAGCGACGATTGGACTCAAGCAGGGCCGAAGATCCGAAGCTTTCTCACCGGAAATAAACAACTGCAGCGACGCCTGGGGTGGACACCACCAGATTTGTTCAAACCAGGTAATCTCGAGATCCGACGTGACAAACGTCCTGCTAATAATTGATTCAGGAACTGTCAAGCGACTCTCAAAGGCCAAACGGAAATCAGGGCCTTGGAAATTCATGCTCGGTCCGAATTCGAACGAAGAAGTAATTGAACCCGCACAGCGGATCGAGTCGTCTAACTCAAACTGGACTGATTGCAAGTATGCCGTTGTCCGCTCCGAGGACATATGTTTCACGGGAAGCTGGGTGTTCTTCACAGATGGTACACAGGTACGCGTCAGATCCTTTCCCGACACTTGATTCAGCTGATTCCCATCGTTATATATCAGACGATCGCCGGCCGCGTTGTGAATATCCTAGTGCCGGAAGGCACCCTTACGGACACGGGTGCGGTCGTTGTCATCGAACAGTTCAGCATCTCAGTCTTCAATGATGCCCGGCTCGATATGCCTCTTCTGATTCGTACTGATACGAAATTCGCGGTGAAGCCAAAGGTGCCGTAGGAAGCGTTTAAAAAAATCACGCTTACCTGTACATCCAGGATATCTTGTTCAAGTTCAATGCACAGCATGATTGCCGCCATTTTTCATGCCCGTTGGTGAATGTTGCAGGACCCAATCAGGAACGCCAAGCGTCCAAACTAACCCGGAAGTTGACCGCTCACTCCGAGGATTCTAGGTTCCTTCTGAACATGCATGCACTGCACAACGCAAATCTCATTAGAGAAACACTTCCCCGTCATATGACCCAGCCGAAACCGTGCTTCCTCGATCGCCGCGCCAAACACAATGAATTTGCTGCAAAATTGCGGGAAACGGGTCCCGAGAAGCGTGTTCTCGCACAGGCTAAGGCCCAGGCCACAAAGCTCAGAAACAAGCAGGATAAAGCGGATAAGACTGAGGGCGCCCAAGAACGCGCCACTTGATGTCATTTGCTGCGCTCTTACTCCTTGGATCGATGTTAATATGAAACCTGCCTGGAATGTTGCGACACTATTTTAGAAATATTACTTCCGACATTTGCGAAACGTTTAGCCCAAAATATGCCGAAAACGTTGTCAAAATGACCTCTTGTTCCTTCCATTCCGAGTCACACAGGAGGAGAGCTGAGACGAAGACGGATTATATTAGCTTGTTGGGTGAGAAGTTGGCTGTGCGAAGCCGGACTTCGGGGTGCAAGGCCGATGGGAATGCTGAGGAAGACCCACCGACCTTGCAATATAACCCGTCTATGTACAACTGTAAATTACGTGTGCTACCAGAAGTTTACTAGATTTTGGTGTGGGTGGATGGGGAAAAAGGATTGGATGGTTCGAGATGAGAAGTTGTGGAGAACGAGTGTCGACGGGATGTGGTAGTTAGAAGCAAGAAGACACACAGGGGCTTCACTGCCACATCCCTTCATGGGTCACAAGACCCTGCACCGCTTCCGCAAGCTACTTCGGTGCGCTCATCTTGTTCCTTCCATTCCGAGTCACACAGGAGGAGAGCTGAGACGAAGACGGATTATATTAGCTTGTTGGGTGAGAAGTCGGCTGTGCGAAGCCGGACTTCGGGGTGCAAGGCCGATGGGAATGCTGAGGAAGACCCAAAAGAGGCTGCCCAGACGAGGCAAAGCCATCGGCTAACCTGAAAGACGGGCAGATGAAATACTGCCAATGTGAGACGCGTGGAGGGGAGCGAGATCTTCGAGGGACCGCCAGTATCGGTGGAACGCATCTGATGACCACCGCCCCATCGCCTTAACGACGTCGGGCGGGACACCGGCGAGAAGCAACTCCGTCGTACCGCCAATGCGGAAGCTATGGCCCGTCGTCCGTGGGTACCCAGCTGCTTCCCAAATTTCATTGCACCGTTCGAGGAATTTTGGCCGGGTGAGGGTCTCGAACCCCTTTGGTGTCCGATATGCGAAGAGTGTAGCGGAGGAAGGAATATTGTTGACTTTTAAGTGGGCGTGTAGTGCAATTTGGGGGTTAATTGGATTGGACTGAGCCACGAGAATGACATCGTCTCCAGACTTTTTGGTCTTGGTTCGGGGAAGGTGTAATTTTGTGGCGTGCTTGTTGCGATGGGAACGTGAGACGTGGGCTCGTGTTGGCTTGTGTGCGAGCGCGGGATCGTTCCGCGTATTGGGAAGAATCTTGCCGAGCCGGCACTGGCCCCAAAAGGCGACACATGCCGCGGCAAAGACAGCCAAGTCGCGCGGGCAAGTGAAGTCCAACCCCTCGTATAAGGTTCGGAGCATCGCTGAATTGATCGGCGGTCTCGGAGGGCGTTTCGAAGAGTCTGGAGCTAAATTGTCGACACCCGCGAGGACGTAGTGAAGGCGAGAACTGCCCTGCCATGGTTGTCCCTGTGCAATATGCCAGGCTTTAAGCGCCGCCATATTATTGCGTGCCGTTGATCCGGAATGAACGCCGGCACCAGATGCGGCAAAGGCGCAGAGGACAAATTCGTCGGCAGGGAGCTGAAACTTTTTCGGGATTTTTTCGGCTGTGCAGAAGGCGAGGAAGCGATCCACGGCGTAGCCGTAACCCGTGAGTGTCGAGTCTGCCCATCCGTGGTGGAGAGCCTTTTCAACACTGTTCAGGGCCTTCCGAGACAACGCAAAAGGCAAGGAAGCTTGTTTCGAGAAACGATGGAATATGCGAGGTGCCGTGGTTCCCGTCTTCGGTCTCATACTGAAAATGGGAATTGCGCTATGGCGCTTGTGGGATGGTCTCGATCGCTGTGTCGGAGATTTTGGTACAGGGTGTGGGTTAATAGGAGATATCTGTGTTGCCCAATCTGGGATGGAAACATTTCCAGGGGAGAGTGCAGGATCGTCGGTGCGCATGAGGGAAAGAAGAGACCCCTATTTGAACATATTATGTCACGTCCTTGACGAGTTTCGTCACGAACCGAAGATCATTGCGAGCGTCAAGTTGAAGGCCGGAGTAAACGGAATTAAAGAAATTAAGTATCCGAGACTAATGCTGCCAGAACATAAGGTATTTTAAACGAAGAAGAAGCGGGTTCGTAGCCCTCGTGAACGGGCGGTTTGCCTCTCGACGGCTTATCAGATACGTTGTCCTTCGAAGGAACCCACGCGGTGGTTATCCACAGAGAATTGGAACGCAAGAGTGATATGATGCGCCGCAGAACCCGATTCTGCTCGGGGTTCCGTGCTTTCCCTGCATCCAAGGCGCCGATGACACCCTCATTGTCCGAGTGAATTAGGAAATGTGTGTCGGTGTAGCCGCGATGAATGGCGAACCGTAATCCGAACTCGATTGCGATCATTTCGGCCCACCCGATGCGACGGCCATCTTCCTGCCAACCATCGCAGAGCTTCCACGATTTCCAGGTGTTTTCGAAAACAACGCCGATGCCCCAGGAGGTGGACGCGTCGACCCAGAAAGAGACTGTGGAGATGCTGGGGGGCCGAACGAGTGTAGAGCCGCAAAAAGGTTTAGCTAACTCCATGCGCCACCATTCGATGTCGGCTAGAACCGTGGCGCTGGGTGTTCGCTTGCTGAAAGGTGAGGTGGTGTGCGAGAATGATGCGGCAAAATTGGAGATAGCGGGGAGGCGCGAACGCCCGTCGGGTAATGCGAGCGAGCAGTGAACCAGTGTACCGAGGATCGATTCAGCTTCTTTCCTGTTAAACTTCGTACCGGAAACCCATGCTGAGAGCTTCGTGTGATAGCGCTCCTTTTTCTCAGCGGGTATTTCGACCGTTTTGAGAATCAAATCCCAGATAAAACCGATGTATCTGAACGAGGTGGCGAAGGGACGGGTTTTCGAGAGCTTCCAGGGCCACCCGAGAACGGAAGTGAGCGCGTAGATGTCTTCGAGTGAGTAGGAAAAAGATGGCGGGTTCGAGTTATTAAGATAACGAAAGAATAGGAAATCATCAACCCATTTTTTGAGCGGGCCCATGTCGTTGGCTCTGTAAAGCGCAGCGATAGCATCGGCCAGACGCCCGAAAACACCGGGCGCGCTGGAGCTGCCGAATGAGGCGTTGTGGTCAATGTAACACGAACCGTTCCATTGGATCACAAAGTGGCGCTGTTGATCAGGCCGGATGGGAACCCGGCGATAAGCTGCATCTACGTCTAGTGTAGCTGCTTCGGTTCCCGGTGGTGCGTCCATGACTAAGAGGACGATCTCCGAAAAAGTCCCCCATTCGCATGGGAAATCATCCGAGTCGATCTCAGAGTTGACCGAATCACGCGTAGGGTCGTTGCGCGGGAATGAGAAGTCCTATGTATCTGATCCATGAACCTGGGGCCAGGTTCAGTTCATTTAGGGCCATTTAAGCCTTAAATGACATTCAAAAATGTGTTTTCTGACCCATTTACCGCAAACTTGGCTTTTTTTACGTGGAAATGCCTTGATTCACAGTGAATGTGGCTTTTTTTTGCGAGAATGCGGCTTTCCTGCATGAACCTGGGATTTTACGTGATTCCCATATTTCTTGCCTATGTGGGCCATGTTTACTTCATTTAACACTCCAGATGCCTTAAATGACACTCAACAATGTGTTTTCTGACCCATTTACCGTGAACTTGGCTTTTTTTACGTGGAAGTGCCTTGATTCACAGTGAACCTGGCTTTTCTTTTTACGAGAATGTGTCTTTCTTGCATGAACCTGGGATTTTGTGTGATTTCCATATTTCATGACTATGTGGGCCATGTTCACTTCATTTAGGGCCATTTGAGCCCTAAATGAAGCTCACTTACCTCCCCACACACCTTAAATGACACCCAATGATGTATTTCCTGGCCCGCTCATTTTACCCATCCCTCAATTCACAGTGAGCCTGGCTCTTCTTTGTGTGAATGTGGCTTTCCTTATGAGCCTGGGACTTATGTGGAAATCCCTCGATTCACAGTGAACCTGGCCTTTTTTTTTTTGCGAGAATGTGGCATTTCCATCTCAATGGTCTCTTCATTCAACCTAGCATTCAATTTAAATGATCGTACTGAATACTCCAATGGACAAGTCATTTAATCCTGCATCCTTGTTAAATAAACATTACAAACAACATCCTCCTTGCATCATGTCTGCATTCCAGAACCAAATGTGAAACCCCTTGATTCACTGTCAATGTAGTCTAGATTTACTTGTCAGGTGATAACTGTAGGTCGACCTTCCGCCGCGGCTGTTGCTCTGTGGCAACTACATGCATTTAAACGTTATAAAGTAGCTACAACCAGAGAGAGCATGCTCAGGCATCTCTCTGTATTTTCCTTTTGATTTATACCTGCGTGCTGTCCTCGGAAATCGAAATTCTATTCGTGTGAGTTTCGTGCACAGCCACACCATCGGAAACTAAATTATGTACCACACCCCAAATTTCTGGTTTAAGACGAAAACTTGGACACAATATACCTTAGAAAGTCACCTATATCCACTCTGGGGACACACAACTTACCAGGATCTCACTGAGGTCCAGGGCGGGTTTCCCAATCGGGCATTTCCTAATCCGGAACGCCGACCTACGGTATGGGATGCGCCAATGAAATCAGACCATACATCAGGTTTTTTTTCCCCCACCAAATCTAAATAAAAAAAACTTTGATTTATGGTCTGACTAGGGAGACTACCGTCAATGTGGCATTCCTTGGGATGCCCATTCAAATACCTCTTTATTTCACCTTGTGTCTATTAGTAATGACCACAAGTATCTGGCTCAGTTAGACTCTTGCACAGATACAACATGTTCCAGGAACAGCCAGCCCAGAGTGCTACTCCATTAGAAACTGCTAGTCAGTGATCAACTAGCTAAAAATAGACCCCAAATCGAATATATAGAGCTTGTCAAGGGGTGCAAGAGTTGTCTAGCAGTGTTTTATAGGGGCCTAGTTGGCCTTAAAAATGCGAAGTACTGGTGCAGACATAACACTTTTTCTCAAACAAACCCCCCCCCCGATTTGCCGTGAATCTGGCATTAGAACTGTTCACAGTAGCCCTTTTTAGCTCCTTTTGTTTCCCTTTTTCTCCCCTTTTTGATGTTCCCGTCCTTTTTGTCCGGGTTTTTTTTTCCCTTTCCATTCAGACATTCAAGAGGGTCTAAAATCCAAAAGTACAAGTTTCTGGGTGCAAAACTGACTGAAAACCAAGAAAAAGGGACGGAAAAGTGAACGAAAAATGAGTTACTATGAACACCTAAGCAGAAAAAAAGGAGAGAAAAAGGGAACATGATGGAACATATAAACGAGCTCGAATATTTGCACAGGGGAAGGGTTACATGGCCTCTTGGGAGTGTATATGAGAGGGTAGGACCTATGTATCCTAACAAGTACCAAGTCCAGGAGGGAAGCAGTCTGAAAAAGGAAAAATAAATGGTTAGGGAAAAGTATCCTTTTTCAAAAATGAAGGGTGGTGCTCATTTTTTCAAAAATGGTCCTTTTCTGTTCTTTTTTTGGTTCCCTCTTGAAAAGGAAGACAAAGAGGAAGACAAAAAGGAGGTAAAAAGGAAAGAAAAAGGGCTACTGTGAACAACCCTATTCCTTGCGCAAATGTGGGTTTTCCGTGATTAGCACATCAAATATCTTCTTGTATGCGGTCTGTTCTAGGCCTTTGATTCACACTGTTTCTTGGGCAGAAGACAGCCCAAGCGAAACTGGTGACTGTTCGAGAAAGAGGTGAGTTGCCCAAAAGCACCCTGTCCTTTCAGGAAACCAAGGTCAGTACCACTCAAGCAATTCTCCAGGCCTTTGTAACCATTGTATTTTCTGCAGGTTGAGCGGTGATGTTGTTTGAGGAGTTATACTCATTTAACGGCTTGGCATTGCTAAATGAAATGAGGTTTCTGATGTCCTTGCGGATCAGCCTGCATATCAGAATATCTGTGATTTGCACTTTATTTTAACGGGTGCGGATCGTTAAATGAAAGCAGCCAAGCGGGAAAAAAAAAAAAAAAAAAAAAAAAGAAAAGGCCCTTGTAGAAGGCTGCTGACCAAACCCGAATCCTAGGCTTAGGTTAGGGTTTGGCTATGGCTTACCGTAACCCTACCCTGACAACCGGGTCTTCAATGCCTGGCGTTCTTTGCTCATGTCAACATTGGAGCTGTTCTTCTTGATTGCCTTGTTATGAAGCTCACGGCAGCCTAGCTGGTCATTTAAGGTGCCAGCAGTGTTAAACGAAAATGCTAAAGGACCACTTCATCTGTTCCTTCCTCCCATGAGCCCCTCAAAAATAGATGTCACCAGCCAGGACAATTTTCGGTCAAGACTATAGTATAAAATCTGAATGTGACATATGCACTACATTCATATAGCATGTCAGCAATTTTAAATGAAACTTGACCAGCATGGTGTCTTTAACCAAAGATGAGATCTTGGGTGCACGCGCGGAGCGCGTGACCGCTTGGCTGCTTTCTTTGGTTAAAGACACCATGCTGGTCAAGTTTCATTTAAAATTGCTGACATGCTATATGAATGTAGTGCATATGTCACATTCAGATTTTATACTATAGTCTTGACCGAAAATTGTCCTGGCTGGTGACATCTATTTTGAGGGCTCATGGGAGGAAGGAAACAGATGAAGTGGTCCTTTAGCATTTTCGTTTAACACTGCTGGCACCTTAAATGACCAGCTAGGCTGCCGTGAGCTTCATAACAAGGCAATCAAGAAGAACAGCTCCAATGTTGACATGAGCAAAGAACGCCAGGCATTGAAGACCCGGTTGTCAGGGGTAGGGTTACGGTAAGCCATAGCCAAACCCTAACCTAAGCCTAGGATTCGGGTTTGGTCAGCAGCCTTCTACAAGGGCCTTTTCTTTTTTTTTTTTTTTTTTTTTTCCCGCTTGGCTGCTTTCATTTAACGATCCGCACCCGTTAAAATAAAGTGCAAATCACAGATATTCTGATATGCAGGCTGATCCGCAAGGACATCAGAAACCTCATTTCATTTAGCAATGCCAAGCCGTTAAATGAGTATAACTCCTCAAACAACATCACCGCTCAACCTGCAGAAAATACAATGGTTACAAAGGCCTGGAGAATTGCTTGAGTGGTACTGACCTTGGTTTCCTGAAAGGACAGGGTGCTTTTGGGCAACTCACCTCTTTCTCGAACAGTCACCAGTTTCGCTTGGCTGTCTTCTGCCAAGAAACAGTGTGAATCAAAGGCCTAGAACAGACCGCATACAAGAAGATATTTGATGTGCTAATCACGGAAAACCCACATTTGCGCAAGGAATAGGGTTGTTCACAGTAGCCCTTTTTCTTTCCTTTTTACCTCCTTTTTGTCTTCCTCTTTGTCTTCCTTTTCAAAGAGGGAACCAAAAAAAGAACAGAAAAAGGACCATTTTTGAAAAATGAGCACCACCCTTCATTTTTGAAAAGGATACTTTTCCCTAACCATTTATTTTTCCTTTTTCAGACTGCTTCCCCTCTGGACTTGGTACTTGTTAGGATACATAGGTCCTACCCTCTCAATAAACTCCCAAGAGCCATGTACCCTTCCCTGTGCAAATATTCGAGCTCGTTTATATGTTCCATCATGTTCCCTTTTCTCTCCTTTTTTTCTGCTTAGGTGTTCATAGTAACTCATTTTTCGTTCACTTTTCCGTCCCTTTTTCTTGGTTTTCAGTCAGTTTTGCACCCAGAAACTTGTACTTTTGGATTTTAGACCCTCTTGAATGTCTGAATGAAAAGGGAAAAAAAAAACCCGGACAAAAAGGACGGGAACATCAAAAAGGGGAGAAAAAGGGAAACAAAAAGGAGCTAAAAAGGGCTACTGTGAACAGTTCTAATGCCAGATTCACGGCAAATCGGGGGGTTTGTTTGAGAAAAAGTGTTATGTCTGCACCAGTACTTCGCATTTTTAAGGCCAACTAGCCCCTAAAAACACTGCTAGACAACTCTTGCACCCCTTGACAAGCTCTATATATTCGATTTGGGGTCTATTTTTAGCTAGTTGATCACTGACTAGCAGTTTCTAATGGAGTAGCACTCTGGCTGGCTGTTCCTGGAACATGTTGTATCTGTGCAAGAGTCTAACTGAGCCAGATACTTGTGGTCATTACTAATAGACACAAGGTGAAATAAAGAGGTATTTGAATGGGCATCCCAAGGAATGCCACATTGACGGTAGTCTCCCTAGTCAGACCATAAATCAAAGTTTTTTTATTTAGATTTGGTGGGGGAAAAAAAACCTGATGTATGGTCTGATTTCATTGGCGCATCCCATACCGTAGGTCGGCGTTCCGGATTAGGAAATGCCCGATTGGGAAACCCGCCCTGGACCTCAGTGAGATCCTGGTAATGTGTGTCCCCAGAGTGGATATAGGTGACTTTCTAAGGTATATTGTGTCCAAGTTTTCGTCTTAAACCAGAAATTTGGGTTGGTACATAATTTAGTTTCCGATGGTGTGGCTGTGCACGAAACTCACACGAATAGAATTTCGATTTCCGAGGACAGCACGCAGGTATAAATCAAAAGGAAAATACAGAGAATGCCTGAGCATGCTCTCTCTGGTTGTAGCTACTTTATAACGTTTAAATGCATGTAGTTGCCACAGAGCAACAGCCGCGGCGGAAGGTCGACCTACAGTTATCACCTGACAAGTAAATCTAGACTACATTGACAGTGAATCAAGGGGTTTCACATTTGGTTCTGGAATGCAGACATGATGCAAGGAGGATTGTTTGTAATGTTTATTTAACAAGGATGCAGGATTAAATGACTTGTCCATTGGAGTATTCAGTACGATCATTTAAATTGAATGCTAGGTTGAATGAAGAGACCATTGAGATGGAAAGCCACATTCTCGCAAAAAAAAAGGCCAGGTTCACTGTGAATCGAGGGATTCCACATAAGTCCCAGGTTCATAAGGAAAGCCACATTCACACAAAGAAGAGCCAGGTTCACTGTGAATTGAGGGAGGTAAAATGAGCGGGCCAGGAAATACATCATTGGGTGTCATTTAAGTGTGTGGGGAGGTAAGTGAGCTTCATTTAGGGCTCAAACCCTAAATGAAGTGAACATGGCCCACATAGTCATGAAATATGGAAATCACACAAAATCCCAGGTTCATGCAAGAAAGACACATTCCTTAAAAAGAAAAAGCCAGGTTCACTGTGAATCAAGGCACTTCCACGTAAAAAAAGCCAAGTTCACGGTAAATGGGTCAGAAAACACATTGTTGAGTGTCATTTAAGGCATCTGGAGTGTTAAATGAAGTAAACATGGCCCACATAGGCAAGAAATATGGAATCACGTAAAATCCCAGGTTCATGCAGGAAAGCCGCATTCTCGCAAAAAAAAGCCACATTCACTGTGAATCAAGGCATTCCACGTAAAAAAAGCCAAGTTTGCGTAAATGGTTCAGAAACACATTTTTGAATGTCATTTAAGGCTTAAATGGCCCTAAATGAACTGAACCTGGCCCCAGGTTCATGGATCAGATACATATCCAAGAGAAAAAAGCATTCAGAGCCCTCTTTTTTTCATGCTGAGCTGGTCCACATTTTCATTTAGGCACACCATCCCATTAAATAAAAATATCCAACAACCACGAGAACTCGGAGCCTTTGTTTTCATGTTCAACTGGTCCACATTTTCATTCAGGCACACGATCCCATTAAATGAAAATATTCAACAACCACAAAACTCGGAGCCGTCTTTCTGTTTTCATGTTCAACTGGTCCACATTTTCATTCAAATACATCCCATTAAATGAAATATCAACAACCACAAGAACTCGGAGCCGTCTTTCTGTTTTCATGTTCAACTGTCACATTTTCATTCAGGCACACGATCCCATTAAATGAAAGATTCAACAACCGCAAGAACTCGGAGCCGTCTTTTTGTTTTCATGTTCAACTCATCTACATTTTCAGGCACACCATCCCATTAAATGAAATATTCATAGGCTTACCAGGTGGAAAGATCATGAGATCCCGGAATTAATTCAGACTGTTATAAAGAGGGTTGTTAGGCTTAGAGATTATTAGACCGAAGCGAAATTAATACCTGTAATGAGACTTGTGTCAAATCTTCTTTAGCAAAATAATCAACATTCAAGCATCTAAATGTCAGTGTGAGACGCACCAAAACACCGGAGGACAACGTGGATGTTCGCCGCACTGAATTTGGCCTCGAGTTGAAAGGCGATATGACCTACCGCGTGAGGTCGGGTGAAGAGCCTGGGCAAGATGGTTTACATTTGTGAATACAGGTGGGTGCGCACCACCCGCTATCAGCCTCATGTGGGAGAAAAGCGGGTTGGATTTCTGGAATGACCCAATCCCGAATCGAACGAGTTCCCCACGAACTCTCATGGTAGCGGTTAAGTGTAAGCAGTGCGCCCAAGACGCTGTCGGGTCGTCTGTGGATAGGTCATTTCTCTTACCTTTTTTCGAGGGAAAATATTCGACTTGAGAGGCCAGGAGTGATGCTCGGTGGCCGATGAGCCTTTACAAAAGGTATCTATTACATATCGCATTGAAGTTCCTTGAATGATACACTTCTAAACTTGAAATTTTCTCGGACTTGTCTACACACTCGGACTCCTTGCGAAGACGAGTATAATCCGCGCTTTGCCAGAGTATCGGGAGGCCCGGTGGCGAATGGCCGCACTTACACTGAATCTTGGAACTTCCTGGAGTACGCAGGACATACTCGTTCGATTCGAGTCCAGGCCATGATGTCCCTGGGAATAACAATTTTTTTTGACCTTGCCACCGAGCGCTCGATCGAAAATCCGCAGGTATGTTGGCAACTGTCCGTCCAACGACGCAAGCGAGTTCGCCGAATTACGCGCTCAATTGCTTGAGAATTTGGATTTGGCGAATCGCGGCGCGCATTGACAGCTTAAAGGGAGTTACCATACGCGTTCATCATAGCAGTCGAAATGCAACCAGGCAGTCGGGGAAAGTGGGAGAACAACCAAAGGCATCTTAGCGTTCGTATCCGAGAGAAGCAGGCAGCTCTTGCACGGGAGGCGAGCAAAAAAAAGTCTAATTTAAAAGAGAAAGAAATGAATTGGGACTCGGAGGCACGTAAGCATACACAGAAGGCATACATTACGAATGAAGAGTGCGTCATGGACCCGGGAGGGCATGGCCATCTGCCAAGTACATAGCGGTGGGCAATCCGGGCGAGAACGGGCACACTGCATATCGAAGACAGGATGTGCGAGCGGTGCAACTCCCCGCGCAGAACCCCCGCGAGGAGGGTAAACGACACTGCTCGTTGTGCGCGCCCACTGCTTCCATCTACCTCACCGTCCCACCCCACACCATCCCCAGCAAAAAAAAAGAAGGAAAAAGAAGGAAAACGCGGAAGCTGAGCTGAGCACGAGAGGAAGAGGAGAAGAGCAAAGAACGGAGCTCGATCCACGAGAGGAACAGAAATAAAAGAGGAACGAGCGACGCCTCGTGCGGCAACGCCGCCGGTGGAGGTGGGGGATGTGTTAACTGCGACACACTCATGCTCAGACTCCCCGTGTGGCTTCTCGTGAGTTGCGACACTGTGGCGAAAATCACTCCAGTCTGGGGATCAACGCTGAGCTGCGACACTGTCGTTGCCGAGGATCAAAACTTCATGCGGCACCGCCATATCCCGTGAATGCCGTGATTTGGCCCGCATTTTTCACCTCTCTCTTTCCTCCCCCACCGCCGGACATGGAAGATGCTCTGGACGACGCCGAATTGCTTGCCAGCGTGTCCGCAAGCGTGCTTCTTGATTTCCGTTCATCGGTCAGTCATCCGCCCTCATTTTTTCGCGTGTACATACTCACAGGCTGTCCGCGTACCAATTCCCACAGCCGTTCGTCACCGCCAATCCCAGCGTCTTCCTAAATTTGGACTGGGTACATCTCGCTCATCTCCGGGCCTTTCTACGTGATCGCCGTCCAGCCATCGCGTCACTTGCATCTGTTCCTGTCAAAACGGAGGCGTCAGAGGCTTCTGTCCCTATTCGATCAGCTGTCCAGGTTAAATTAGAGGATTTTGGCGCCGGGATTCCTCTTTTCCAGTCTACCAGCGCCTCGGCAGCTATTAGAACGCGTAGGTTGCTTGAGGACGACATCGAGGTCTTCGAAATTCTGTCCTCCTCCGACGAACTCGAAGTGGAAGAGGTGCTGAAACCTTCTGGCGCGTCTTCAGATCCTCCGGAACCTTCGGCGCCACTCGAGTCGGATTCTGACGCTGAGCCCGAGCACTCGTGCCCCGAAATTTTGTCGGACACTGTCTGGTACGACACCGATATCAAATCAAAAGCTATTGATGGCCCCGCACCCATTAATCGGCAGACCAAGGTTATGCGCGTCGAGTATTTGGATGACGTGCCATCAAATTTTCCAGTCCCTCGAATTCCTACGGCCTACATCCTCGATCTGCGGAACCCCAAATTCAATTTTATGTCCAACAACACCAACGAATTGCTCTGCCTGGATACCCTCATCCTTGACAAGGTTCGTGTTGATTCGTTCTTGTCGCACCAGATCTAATTTTCCTTTCTTTGCAGAACCAAGAATCTTGGGCGACTTCCAGCGGCGGCGGGGACCATCAACCGGCCTGTCTCCTCTTCGATGGCACCCGTGTGAAGTGCCGCCGCTCCAGGCACAAATGCAACGGATGATATCGCTGCAGCGAGCTCGACGTTGCTCTCGGAAACGTCACGCGGTATGAACTCGATCCTGCTTCCCGTGCTCAAGTTATTTCCGCGGGGATTGCTACTCGGATGGTTGCGGGGGACTCTCCGGAGAAGTTAGCTGCTACGTGCGTCCCGATGATCGGCATTACTATTGTTCACTCACCATTACGGCCAGATTCTACGCTGTCATACACTTGTGAAACCGGAAATGCCCCGCGCTAAACACTATCGGCGCGCCGTGCACATGGCATCCTATCATGAAGGCTCGGAACACTGTAAGTCCACATTGTATTGACGCATCGATTTTACCTGAGTATTCTACGGCAGAGCACCTTCCGCAGAAGGTTCTTCATAGCGTGCACCCAATGGACGCCGACGTGGCGCGGCCACCGGGTGGATACTATTCCGGACAACGTCGACGAGACCCTGCTCTCTGAGCTTTTCTCCCCGAGCGCCGCCTTTTCTTCCGGTTCCGACACGCAGCCATGCAGTCGCATCATTTCGTCGCGCGTCGGCGAGCGTCAGAAGTTCTGTGGTACGTACATTGCGACCTAAAATTTAAGACAATGCTGATTACGAATCGTCTTCAAGCTCATACCCATCTGACTGACGGTAAACCGGTTCGGGGCGCTATAATCCATCATCCGTGCCGAGCGTACATGACGATCTACACGCCGGTTGATCCTACGTTCAGAATGGCATGTGTCATTCTCGACCATCAGAAACCTCACACCCACCCGATGCCGCCGAGGACGAAGGCCTCTCTGGACGTCAAGAAGATGTACAGCCTCTGCGTCACGGCTAACGGCGTATTAGGGACGACCGTCCAGAAGGTTGACGACGGTAATATTATTTTCTTCAGTTGGTACATAATCTAACGTGTTCATCTTAGCCTCGACGACCCTGCTGCTGTTAGACGGCAAGTCCGCCGCGATGTTCTACCCTTCGTTGCACACGAAGCGACTCAAACAAGGCATCATACGTGATGAGAAGCTGAAGCTTTAGCCCAAGGGATTTGGACCTGCAGACAGATCCAGATGAATTTGCCAAATACTTCGTGCGCGCGTGTCTTTCTCATGTCAAACGGTAGATCATTTCAAACTCCCTCGTGCGAACCTTGAATGACTCGTTTGTAGGGGCGTTCATGGTCTGAAGCCGTATGTAGATGCAAAGATCATGGAACGTCTCATGGACTTCCCGTACATGAAGACTCAAGCTGACCTCGGTGAGTTTACGGCCTGGGTAACGGCCTTAAAATCAGGAAAGTTCAAGGTTGACACATTTTTTTCTCTGTTCGTCCAGCCGCTGACCTGTATCAGATTGGTGGAAGCATAAACTTCAATATCCGTGGATTCTCTCGGCAATCATCAAGTCGCGCTCGCACATCTTGCCCGGGGACTGGGACATCACCGACTCGACTACGAACCTGAATGAAGGCCAACATCATTGGACGAACCAACAGACCGGGGTGAAGTTGACCCTCCTCGAGTCAATAGAGCGGTATGTTTGCAACGCTCCTTTTCCTTCCCTTTTTTTTCGGTGTTTGTTGAATACATTTCGAGGGCGCGCGCATCGTCGATTTCAAGACAGCGCGTGAACTCAAAGACAGCGAGGAGACCGGCGTCCTCGACAACAACTCGAAAAATCTCCTGCACAGCATGGGCCGCAACGTCCAGCGCAAATCCAGCTCCGTCACCAAGGCCCGGTCGTTGCGCACACAAGATGATACGACCGCACAGCTACAACTCGAGTACGACGCCGCGAAGGCAGCGAAGAAGGTAACCGACCAGCATCTCAAGGATTTACAGGTCGGCCTTGCCGCATCGAAGGGCACGAAAGGGAAGAAGCGCGCGAGTGGTAAGAGAGCTTCAGCGGGCGAGGATGCGCCGCTCATCGCCACGTCATCTGGGCGTGTGCTCTCCCCCCGTCGTGCGGCGAAGGCGAGCCAGCTCCATCCGCTGTGCCATTTGTTTCTGGTGGGACTCAAGCTCCCGTCCTCTCATTTACCGCGCGTCGTTCCCTTTCATCGCTGGGCCTTCAGCTTCAGTCTCGGGTGCTGGCATCGCGCCGTTGCGGAGCTAGAAGGTGGATCAATGTGGTTTGACAGCGATTCAATGCTGCTCACCGGCAACGCTGACCTGCCTTCCGTCGGCTCGTCGAGCGCCCTTCTGGATCTGCCGCCGTTCTCCATGAGCGAATTCAATTTCTTTTCCCTTCCCACGACCTCGGTATCGGCGCCGGGCTGCCCTTTCAAAACTCGGCGGAATTCTCGATGGCTTCGGGGTACCCCATAGACCCCCCGAGCGACTTCGCCTGGCCGACCGCAAATTTTGCTTCTACCTCGTCTCAATATCTCTCGTCAACCTTCCAGCACCGGAATTCGATTATCCCGCGCTCGACCTCGGCACCTTTACGCTCCACCTGCGTTCGCCGAGTACGGCAGATGGTCCTCCGGTTCATCTGATCCGTCGCCTATGCAGATATTGGCGTCCCAGAACTGTCCGCGCCGTCTTCTGCGCCTCATTCGGAACCCGAACACCCATCCTTCGTGCACCATCGCCATTGCCCCTTTCGTCCCCACCCGCCCTTCTCTCGATGCGCGCGAACCTTTCCCGCTAATACGCACCCGTCGGCTCGATCTCGACACTGCCAATATTGTCACGTCTCCCCGGGCGCAGTTCTTCCAAGCGTGCGTTGGATGCGCTGGATTCTCAAGCGAAGCATCTACTCAGGAAGAAGAAAAAAACTACGGTATGCACTCGTCTTTTCCTTCGCCGCTAACAGCCTAATATTCAACTTGAATTCAGTGAATGGTGGCGCTGCGGCAGCGCACGCATCCAATTCAAGTTAGTCTTACTGCTAGTCATTCTGTAGTGGCTACTTATTTCTAGTTATGATATCACAAATCTCTTCGTGCTGTAGTGTTTGGCGGAGGTGCGTGTCGTTCGAAGCGTGCGGCGCGGCGGCGGGCATTTAAATCACGTGGATAAGAAGCCCACAGTGTCGCAGCCCACGGCAGCCCTCCAGACTGGAGTGTTTCAGCGACAGTGTCGCAGCTCACTGCAGCTGCCTCGGGGAGTCTGAGCGTGAGTGTGTCGCAGGTGGGTGATCCCCGGTGGAGGTCGCCCTCAATGCCGTACGTGCGCACCACACGGCCGGAATTCTGAGTTTCGCGCCACCGTTCTTCGCGAGGATATACAAAATGGAGCGCACACATTATTCTGATGTACCACGCACTTTCGTGATGTGCCAACACCCTTTACCAGATGCCACACACTTTCTCAGATGCCACACATTCCCATTTAGGCTCGGCTAGGGTCTGGGTCCGGAGAAAATGACGCGAGCGGCGCGCACTGACGCGCATTGACGCGGCACCGGCGCGGTTTTGACGCGGCAATTACTCAACTTCTACCGAGTGCTTTCTACACTCGGATAATGCTCAAATCACTCTTAGCCAGATACATGGGCTTCGATAGGGACGAATTGGCCCAGACTGCGAGCAGCATGTATTGTTTTGAGGTCTAACTACTGGTACTTTGGGTATATAAAGGTCGTATGTGTTTGATTCGGTGGCAGGCTACCGGGGGTGTGTATCTGAACATTTTTTGAGTCTTTTGAGCTGCTAAAACTACACCATTAAGTCGTAATTGCCGCACCCAAACCGCGTCAACCTCCGCGTCAATGCGCGCCGGTAGCGCGTCACTGCGCGCTGGCGCGTCACTGCGCGTCACTGCGCGTCAATGCCGCGTCAACGCGCGCCGGTCGCACCCCGGAACCGGATGCCTATGTAGTGACGAAAATCCACTGTGATTCACTATGGGTGGGGCAAGACAATGCTCGTGCTCGGCCCGCACAAAGATGGACGGCTAAACAATGGTCAGTGCCAATTTTTGTGTTAGACACCAGGTCATTGAAATCTGAATTGACCAGAATTCGTATAGCTGGGTTTGCATGGAATAATAACACTTCGCCCCGGAATCCTGGGTTGGAGTAGTAAAACCGTCTGTGAAATCAACGAGGCAGCCGCATTTGATTGGTTCCAAATTCGAAGCAATCAGTCCTGGTTTGTGTACCGAAAAGTACTCCTATCCATTCGAAAGGCGCAGTCTTTAGTTTCTGGGGTGAATCTGAGCTTCTGTGCCCCAGGACGTCCTTTGCCATTCTGCTACATTTCCACGGTTCAATTCGTCGAACAGAGGCTACCAAATAAACGGGTTTTACGCTGAGTCTCCATTTCTAGGCCGCAAATTACTATTCAAGGGCGAACCTGCGTCCAGGTTTGTATCAACTAACGGTACCGGTGCCAAATTGAGAGGACGTCTTGCCTTCAGCTCGAGTGTCCGTTACAAGGTCATAATTTCAAGCGGCAATATTCGATTTAGACTCCAAGAGGGGCAATAAACATACAGAAAAATGGGCGTCGAAATAATTCCGATCCCAGCATAGTCGTGTGTGCCTGGTGGCATGATAAAGCGGTATCGAGAGTCAGAAGGAGTTTAAGAGACCCATCCAAAGTGGGTGGTTACAACCGCACATAGGTTCCTATTCCGTGTTGAAGCAAACCGTGAAGAAGGAAACACATATGGGACCAATTTAGAGCCCCCTTTCTGTGTGGCGAAGTTTCTCGCCGCTCTCGCGCTGTTCACACAAGACAGATTACCCTGATTGGACGTACCGAAAGCCAGCGACTGCATTGAATAATCCTGGATCATTGGACAACATGTCGTGGATGGAAGCCGCATTTTCATGGTTGTAACTACCAAAACTTTATAGACTTACAGGACAGGTGTCGTGAAATTTCAATTGCTCATATGGACCCACCACAGACCCACACCGGAAGGTAGCCGCATGCTCCAAGTCATCCTGCGGGGTTTTTTGTCAGCCTAGACAGTGTTGAAGTTAGCCAAGAATTAACGGGCAAAAGGCCTTTGCCAAGGATGGCTTAGACCAAGGTATCAAATTTCGGGGCTAGATTTTGTCACTTTGAACGATACACTCATGCTGTCACCCCGTCCACATGAAATAGATCCTCCTGACATAAGGGGTCATGCGATCTACCGAAGACGGCGCGCCATTGGCATGTTAGTAGGGAAAACCACGGCACGCCGCTACATTTGGTAGTTCAGCGCGCCATTTGATGTTCGATACACAATTAAATGTTGTATGGAAGCTGTGCACTGCTGAAACATCGATGACACAGCCGCATGAACCTTTTCCTTCAAGTTTTGTCCACGCACCGGGGAGAAAGACCGAGGACTAACTTGTGACCAACCAAATTGAATCTTTGTATAAAGCATTTGAGGAGGGAATGTTTGCAGGATTTTGGGATCTGGACGATGTAATTAGCGTTCAGAACCTCTCCTATGATAAATTCCGAGCCGAGGGGACATTGCGTGATGAGCCAGAGGCGGCGCGCCGATGCGCGTCAATAGCACAGCCACCGACGCGCCGGCGGCTCACTCACATTTTTGCACGAGTGCACATTGGGATAAGTCTGCTAGTGTACAGAGCTCGCTCCATCCGTGCGGAGATAACCTCGGCCGAGTCGATACCTACTTACAATCACTGCGTTCAGCCATGCCGTAGACATCGATGGTCTAGCCCGTCGGAGGGCCCTCGAGGGGATCAAATCAATGTCTAGGCCTTGATTTAATCCGGTCTAGGGCCCTCCGACGGGCTAGACCATCGATGTCTACGGCATCGCTGAACGCAGTGAATGAATATCGCCGTCGCCTGTTGAGGTAAGCTGAGTTAAGCTTTGAGAACCTCCACAGAGAGTTGTTCAGCCACAGATGAGAAATAAAAATGTATTACCACTGACATCTCCTACATTCAATGCCATTAATATTCATAGCGGCAAGGTTGGTTAATTTGAAGCTGCTAGTCAAAGCAAATCGGATGAAGCAGAACTTGATGAGAATCGCGCGTGCCCGGCAGTATGCCAAAGATGCGAGCTACAATTGGCAGCAATAGTTGACGTTGTTTTCGCGTACAACTGTATAAGGCAAGTTGCCTTATACATGCCTTAAGCAACGGCAGGGACGCCGTAGGGTTATTTCGTATTTTTCTTATTGATTGTAATTTATATATCACAGCACTTATGGAACAATTTGTAATGAATTCAGGTGGAATTTGTAGTGTTCCGTTGAAATTTTGGCCATGCACCGGGGAGAAATTCGTAATTCCATCGAAGGCTAGCCATAATTGAACCTCCCGGTAAAGCATTTGAAGGAGGCACTTTTGGGCCCTAGACGATGTATTTGGTGTTTGAAACACCCCCTGGTATAAATTCCAGGCCGGGCGGACATATAGTGATGAGCTAGAGGCGGGCGCGCCGATGCGCGTCAATAACACAGCCACCGGCGCGCCGGTCCGCGTTAAAGCCGCGCCGGTGCGCGTCAGTGCGCGCCTCTCGCGTCATTTTTACCAGACCCCTAGGGTCTGATCACCGACACATGGAGCACGTGTCAATGCGAGGAAATTTTCTCCTTCCTTCCTGCTCACCTCCACCACCACGACCCTTCTACAACGTGCTCGACGCGTCGTCGGCCCACCTAATGTCCTCCAGGCGTTCCGTGGCTGACCAGGCATTCATCGATGAGCTTACCGGGCGTGATTTGATCGAATTTCGGACTTTTGTACGTCGCGTGTGTGCTTCCATTGCCAAATTACCGACATTGACAGATACACTCCCCGGCATACATACGTGCAAACGCGGCCATGTTTCTCGATAACGACTAGATCGTCATCTCGGAGTTGCGTGATTTTCGACGCGAACGGGAGCCTTTCGCGCATCCTCCCACTGCCGTACATGTCAAACGGGAGGAAATTTTCAAGCTCGAGCCAACCTGTCACAACGACACGCCGGTAGATCCCATCCGGAAGCGTACATTAACGGAGGGTGGACGCGAAGTTGTGGAGATCCTTTCCAACTCGGAGGACGAAACTGGCAAAAGCGCTGAGCCCAATTTCGATTCTGATTTCGAAGTTGCTGAGGCTCTGTTTCGCACCGCCCCTCGGTCATCCAGTATTGTCGGCGCTGATCACGATTCTCGTATGTTTTGTGATTCCTGGCCCGCTCTAATCCCGCTGATGGCAGTCAACCCAGTAATGATTCTTGACTCCGACGATGAATTCAAATCGGATCTAAGCTGGCAGGAGTCGGATATCATCTGGCAGGACCCGGTCATCATGTCGGAGGTCCTGGTCGGTCGTTTCCGCACCACTGCCCTGTCGACGGTGCAGCGCTTGGAGCGCCTAACCAGGATCCCCTCCATCTGGCCTATACCCCGTATCCACACGGCCTTCGTTCTCATCCCCGATTCAAGTTACGAACAAGTTGACGCGAGAACAGGTCTGCTTTATATGGTCGATCAGCTCATCAAAAAATCATGTACGTGTTCTGGTCGGGGGTCAAGTGTACAGATGTTTTATGGTGATGTTCGAACCTGGGTTACCTAAAACTGCTGCTATTGAATGCCGCCGCGTGCGTATGACCTGCAAAGGGTGCTGTGCTTGCGAACGCGTCGATCCGGCGCTCCTCCAGGTCGAGCGTTACGAGCTTGATCCCGCATCACGTGATGCACTCTTTGCGGTGCAGCAAAACACCCGTCGAAGGGAGGGAACGACTGCCCATAACAGAACTGCAGGGTATAATATTGATTTTAGTGTTGTGGTGCATGTCTGATTTTCCCTTCAGATTCTACGACATCGTTATCAAGAAGAAGTGCATGGCCTTGGACGCCAAGGGCCAGCTGTGCACCGGGAATCCGATGCTCTAGCTAAAACCGCACGTTCGTATCAGTTATTTTCAACCTGCATGTTCGGCGCTGAAAGCTACCCAGGGAAACTCCCGCGTACATGACCTATTCGTCGCCTGTGACGGGTGGAGGAGGGACTTCAAGGAGAATCATTGCACCTTCACTATTCCCAACTACGCAGATGCAAAAATACTGGCGAACCTTTTCGGACGACAATTCGAACGATACTCCACCTTGTACTTGTATCGTCCATCCGACGACGGGTCTCAAACTCAAAACTTGTCGTTCGTTCCCTCTACGTATCTCAATAGTTATCCTGTGTGTCTAATATTTCCGCGTAGCGCATGCTCATATCGTAGATGGTCCTTCCGAGCCTATTAGTTTGATCAAGCGGTATGCTTGTAAGGCCACGCGCAGCATCTACGTGCCCCTGGATCTATCCAAGCAAATTGCGCTCGTAGTTCATAAAGAGCACACACCGCACGGCCATCCCATGCCAGGGCTTACGAAGCTCTCCATAATGTCGCAAACACTTATCAGCGTCTTGCGCAAGCGTCTGGGACTGTGGGGGCAACAGTCAACAAGGTAGACCATGGTATGTACCCACTTTGCTTAGTTACTCCCTCCTGACGCGCTCGCAATAGCCCATTCTATCAAGCTTCTTTTGAACGGGAAAGCACCGGCGCTATTCGCACCCACACTACAGAACAAACACGTCAAGCGCGAGATCATTTACCGCATGAAAAGCGAGAAATATCCTACAGGGCTTGGCGTTCCCGGTATGTGATCGTATTCCTCCGGTCGGATAATATTGATATGAAATCCATCCTATGCAGGCGCATTCCAACTCTTCCTTAGCGACCTCGAAAAGCCGGAGGCCGATCGATACATACATATCTTCCTGACGACCGCTGACGGTGGCGTCCTTATAATTACGGGGGTACCTTTCCTCATCAAGCTTCTGGACGACACAGGTGTTGTAGCATTCGAGGACAACACCACCTTTAAGCGAATTAACGGCGGCATGAACGAGTGGGAGCTTGCCCTATTTTTGAAGGCTGTGCAGCGTGGTATGCCAGCCGTCCATCCACCTCCCGCCATCAATATTCTACGCTAAGATTTTTTCACAGCCCTCACTGCTGTTCGCGCCTACATAAACCGTGCCAGTGCAGATTTTTTCGAGCTTCTTTTCGACGAATTGCAGAAGATCAAGAAGGCGATCACTGGGAAAGTTCTCGGTCTGAAGCGCTTTGTTCGAGGCGGTAACTTACTTGCAATCAATGCGGATATGGAAACCGCGCACATTATTGGTGCCGCGCGATCGGTTATGAAACCCAACGACCCCGCATACAGCGGCATACCAAATGATACACCTGCGTCGGTTGCCGCCACCTACTTTGTTAAAGTTTGCTATCGCCACTCGAAAGAGTTAGCACACATTGAAATGACCATGCACCGAGTCGCTAACCGATTTCTTACCCAGGGCAGTTCACGATTTTAAGGCGAAGGTCACACCTGAGCAGTATGAACGTCTCTTGGACTGTTTCTACATAACCTCAGAGGAGAAGCTCGCGGATTTCACGAAATTTGACAAATACCTCGGGAACAAAGAGATTCAAAGTACGCCCATTAATTACCCTGTGTTAAATTCATGCTCATCACACTACATTGAGACTGGTGGACGCATAAAGAGATGAGCGACTGGATCATACCCTGCCTCATCAAGTCGCAATCCCGTATGCTGCCAGAGGACTGGGACAACACTCCTGCAACAACTAATGTCGGTGAAACCCAACATGCCTGGAAGAATTCGATCACCGGCACCAAGCTGAATCTTGTCGAAACGATCGTGAGGCAAGGATCGTATATTCCCTATTTATCAGTGATCTACGTCCTCTCTCTCATAGCGCCCGTGGACACTGGAATTTTCGCAAATAATCAGAACAAAATGTATCATCGGATGGCGCACCGAAGATCTCGTCTTTGGGTTAAAGACACCATGCTGGCTAAGTTTCATTTAAAATTACTGACATGCTAAAGGGCTACTGCGAACAACCCTATTCTGCGGATCAGCCTGCATATCGGAATATCTGTGACTTGCACTTTATTTTAATGCGCGCGGATCGTTAAATGAAAGCAGCCGAGCGGGAAGGAAAAAAAGGCCCTTGTAGAAGGCTGCTAACCTAACCCTAATCCTAGGCTTAGGTTAGGGTTTGGCTATGGCTTACCGTAACCCTGCCCCTGACAACCGGGTCTTCAATGCCTGGCGTTCTTTGCTCATGTCAACATTGGAGCTGTTCTTCTTGATTGCCTTGTTATGAAGCTCAGGGCAGCCTAGCTGGTCATTTAAGGTGCCAGCAGTGTTAAATGAAAATGCTAAAGGACCACTTCATCTGTTTCCTTCCTCTCCACGAGCCCCTCAAAAATAGATGTCACCAGCCAACACAATTTTCGGTCAAGACTATAATATAAAATTTGAATGTGACATATGCACTACATTCGTATAGCATGTCAGCAATTTTAAATGAAACTTGACCAGCATGGTGTCTTTAACCCAAAGACAAGATCTTAGGTGCACGCGCGGAGTGCGTGACCGCTTGGCTGCTTTCATTTAACGATCCGCACACGTTAAAATAAAGTGCAAATCACAGATATTCTGATATGCAGGCTGATCCGCAAGGACATCAGAAACCTCATTTCATTTAGCAATGCCAAGCCGTTAAATGAGTATAACCCCTCAAACAACATCACCGCTCAACCTGCAGAAAATACAATGGTTACAAAGGCCCGGAGAATTGCTTGAGTGGTACTGACCTTGGTTTCCTGAAAGGACAGGGTGCCTTTGGGCAACTCACCTCTTTCTTGAACAGTCACCAGTTTCGCTTGGGCTGTCTTCTGCCCAAGAAATAGTGTGAATCAAAGGCCTAGAACAGACCGATACAAGAAGATATTTGATGTGCTAATCATGGAAAACCCACATTTGCGCAAGGAATGCCAGATTCACGGCAAATCACGGGGGGTGGGGGGGTTTGTTTGAGAAAAAGTGTTGTGTCTGCACCAGTACTTCACATTTTTAAGGCCAAATAGGCCCTATAAACCACTGCTAGGCAACTCATGTACACCTTGACAAGCTCTATATTTTCGATTTGGGGTCTATTTTTAGCTAGTTGATCACTGACTAGCAGTTTCTAATGGAGTAGCCCTCTGGGCTGGCTGTTCCTGGAACATGTTGTATCTGTGCAAGAGTCTAACTGAGCCAGATACTTGTGGTCATTACTAATAGACACAAGGTGAAATAAAGAGACATTTGAATGGGCATCCCAAGGAATGCCACATTAACGGTGAATCAAGGAGTTTCACATTTGGTTCTGGAATGCGGACATGATGCAAGGATGATGTTGTTTGTAATGTTTATTTAACAAGGATTCAGGATTAAATGACTCGTCCATTGGAGTATTCAGTACGATCATTTAAATTGGATGCTGGGTTGAATGAAGAGACCATTGAGATGGAAATGCCACATTCTCGCAAGAAAAAAAAGGCCAGGTTCACTGTGAATCGAGGGATTTCCACATAAGTCCCAGGCTCATAAGGAAAGCCACATTCACACAAAGAAGAGCCAGGTTCACTGTGAATTGAGGGATGGGTAAAATGAGCGGGCCAGGAAATACATCATTGGGTGTCATTTAAGGTGTGTGGGGAGGTAAGTGAGCTTCATTTAGGGCTCAAATGGCCCTAAATGAAGTGAACATGGCCCACATAGTCATGAAATATGGAAATCACACAAAATCCCAGGTTCATGCAAGAAAGACACATTCTCGTAAAAAGAAAAGCCAGGTTCACTGTGAATCAAGGCACTTCCACGTAAAAAAGCCAAGTTCACGGTAAATGGGTCAGAAACACAAGGTGCGACGTTTACAACGCCGGTACAAATTATCGGCCAAATAAGATAAGAGTTCTGCATTCGGCGTGCGCAACTCAATAGTCCCTTCACCACCCACTCCATCGACAGCTTCGCCCTTGGCTTGTTTCTGCAACCACCTATACTGTTGAAAACCCTTACGGAGCACTTTGCTTCAAATCGGTCGCTAATTACTCCAGTGCAAGTGCTTGCGAAAGAAAATTACTGTAGGAGACATAGCGCAATTGTTTCCTTCCTTTTTTTCTCTCCAACAACTTCTAACATTCTCGTGCCTCAATACTATCGGAATGGCACCTCGAGTTCTCCTCTTTCGCGCAAAGTATTTTCCAAGGCTGCGGATCAGGGGTATTACTTCCCCGTTTTATTCTGAATCTCCTCTTATGCAATCGGCTTTACACGCGGCGGCGTACGAATGGGCTCCCGAAGAATAGAATTTGCTACGGATGATAGTATACAGGATAAGTACGGATGTACAGTCTCACAGTGATATACAAATGATATAAATTGAGACCATGCCCACGGAGCAGCCGCCGACACCTACGCCGAGTCGCGTAAGGCATCGCGCATCTGGACATGGACGGCCCCCGCCGACGTCCTGCAGGGAGATGTATATTTTAGTGAGCAGCAAATATAACGACAGAACGGGATGAGACGCACGCACGGTGTATACAGGGACGCCTGGATGGGGATGAAAAAGCATGCTTGGCGGAGCGTTTTGAAGTCACGGGTCGGTGAGCCGAATATACCGAGGCTCTGGAAATAATGATAATAGAGCATAGGAGGGAGAGGAAGACAGACGTGAAGCACACGAACAACGGGGGCGTGGGTGAGGGAAGAGATGAAAGAAACGGGAGGAATCCAAGCAAGAATGAAGCAAAAGGACACACCTCGAATCTGCCTTCGGCGCGACTCCGGAAACATGCGCTGGAAGCTCGCGTGCGTTTGTAAGTAGACGGAAGACAGCCCATGGGTAGGTGTATCTGCAGTCAGCGAACGACCTTTGGGGATACAAACGAAAAATCATATGAAGACGAAGAAGGAAAGAGCTGGCTGGAATGGAGGTCCCAGACGACGTCGTCAGGGATCCGCCTAGGACGCCCAGGAGTGGCGGGGGACGACGGGCGGGATGCTTATGGACCATTCTCGGAGCATCCGAGGGCCCCATAACGCACGAAGGGCGAGTGCGATCTACTTTGGTCTAAGCGGACCCTACCCCTATTTCAGCGAGTAAAATCGCCGCTGCATGAAGTTCCCGCGCCGCGGCACGAGAGACGAGGGGAAGCTGTGGGAGGAGCCGGTCTCCCAGTCCAAATACCTCGACAAGTCACGGACGAAAAGGGAACGAAAAGGGAAGGGAGGCGCCACTTACCCACCCCAGCGTGATAAACCCCCGCTCTTCTGTCAATCTAAGCATGTCGTTCTCCTCGTCCGCCGTACACGTATTCCTCGGGGCGTGCTGCGTCGGGATGAGCAGCGTCTCGACGACGTAACGCGCCTTGGCAGTGGACGGGGCGGCATCTGCGGGAGCAGGGATATCAGCATTGAGCATCGAGCGAGGGAGGGAGGAGGAGAGGTAGACGGTAGGGTAGAGGCATATCAGAAGGATAGAGAGGGATCCAAAGGGGTAAGGGAGGATGAGGGCGAGCGAGACGACGGCAGAGAAGATAATCACCGCCGTCCGTAACATCCTCACGGCCCATCAGGAGCCCGCCATCCTCCAAGTCCCTCGCGTTATCCGTGCTCGCAATCACCATAATGCACCCTAGTAACGGGGTGCTGCGAGAAGCGAGGGGATGCTCACCTACTCGTGCCACGTCATCGTCCGCTCGTACTCCCTGAATCTGTACTCTCCTTCCGTCGGAATCGACTTCGGCGGCGCACAGCGGGATTGGGCCCGGCATAGGTGTGTCGGACGCAGGGTATGCGGACAGTGCGTGGCTTGAAGACGACGGATTGAAGGTGCGTAACGCCAGCGTGGAGGATGATGCGGCCGTGGACGACTACGGGCACGCGAGGAGCGTCCCGCTCAGATTCACGGCAAGCCTCGAGCCGTGTCCGAAGCTCGGCAGGAGCAGCGCTAGGGACGCGGGAAGGGTGCGTCCGCCCGACGCAGCGAGAAGGGCGGGGGCCGGCGTGCTGACGCCCGCGGTGGCAGAGGACGCCGTGCGCGAGGACGACGAGGTCGTGGATGACGCGGTAGGCAGTGGCGGCGCCGTCCCGCGACCTTGTGTGGCTGCACGCTGTGCTGCTTTGTCGCGTGCTGGGAAGGCGCGGGTATTGCTACAGATTGGTACGAATAAAGAATGATGATAGGAGAGGGGGAAGGAGCGGGACGCACTTGGATTGAGCCATAAACGCGGGGAGAGCGTCGGCGGATGCGGCGAGGCTGCCGGTGTTACGTGCGATCGACGACGATGGCTTTGAGATGTACGGGCTGGTGGAGAACATCTTTACGCGTTGGAAAGTGGCTGAAGGGGAGCGAAGGAAGGGAGGGGAGGGGTGAACGAGTGAGGAGACGGGGAGCAGAAGAGTGAGCCGAGGAATATAGAATTTGGTGGGACGATTTGTAGATTGAGGCACTATTGAGGCAAGTCAGCGGCAAGTCCAAGGCAAGTCCGATAACGATCAGTGTCACAAGATATCACAAGGCCCAGTGTGCTACCACTATCATTTATCTTCGGTCTTGATTCAAAACGATTCAAGGCTTACTTTGCTCCGAAACGACTGGGCCAAGTTACCAATCTGTCCCTCCACTGCCCTACTTCTGAGTCTGAGACAAGGACACCGTCGCGCTAAAATAATGTGTCCTCGCCGTACTCCACTGAAGCGTAGCGTCCGTGGTCTAGTGAAACAGATATTTTGTATGTCTATCCCCCTTATGCATTCCTTGCCACCCGTATCCCCCGAGAATCCCCGGCTTCGAAGCCGTTATCGATGGCGTTATGAGTCCGTAGACTCGTCGCCGTCCCACGCATATCCACGCGCCCGTTCTGAGGCTCCACTCAGTGTGATGCACTCGGAACTCGCTCGCCCACGGGCGCTATTTACATCGCCCTCGCCATGGCCGTTTCTCTCCTGCTTGTCTCTCTCGATATTCTATACTAACCCTCTTCAGAGCGTCACACCAATATCCTTCTCTCTTGGTCATCTCGCCATGACCACCTCGTCCGATGTATGGACCACAGGAGTCAAGTCGTATGCCCAGTACTTCAAGGAAACTCGTGCCCCACCTCCTGAGGATAGGGTGGCGAGCGAAACCCTCAACCAACACGATCCATACCCAGAAGCTGTCTGTACCCAAAAAATCACTTGCTTCGACCCTGCCGCCCTTCAACACACCCTCGGTCCCGTCACGTTGAACATGACCTTTGTTCAACGAGTCCTCACCGAAACAGGCCCGAAAGTCACCCCATCCAACAGCTCCCTGTGGCATTTTGACACGCAACCAGAGACTTGTCCGTTGTGGGCTGAACACGAAGCCGATTACTACGATTGGCTGATTTGGGCGGTATGCCACCTGCTGCCAGCGCCGTCAACACCGTCCGCGACGCACTTTACGAACGCGCAAAGGTCACTGTCCTGGTGGATGGGTACAGCAGAGTCGATAAAGTTCACAAGACACACAGCGGAGGTGCCCCCGACATCATCCATCAGTGGTCCCAAGGTGTCAAATGCACCCCGCACGAGTTCAAGCGCGACAAAGTCCTGCACGTGCACGACCAATCTGTTCTCGACTTTCTCGTTGAGCAGGCAGGCGCCGAATCCAGGTACAATTTCCGATCCACCGAATCACTTTCGACGCTCCAGGGCAAGGGCAAGAGCATTGTGTCCCAGGCACGTCGGCTTTTCCGTCTGTAACCTGCTTCTAACTCCCCTTTCCAGATTATAAATGAGATGATCTCCACCAAGACCGGCCACGCGATCATCTGTACCCAGAAACAATATGTAATGCTCCGCCTTACGGATACATTACAGCTCGAAATCAGCCCCGTGTACGCGACTCGTGGGTCCACGACCGAAGCTACGGATGCGGCGATGCTCGTCCTCTTCTACGCCCATGCCGCTCTTGGTGCGGGAAAGAGATACGCTGACGCGACCGCCACGGGGATCATTGCGATGCGAGTCACCCTTCCGACGTTCCCAACCTCGGTATTCCAGCCGCACGAGGGTGTGTTCGCGGCGGAATTATTGGCCGCACAAAGCTGATCTCCAAGTCCCGCGCCTCGTTCTTCCCCCTGCCATGGGTTCAGTTCGACGGGGACGTTCAGTCGAGTAGCAACGATGTCAGCATCGCCTACGGCCGCCTGATCTTCCTCTTTGTCGCTAGCCGTAGCCTCGCCGCGAAAATTGCGCACGGACCGTCTGCGACCCAGCACCTCGTCCGCAAGTACAACGCCTACGGCGCCATGCGCACGTTACAGGGCGCGGCGATTCCAAAGGTGATTGGGATGTTCGCTACCAAGGACAGGAAGAACACGGTGCTCATGATGAGCTATGCGGGGAAGGCTTTGAGGGCCTTCAGCGAGCTCGAACCCCGCGACAAGTAACATCCATCCCTCCCGTCTTGGAACAAGCTGACCGTTATATTTAGGCTCACACTCTTCCACCGGCTCGTCCGTCTGCACAAGACTGGCGTGCAGCACAACGACTTGGAGCCAAGGAACGTGACACAGTCATCGTCGGGGCCGTTAATCATCGATTTTGACCGCGCGTCGTTGGACCACAACTGCCCCGGGGCGTCGTGCAAGGAGCTTCAACAAGTCGCACAGGCTCTCGACCTTGATCCAGGTGAGAGATATCTAGCCTACATTTCCCTTGCTGATCTTGTCGTGTAGCAGCTGAGATCAGGACACTCGCAGAAGAGACGGCAACGCCTCCGACCATATACAGTATTGTTGTTGCTTTTATATCTGTTGTTGTTTCCGCTCTGTTCGGGTTCCCGCGTCGTCCCGTAGCGTTTGAACATCTTGTGTCCTTGTTGTGGACATCAATGCATTTTCTTGAACGAAACCGAATTTCGTGAGAGGCCTAGGAGAGCTCGCATGAAAAATTGGTCATTCCCACGGCTTCAAATTGGCCAGAATAAGAGAGAGAGAAGGTATTTCAATGGACTCTTGAAATGAATCATGTTCTCATGATCAGACTGGGCTCTTGAGACCTCTTTTCTCTGAAATTTGTGTTGCGCCTTAAACCATCGGCCGATCGAACGCCGATGCATCAAAAATAGGAGTGCTTGTTTTTCACTTCTGCGGCCACATTGCCTTCGACTTTACTATGACCACCAACCTTCTTCCGAGCATTCCTCCCAAGCTCGTTCTTTTCGACGAAGCCAAATGCCAGCGGCACGGCGAAGCTAAACGCAAATACCGCGAGAGGTAAAAATACCAAGAACGCTGACCTCCTTCGACAGACTCTGACGAGCCAGCAGGAACCTCGAGGCCACGTGCGCCAAAGCGCGAGAACGGATGGAGAGGTACGTTATATATATTCATTTCGTGCTCGCAACACAACTACAGGGCATGTATGTGTTATAGGCTGCGCGCAAAGATTCGCACCCCCGAAGAAATGTTAGGAGGCAGCGGAGAAACGCCGCAAGGCTACGCCGAACTATGAGCAACCCCCGCATAGCAGTATTTTTCACTTACGCAGAGAACAGCGAACGCAGAAGGTGCGCCTCTACACCCTCATTTTTCTGAAACGACTGACTCGCCTCGCCAGGAAATTTGTGGCCAAATTCGGCTATGAGGCTTTCATGGAATACTGCTACCCTCAATGCGAGCTGCACGGGAAGAAACATTTACCTGGGCTCCGTTTTGTCAATCGTCTCGTGGTAGACCGGATTGACGCCGCCCAGCCCCAGCCGAATGCCCAGTAGCAGCAGCACAGGGCAGTCACCCCACACCTTCGTCTTGGGCTTCCCGTGCCCCTTGCTGTGCGCGGAGTGCCCCGCGGACGACCCCGGCGAGCGTGCGGGCGTCGCGCTGGGAGAGGGCGAGCTGGATGAGTGGGTGTGCGTGGCGTGGAGGGCCGCGCGGGACGCGGGCGAGTGCGAGGCGGCGAAGACTTCAGTTGGTAGAGGGTGCCGTCCGTGGCGACGGAGACACCGAGCCCGCAAGCGGGGAAAGCGTCCACGAGAGTTCTGCGGAAAATAGGTTAGTATGTGCGTGCGGCGGGGATGAGAAGAGACCGATGCTAGGGAAGGAAGGGGAAGATGGGGGGACGACAGGGAATAAGAGAACGAGTACAATGATCGTAGACAGGGTCGGTGACAGGGCAACGAATATTTAAGAGGTCGGAGTGAAGTAAGAGGGTAGAAGTGGAAGACGGGGAGCAGCGGCGGATGAGGGGGAGGAAGGGAAGTATGTATACTAGAAGCACGACGCAGAAAGAAGGTGCGTGGATCGCCGGCGACGAGTAGTATGGATATGAAGGAGGGGATATGCGCGAAGTCAGGATGACGTCACCAATGGCGATGGCGACGCTCTCCACAACGAGCACGAGCGTGGGCGGGAAGGTAAACATCAGGGAAGGAAGGGGACTGAATGACGGAGGGTGTGCAGATGATAGAATTGTCCAATCGAAGGTAGAAAGGATGGACGAAGGTAAAGTAGCTACGGAAATTCCCAAAATAATCGTATCGCAAAGGAGGCGGAAAAGTAAGACGCCGGGGAAGGCGCTCGTGCCCAACAGAAGGAGACAAAAAGAAAAGAAAGAGAACAAGGAACCCACCTCATAGCCGCCGCAACCGCGCTCGGCCCAAACCACATGCCAACGTCCTTGCCGGCAGCACGACGCGGACGAACTCCAGCATCTCCGCAGGTGCCTCCGCGACACCCCCCCCGCGTCTCCTTCACCGCCCAATGGAGCCCCAGGAAAATCAGCGCGACCGCCCACAAAAACAGCGCCGATGTCTGTGCGTCCCATAGCCGCGGGCAACAACGCCCACGCATCCCATGATCCACCTCCGGGGAGGAATAAGCCGCGCACGCCCGCACGGACGAGCACGGCGTGCAAGTAGGTGCAGGGGACGATTCCCAATAAGGGAATCGGAAAATGATGGCGTATCGTAGAATGCAGAAAAAAGGAGAGGCGAGCGGCGAGGAAGAACGTAATACGCCGCACAGGGAATCGCGCAGACGAACGGGACCATCCAGCGTCTTGGAAGGCGCCGCCAAATGAGCCCCCGAAAACAATGCGGAAGAAAGAGAACGAGTGGGAAATGGAAGCGAAGGAAGCGAAGGAAGGGAAAGAAGAAAGGAAAAGGGAACACAGGGAAACACTCACCACCAATGTGCTGCAGCGCCGTTGCCAACAGGCTCTGCCCCGTCCGTAGCATGCACCCCCACCCCGCGTCGCTCGTCCACCACTTCGTCCTCGTCGTGCTTGCCGCGCGGGGCGCGCATCGTCGGCGTCGCCCCACCCGGGCAGCGGCACGCCCATCACCCAGATGTCGGCGCGGCTGCAGTCGGGCGCGGCGTCCCGTCCAGCAGATAGCGCACGGCCTTGTCCAGCGGGCTCGTCTTGCTCCCGCCGCCGCCCTCGCTCTTCCGCGTCGTCGACGCCCCCAGGCGCGCGGAGATGGAGGACGCGAGCGCCCATGTAGACGCTGTGGCTCAGCGAGCAGGAGATAGTGGAGGCAAGGGACAAATCGGACGTGCTCCCGCCAGATGCGCGAACCACCCGCTCAGGCGCGCGGCCAGCGGCCCGTCCGCACCCAGGCGGCTCGGCGTGCGCTGCAGCTGCAGCGTGTTGCTGTGCCCCGAGGACGATGGCGGCGTGCTCGTGGAGAAATGGCGCTCAAACCGCGTGCGGGCGTTCGGTGCCGCCGTAGACGCTCGGGGGGCTGCCGGGGATGCGCTCGGCAAAGTCGTATGAGTCGGGGGAGTGGGTGTGCTGCGCCGCGTGCACCCCGAGCAGCTCCTTCGCGCTCGGCGCCCCACGTTCGGCCTCACGCACGCGCTGCCGCTCGCGCTCCTTCTCCCGCGCTTCGCGGTCCATCCCCAGCCCGAGGAAGCGGTGCTTGCCGCCCGAAAACGAGGTAGACGTGGAATTGGAGGTGGTGTGCGAGTTGGAGGAGGACGTGGCGGACGGGAGGCGGTCAACGGAGAGGGACTTGGAGCGGTCGCGCTGGGCTGGGGATTGCAAGAAGCGGGAGAGCTTGGACGCTGCGTTGGGCGACATGGGTGTGGAGTGCATTGTCGGGGACATGAGCGGAGGATTGGGGCTAGTTTTCGGAGCTGCATTGGGGATCGTTATCGCTATCGCCGGCGTGGCGGGGGTTGGCGGCGGCTGCAGCGTCGGCGTGCGGGAGGGCACGCGGGGCGGCGGCGGCGGCGGAGGGGCACGGGGCCTGCGCGGCGCGCTTGGAGGATGTTGAAGGCATCCTGCGTCTTTGGCTTTCCTATCAGCATCGTCAGTATCACTCTTGCCACCCCATAACTTGGAAAAAAGGCGGAAGAACAACAGCGTAGCGTAGACTAAACGAGGAAGAGTAGAAAGTAAGTGCAGAGAAGGGACGTACGAAAGCCTATCAGCGCGCCTCGAAGAGTCCAGAGATGAAGAAAGACGGGGTTTGTGTGTCCGTGTTAGGTTATTCGGCGATCGGCCCGCACTCCCAAGTCCTTCTGCGTGTTACGCCAGGCTGGCGTACTCGGGCTACGTCTCCTTTCTATACCTCCGCATCCCCCCGAAATGACTCTCTGGGATGAACTAGACTGGCCAAACGTGCTTCGAAACGCCGCTCTCGTGCTATTTCTGGTCTGCGTGATCGAACACCGCGCTTTGGGATGCATATCGCTGAAACGGGGTCCACTCGTGGCCTGCGCGTTCCTCTCGTACGCCTCATTCTGTCCGTCCTCTGCCTTCTTCTGTCCCTCCTCTGGCTGCTTCTGGGCCCTATCGGCGGTGTATTCGCGTCTTGCCTCGCAACCCGGCCCGTATATCTGACTTGTGCGACGGTATAATCGACCTCGAGGATCGTCTTCTAGTTCTGCAGCTTGTGCGCGGCGCTGCGATCCAAGTATATTTCAGCCCTTCGCGCAAGACAATACCCCGGAATTTGTCGCATATGAAACGCCGGGGCGTATCGCTTTGTGCGGCATTTCCTGCTCCCCGATTAATCCCGCAGGCTGTGCGCATTTCACATCTCATTTACCGCCCTCCGTCCTCGCGCACGAATTGAAAATACTAATAGCCGGCGTCTTCCAGTACTACTGCTTGGTGTCTCGCCCAAATGGAACGCAATCATCGAATCGCGCTGGATCACTTCAATTCATGCCGATGCGCTGCTCTGCTTCAATTTTCAATTCATGCATGGATTAATTTCACCTCAAATTCGCCTCAATATGTCTCGGGCGTCAAATGCCCCAACGATAGCGCCGTACCAAATATTAATCCTCGCCTGGAGGCTCCTTCAAGTTGCTTCCTTCCTGCTTGATCCGCGCTTGACATAAGTTCGCTTGCGAGTATTGGTTTGTCTTCTAGCATCGTCCCGTTCTCTCATACTGGCTTACTCCCGCCCACCCCGTCTCGATCCATCGCATTCATCAGCTCAAATCCCTCAATTATGAATTCCCCATGTCCACATTCAACTCAATGCAGACTTCACCAATAAATCGTGATCCTGCTCACGTCCCACACCGAGAAAAATCTGAATCTGTCACGTCCATCTCGATTAGCTCTCTGCGACCACGACGCCGAAATTAACAGTGTTCTAAAAGCAGCAATTCGCGCAAAGCCCGCGATGGCGTCGACTCGATGCCGCGAGCTCTCTTGATTCTAGATCTCGGCGAATTTTGCTCTACTTACATTTGCTGCTAACTTGAGTTCTACGGAATGCTGATAGGCCCGTACCAGCCCCGTACCAGCCCCTCTGCTAGCTTTTGACCCTACTAGTGTGCATTAGTATTTGCTCACGACTTCCCCGCTTCATCCGATGTTCTAGTAGGCCTGTACTGACCTCTGTACTGACCTTTACATCAGTATCACATTTGACTTTGTTTTGGTCTGCGGCGGCGCTGACTGGTTATCTTTGGCTCGGATTGGCGCCTTCTAGCTCGTTATTTTTCTGTGAGTATGTTCAAACTTCTGCGAGACAGACACTGACCTTCCTGCCAGTCGATGTTGGGATTCCCGTTTGACTTTATGTTCCGTGGCGCCGCCCACTCGATGCCGCGCGCTATCTTTGGCGTGGATTGACCTCCATTTTATCTCAGTATCCACTGGTGGGTGCCTTAGAATTTTTGTGGGACCTATACTGATCTTCGTATCAGTCTGCGTGAAAATATCTCCGCTTTCACCTTTGGTCCGCGGCGCCGCCGACTCGATGCAGCGGGCACTCTGGAGCCTGGATTACCCTCACTTGTCTCAATATCTCTGGTCAGTCCGTTCGATTTGTTGTGAAACCCCCCACTGATATTCCTACTAGTTGGTGCGGCGAGGCATCGGCATCTCCTCTGACTTGGAATGTGCCGACCCCGACTCGATGTGAATTTACCTCCAGTTCATTCGTTCTGAGTACCTCCGATTTTCCTGGCGAGAATTATACTGACCATACCAAGCTTTGCTAGAATACTGCTCAATCCTTTCGAGCCCGTCTCAGTATCTGTGGTTAGCACATTTAAATCTTTGCGATATTTATGCTGACTTTTCCACCTTGCGACCAGTTCCTCAGCAGCCCCGTTTGACTTTGAATGTCCTGGTCTGCGCCGTGGCGGACTCGGTGTGCGGGACCGATAGTTTGCTTGCATGAGCCCGTGCCATTCAATTTCGGCTTCAATTTGATCTTTGATTCCACGTAGTGCACTCGTCTAAACCCCGACTTTCCCACAGTGCTACCTTTTGACGAGTCGTGGATATTTTCGCGATGTTTGAACTTCAAATGTTAGTGTGGCGGTAACGAGTCAACACGGCCAATCCTTGAGGTAAGTTTAATTTCAGGACTCTTCCTAGACTTATTCTAACAATCTACGAGCGCAGGCCCTTTGAGTTTTATTTCGATTCGCCTGGCTTCCAAAGAAGCTTTCGTCGTTCTTGAAACGACTCGCCTTTGCAAGGTTCGTCGCAGCCTGCATTTCGTTGCCTCGAATCAATCCATCCTTTTCAGTTCTCGATATTTTGCCTTCGAACGAAGCCTTCATCCACCTCCAAACCACCCGCGAATTAAACCGCGCCCCCATTGTCCCAGCGTTACCAACCCGATATTATCTCTTACTTTGGAACACAGTTCTGACCTGTTTAAATTTCGAACCCAGTTCTGCGTCACCTCAAGTAAAACAACCGCTATTTCGCGGCTCCAGGGGAATGCTGAAATGCTGCTATTCCTTGGGTCCACCACCGCGCTTCCTCGGTGCCGCCCTGGTTCCGATCGAATCCCTCGCTCAAGGCTTCAAGCTCTGCAGCAAGATTTCCCTTCGATTCACATCTATTGGTATTTGCCGGTCCCTGATTGACTTATGCCAAGTCTCTCGCTCCGCTGCGGTCGCAATTCATGACCCGCAGCTTGTATCCGTGTCCCTTCAATACCATTCCATTCCCTTTGGTACGATTTCCTCCTCTCTCGACCTATTAATTTGCTGCTTTGTGGTGTGGTACAAAACGGGTGGCCATGCCCAAGAGACAGCCACAGGTTTTGTATCACTGAACGGAGCGCCAATTAATAAGCACCTGTGACTTGGACTGTGCAGAAGAGACACAAAAAATACAATTCTATTTCCCGCAAATATGCAGAACTTCAACTACATGCACGCGCTACGTAGCGAACGGGAACGGACTCGGCGGCCTCAAAACGAGCAGCGCGTCCGTCCGCATCGTGGGCCCCACCAAATGGTCGAACGGCGGCGAATTGCTCACCCGCGGTGTGAAATCGGCAAAGTCCCAAAGGAGCCCGAGCGTCTTGAGCACACTCGTCGCACTGTACGCCTCGGGCTATCCATCTGATCCGAGAACCTGGGCCCAGGTTCTCGGATAAGATAAGTAGGTCCTCGTCGTCTTGTGCATATACTCTCTCACTCCTTGAAGCCCTGCGCGTCTTAACATATATTTGCCAGGGCTTTGGAGAGCATTCAAGTCCTCTTGTCCTCCTACGTTCGTTTTGTTAC
>JARKIE010000364.1:0-88501 GCA_029378255.1 Mycena rosella | reverse complement strand
AATTGCGCCGGACTCGAGTCTGCGGGATCGATCAGTGCTTTGGGAAAGTTACAGTGCCCGACGCAACGTACATCATGGCAATAGCAGTATTATATCTTGGTCGTAAAGTAGTGGTGCCATTGACGATGTGTGCTTCCTGTCTTATGTACCATATTCGACCAGCTACGCAATTTAAAGTTACCACGGGGCAAGGCAGGGTGAATAATGACCGAACCTGTTAGACACATCAGAATGGCATTAGTCCCAGCCCCTATAATTAAAGGCGTCCTGAAATCCACGCGTGGCGCATGTACCGTTATATCCAAGCCCATTGCCGTGATGCATCCGAGCACTGCCGAATAAAGGTTGGTTGTGCAAGCGGGAAAAAAGGCCACCCAACTTACCTGTAGTTGCGACCATCGACAAGCCAGGCAGAATGAGGATCCACTTGTTCGATCGCCAAATGATATGACAACGATATAGCTGTGGAACTGTATTTAGTTGGGGGAACGGCATGGGAAGGGGCGTACCAAAACCAAGTCCGTTATGAAACTGGCAGGCTTGTCAGCAGGGGGAAAATGAGGATAAAGCTTCCCTGAAGGACTCACTTGTTGGCTGTCACAAGTATTCCGCGGCTCAACTCGAGACCGCCGAATAGCCTCTGTAGATGCAGAAGATTGGCGGAGCCTTGAATCAGTGCTTTATTGATCCGAATTATGACTCCAGCCGCGACAACGCAGAGAATCGCGTACACCGCTCCTAAGAGGAACATTGCTGAAGCAGTGAAGAGCAAAAACCGGCGGCCGGCCGGATTCCGATGCGTGAGTGTGTAAATGGAGAAGATAAACGAGGCCATGTATAATGCTGGGGTTTTCCGTGAGGTCGAAAAACATAAATAAATAAAAGTTTACGATACAGTATAGCACCAGCATAGTCTGAAAGATCAATTCATCGGCTGTTTCAGCTTCAGATGCGACGTGACTTACGAGGGTCAATGAAAATATGTACAACATCTCATTCCACCAGAACTCGAACTCGGCGGGGTCGACAGCATATTCCATGGTGGTGGTGGCCAAAAGAAAGCGAAGGAAATCGGGATTTAATGACCGAGCCTTAAATATGTGTGTGCGTGCGAGCTATGCACCGCCCCGATTATCGAAAGCGCCAGGGGCTGCAAGACTGCAACCCACTGAGTTCAAAGAGCTCCCAGAATGCCGCTTCGGTGCAGTCAAATATAGTAATCGGCGAGGTTCAGCAAGACTCCGGCGAGACGGGTAGAGTGGCGCGCGCACTGACTCGCACTTCCTAGTGAACTCTGAGGTCTTGTAGAAAGGGTGGATGGATAGCGCCAAGGCCGCGGGTTGTGCTCCGTTGAAACGTGGTGGAAAATATATACCCTGGTCATAAAAGCGGAACCGAACGGGAACCGAAGTTTGGTTGGAAACACAATAGAAATAGTACTCATCTTTGACTCATCTTCGAATGTCGCAGCAGGAGGGATAAATTTATGCAGATTCATAACATTCCTGGCGCTCCCAGGATCAGACCGACTCTAGTGTTGCTTTTGCGTTCTAGGTTATCTCCCGTAGTACCCAGAAGATTTTTGGGCTTGGTCGGGGCGCAAAGCACGTTCAGCCGTCGTCACCTGAGATTTGACGAGAACAAAAAGAGACACAGTACATAGATAATTCTGAAGCGGGTGCAATGTGGGGCGCGTAAGTGCATTCCAGCGCCCGCTGCACAGCGGTTGATGTCCGGGGAAAAACTTGTCTGCGCATACATATGCTCGTGGGGGCAACATTTCTGGAAGTCAAAGTTGACAGCTCGGATGATGATCCAGAAGAAAGTGAAAGTGCCCTTTAAAGTAGCAGTGGGGCGGCGCCTTCAACAAGTGAGGTATGACCTTCATCTTGATCAGTCTTGATCGGAGCGCCGGGCAGCTTTGGCCGCCGTAGACAGTGTCTGCGAGAGACGAGATTGCGCCGGCCGTTCGTCCTTTTCGGCGGCCGCTTGAAACCCACTGAAGCTTTATAGTCAAGGGTGAGCAAAGATTTCGTACTGTCGCGGGATGTTGACATTGACAATCATTGACTGTCATTGACAGTCCCAATGGCGGAGATTAGTCTAATGATGGATGACGTAATGACAGCTGATTGACAGCATACTTCAACCAAGAACCGACTTTGAACCGACTGGCAGGTTGACAAGCTCCAGGCCGTGTCTCGGGCCACAGGACGGCTGCATAGCCATTGCTCTATTTTGTGACGACATTTTTGGATCTCGGTGGCGGGCCGCGGCATCCTGAATTGAGTTGACCGGCTGATTCGGTCTATTCAGTCTTTACGCGCGCACTGAGCTTTGCACTGGGCTCTTATTTACAGATCCGATACTATGTAAAGTTGAGTTTTGACCTCCCAGAATTCATTGTAATTTTCTGGTATCACCCTTAAGCACTTTGCTTTCTTCTTTCCCACCCCGCTACTCGCAATCCTCAGGCCTCCAGGAGCTTGTATTCGATATGTACATAGGTAGATTCTAATTAATATGTTGTTCCAATTGGGGAGCAAAATCCACAAGCCGAGAACTACCCCCCAGAATGTGATCTACTTTATCATCTCATTTCAATGGAAACCTCATAAACCCATACTTTCGACTCGATTTGCTTTCAGCGGAGCGACGTGGGTACTTAAGTAGAATACGAGGACCGGCACTAGGATTCAGGACCTTCCGTTGGAAATCATATCCGTGGTGGGATGGAGATCTGGAGAATTGCGAATAATACATGTTCTAAGCCTCTTCACCTGAAAACAGCCTGAAAAGGTGCGGCAAGGAAGGAAATCAGCCCAGAGAACAGCACCGGGAAAAAGCAGCTCAGGACTTCAGAGTCGATACACTCTATTTTATAAGGCATTGCCGGTGGCTTGCTACTAAAAGCATGTTGCAAGATACATAAATATATATAGCAGCAAGATATTCCGAATGAAAGTACTAAAACATAAAGCTGAACTTAGTTGCGGGCCTGCTGAATCATTTCCGTGGCTATTTCAGCACTCACTGGTGTTCGGTAACATGAGATTTCAATTTGAATATGGATAAGTAGAGGAACGACGGACCAAGGTATAATATCCAACCCAAGCGAGGGATTGTTCGGTATATTTGCACACGATGGTCCAGATATCCCATAGCAGTTATAGTGAGCTCCAATTATAAGTCCGGAGCATCCGGGCCTGACGTGGACTCAAAGAGTCCGAGCGAAGGAATACACCGGCCTCCATCTCACATTGAATCCTTGAAATCAGCGGTCGGCGGATATATAATGTTCCAGTGCGGCACATTGGTAAGTAGATATACAGGCCCCTTCCAGTTACAAAGAACCGCCCTGTTTGGAATATTAAGTGCCCAATCGTCTCTTCAAGCGCCACGCAGACGATGGGATGTGCACCGACCGCAGATCGGCGACAACGGGAATATCATGGGTTTGCAGTTGGTCGGCGGGGTCAAGTCCGGAAAGCAGTAAAATCAGGCTGAAGATGTAGAAAGATTCTGAAAGACAACAGCCTTTTCGAAAGAGGGCCCATTCGAATTTCAGCTTGAAGTGGAGGAGGTGAATTTTGGCGACAACGCAGAGCTACTCGTGCGCAGAAACATGCAAAATTATACGGGTCAAATCGATGAGGCTGCTGAGCGAGGCAAGAAGGGGCAGCGCGGCGGCGGCGGCGGCGGCGGCGTAGAAGCGGTCGGTTAATGACGTTTACGATCCGGATGTCGCGCTCGGCGGGGGCGTGGAGCAGCTCAGGGAGGAGGAGGGTCGTGAGCAGGAAAGTTGCTAGGCCAGCAGTGTCGCGCTCTGCCTCCCTCTGCCTCCGCATTTGGGAGGTGACTGGGGCGCGCGAGAGGAAGCACAGGGGCCCGATTGTCGCAGTACTCGACGTGCGTTGAAGAGAAGCGCGTCGATGCGCGTGTCCTTCCGTGCATGAAGTGCGCCGCGAACACCTGGATGCAGCGACGAGAACCAGTGCAAGAGGCAACAGCCGCCACGGTCCAACCGCGATTATCTTGACGGGAAAACCCCCTTCGCCTCCCCCACCCTGACATCCTAAAAAGGAAATATGCCGTACAAATCATGATGAGATATCGCTTAAGCTCGGTCCGAGTAAAAACAACGAATGAGGCGCGGGGGAGACCCCCGTGGACCTCCCCAATGCTCGCCGCAAGGCCCACTGCGTGGTGCTTCCGCTCGCCGCGGGGGCCCACTGCGTGGAGCTTTTTTAAAAAAATTCTCGCGTGTTGTGGGGTTTTTTCTGCTTTTTCAGGGTATGGAAGTCATCTTACACGGGGGAGACCCCCGTGGACCCCCTCGTGCTCACTGCGGGGCCCACTGCTTGGTGCTGCGCTCGCCGCTGGGCCCGCTGCGCGGCGCGCAAGGCAAAAAAAAAAGAATCTAAACGTGCGCAGTCTGGCTCGATCGCACGACATGAAAAATAAAAGTTATGTAAGGCTGCTTCAATGGAGAGTATAACAACTCAGCAAGGAGACCAATGAGCTCAATGACAAACTGGTAGCCTGAAGGCATCCGCACCGGCCGAGACTTCCTTTCTCGGCTTATCTTTGATATCATCTTATCTTTGCCCAAATAAGGCAAGTCAGAGTGGGGGAGGCGTGGGCCAGTTTTGACGGGAAGTGTCGATTACGTAGCGCCATCATCAGACTAATCCACCATTCCTCCCAATGGCGGGATGTGAGTCTTGTGACTTCGCGTTTTCGGCGCGGTGATCCGGGTTCTGAAGTTTCCCACGCGGCAGCGGCAGCGGCTCGGCAGTCGCGTGTTCACTGCGTTCAAGTTGGCTCGCGGAATTCAATACATCCCAATGTGGTTTCATGTATCGAATCGAATCGAGTTTCCGTCATCAGTTTTGTACTCGACGCCCGTATAATATTGCCCAGGGTCAAGAGGAAGGAGATTGCGCGGTCCCGAAAAGAAAACCAGTGGGGGATGCATTAATACTTCAACAAGCGAGGCACGAGCTTCACATGTTGAAGCATCTGTCTAGGAGAGACTACATTTACAGTAGCGGACGCTGCGCCACATTAATTTTCCAGGGGCGAACATGTCCACCGGACCCCGGTCCGAGTGCGTCGGTTCAGCGGCAGGGTCGATTATTAAATGTCAGATGCTTGTCTTATCTCAATGCCAAAACAGTTCGCATGGACAAGAGAAACAGGTTACAACAAGTGGCAAGTGATTTTAAGCGTCTGTTATGAGAGACTACTTGGTGCTATTGCGCAGCTCGACGGCCGAGGAAGAAATTAAGCTGCAAGGGATTATATACAGCCTCCTCGCGGCCTGCAGAGTAAATCCGACTAAGCACGCGCTCCACACCCCTATCGACGCGGAGAATAAATGAAAAACCAATGTGAGCTTGGACCAAGTTGGACGGATAAGCGCGGCGGCTTGAATAGGTTATGGTTGCGCGTAATGAGGCGCATTGCGCAATCGCTCGCAATCAAACCATATCTGTTTTGCGCGAGAGGTGCCGTAAGTCTGCATAGCCAGTTTTTTTGACGAGTCGCGTTCCGTGCGTTTGAGGTCTGTTCTCGCAGGAAAACAAAAAGTCGGCCCCTCCGGGACGGTCTACAGCGCTCCCGTACTCCGTGACGCCTGGGCGAAGGGAGTCTTGAATAACACTCCCAAGTGAGTTGAGGTTGAGGCGCATACACACATATAGTTGACCCCCGGTCCCGGCCGCAGGACAGTCTATGTGCTGCGCATTTAATTACGAGGCCAAGGAATCCACGCGGCTCTTTCTATATTTACCCGCGAATTTAGACGAGGTGGGTGATCGCTGACTTCGGGGATCAACGTTCAACGTTCGAGCTGGTAGGTATCGCTGGCATGACTCGCATGAGATAACCATCAGCGCCGTCAGGAGGGCGCATCGATATCGCCGCAGAGATAAGAGACTGGAAGGCGGGGAAAGTGATCGGCGCTAATGGGGACTTGGATTTGGATAATTGGATTGGGCGCGGAGGGATAGATTGCGGTAATATAGCCTCAGATGTGTTCCGTCCTCTTTCGCTAGTGTTGGGGCTCGGTCGAACTTTCCCCGGGGTGTAGAAGCGCTACTGCATCCGGGGACGGACCGTGGTGATTTAGACGATACGGTCGACGGGATGAGAAACCTTGTCTAGGTCGAGGCTATCCAAGGAATTGCGGAGCAACTCTGTGCCAGATTGAGGCTGTAGAAGCTCCACTGGATCCGTGTGTCTGGCCGCTGCCGCTGCGCTTCTGTCCCGCTGCCGCAGATAGTCTCACAAATGAACATATTATTGTTTTTTTCCGCAGCAATGATTTTTTTGGTGAGCCCGATGCGGAATGCTAGGGACGGATTAGGATATGGGTACTAAGTAGGTACGCACAGCTGCGGGTGCATTGGAAGTCGATAGGGCTCCTTGGGAAGGCCTTGGTTGAAACGGCTGCTTTGGGTACCCCCCAAAGGCTCGGCAAGTTGGCCGACCTGGGCAGCAGACCCTTACCACCGCTAGGGCAGAGAAAGCTGCTTGGGATATTGTGACCTTTCCGAGCTTTGCCATCTACTATATGGCCTTATTTTACCGTCTATGATTGGGACTTTTCCGCGATGTGGCTGAAGGACGCTTGAGGAAACTCCGAGGTCGGTGACTAGACGATGCGGACGACAGCATGAGAGACGTCGGTAGTAGACTATTCGAGTGGAAAGCACCGCCATTGTCAGGGGAGCAACTCTTTGCCAGATTAAATCCCGAAATGAATGAAAGGAATTCTGTAGCAACCTTGCATTTACTTGAGCGTTACCAAGCAATTTGGCAAAGAGTTGTGTCGAATTTATTAGCCAGAATAAAGTAATCGTACGGGCGACGCCATGAGAGAATTTGTATCGTTGTGCGGGGCTTTCCGCATCTCCGTGTGACCCAGTGCTGCTGCCTGAAGTTCGGGCATACCAAAGCACGCTGTACCGTCAAAGATGTCAAGTGCGGAGCCTGCAGCGAGTCGGCGAAGTCGAGGCCTATCCAAGGAACTGCGGAGTAACTCCGTGCCAGATTGGGTGTAGAAGCTCCACTGGATCCGTATCTGGCTGAGGGACGGTTGAGGAAACTCCGGGATTAGTCACAGTATGAGAGCACAAGTCGAGGGTATTCGAGTGGAAAGCACCGCCATTGTGGAGCAACTATATGCCGGAATGAAAGTCGAGTAAGAATTATGTAGCAACACTTGCATTTATTTACAGAAGCAATTCGATAGAAATGTGGGTTTCCAAGCAATCAAAGAGCTATGTCGCAACCATTGAGTAAATTGCCAGAATAGAGGAGAGTGTTGAGTGTTTACTGTGAAACGCCTCCTCCGACTTGACCGAGAGGAGTGGCCGCTCCAAGTAGTGAAGAGGGGGAATTTTACTATGCAAGTGACGGATATATCCAAGCATCTTCTCGGAAGCGCCCAGTGCTATTTTGGCTCCGGACATGCCTGTTGACACACGGATGAAATCCGACCTGGTCCATTTAAGGTCGTTATAGCTACACGCAGAGCACCTCGTTACATTAGTAGTCTCTAGCGTGCAGTGGACGCGAGGCATAGCTGATAGCAGCTATTTTTTGAACTCGCCGCACGGACTGCAGTGGAAGCGGGAGGCGCCGCCATGATCGGTGGTGTTAGTGAGGCCAAAAGCAGAGCAAATGAGACTTGGCCACACGAAAACAGACATGAAGGCTGCCGGCAGCTTCGGAAGTCAGGATCGAGACAGAAGAGGACAAGGCAGGCGCGTGACATGTCCGTGTGACCCAGCCGAATGCAGGCTGTCCTTTGTATCCCTTGTTGCTCGCACTCTACACCCTCTCGCACACTCTCCGCGACTATTGTGACCTCCGCGACGTCCTCCGCCTTGTTGCCGCCGACAACAGCGAGCTCGTATAGCCTTCCAACCGTTCCGCCGCACTCGCAGACGCCTTCCGACGCGCTATCGCTACCCCAGTATGGGCAACTGTGGCTCCCAGCCGGACCGCGCAGAGAAAGAGCGCAGCGATGCAATCGACCGCCAGCTCGAAGAAGACAGTAAGAAGTTCAAGAAGGAGTGCAAAATACTGCTATTAGGTGCGTGTTTTTTTGTACTCTCTTTGTTCATTGTTTCCCTTGTTCTCCGACTGCCCTTGTTCCGGCAGGGTCCTTGAAGGCCGTAATATGCTTCCGTACTTGTATGTGCATAAGCACCGAATGCCGGTTTGCCTTGCAGGGGAACTCGCGGAAACTCGCCTATGTGGCGCCGGTTTCTGGCGCTGCGCTTCCCCATGCCCACGAACATGCCGACTCCTTTCTGCGCAGGTCGTGCAATTACGCCTGTCGTATTTATTGCTATCGGAGACCGAGCTCATTTCAAATTTCGATTCATCCGTCGATCGTCTTAACACCAACTGACCCCGCACAGGCTCCGGCGAATCCGGCAAGTCGACGATCGTCAAGCAGATGAAGATCATCCACCAGGACGGCTTCTCGCTCGACGAGCTCGTCGCGTACCGCCCCACCATCCACAAGAACGTCCTCGACTCCGTCCAGGCCGTCATCCTCGCCATGCGCAAGATCGGCGTCGACCCCGTGCGCTTTGGCAACCGCGTCCTCGCGGATAAGGTGCTCGACGCTGCCTCCATCATGGACGGCCCGGCGTTCCTCTCGCCTGAGATCGCGGACGCGATCAGCCAGCTGTGGCAGGACCCCATAATCCCGAAGATCATGGACGAGCACGCGAGCGAGTTCTATCTCATGGACAGTGCCGGCTAGTACGTTCTCCGCCTCGGGTTCCCTCCGCGTAATTAAATGCCTCCCAGCTTCTTTACGGAAGTCCTGCGGATCGGGGCGCCGGACTACGTCCCGACAGAGACGGACGTCCTGCGCGCGCGAGTCAAGACGACCGGCATATCAGAGACGCGGTTTAATATGGGGGGACTGGCGTACGTCCCTCTGTGTTCTCTCTCAAGCCTTTCCTGACTTGGACTAGGATACACATGTTCGACGTGGGCGGTCAGCGGTCAGAGCGGAAGAAGTGGATTCATTGTTTCGAGAGGTGCGGCTCTTCTGCTTCCCTCCCAAAACGAGACTTACTTTCGGGCTAGCGTCACGAGTATCATATTCTGCACGGCGCTGAGCGAATACGACCAGGTACTGCTCGAGGCGCGGGATCAGGTGCGTGCATCTCTCTTCCCTTCACGCGCCCCCCGACTCATCGCTCCCAGAACCGCATGAAAGAGTCGCTCGTCCTCTTCGACTCCGTGATAAACTCGCGCTGGTTCCTCCGCACGTCCATCATCCTCTTCCTCAACAAGATCGACGTCTTCAAGACGAAGCTCCCGAAGGTGCGCGTGCCCGCGCCTCCCCTCGCTGGCCCCTCTGACGCACCGCAGATCCCGCTGCAACGGTACTTCCCCGAGTACATCGGCGGGGACGACATCAACAACGCCGCGCGGTTTATCCTGTGGCGCTTCATGCAGGCGAATCGCGCGCGGCTGAGCGTGTACCCGCAGTACGTGCCCTACATTGTGCTATTCGCGGACTCGCGCTGACCGTGTGTGCAGTCTGACGCAGGCGACGGACACGTCGAATATCCGGCTCGTGTTCGCCGCGGTCAAGGAGACGATCCTGCAGAATGCGCTGAAGGATTCGGGGATCCTGTAGCGACGCGGGGCTGGTTTTCTTTTTCTTTTGTTATTTGGAATTGTATCGGTGTGTCCGCGTCCCTCTTCCCCGTCGTCTCTTCCCTGCTAACGCTCCCTTTGCAGTCGCATCCGCATTATGTATCACCAATTCACACACTGCATTACCACCACCACCACCACCACCACCACCCTCGCCCTACGCTTACGCTCCTCGCACAATCGCTTGCTTACGGGATACGCGACGATGAACGAATTCGGCCTACTCTACATTTAACATGTTACATTACGCCTACACTTACGCACTACGCATTCGTACTAGTACTTACACGCTGCTATCTCTGCTACCGGACCGTTCTGGAGACGGCTACCACGTCCGAGCCCCTCCATGTGTACTACCATTGCTGCTACCCTTGTACATGATAACACGATAAAGACTCGACGTCCGAATTTCGCCGGAAACGGAAGCCTCTTCCCTTTTGGGACTTAACGCTGGACTCCGACTCTGCGCAAGGCGACTCCGGTTCCCCACTAACCCCGCTCGCAGGCCTTTTCCACCTCACTCGAGTCGGTCCCATCCGCTAGCCAACAGCGCCCGCGACTGACAGGTACGCCCAAGATACACTGCGCCTCCCTCCAATTTCCGCAGTGGGCGCGCGGCACACGACGGCAGCGGGGGCGGGGAGCAATGTCGTGTCGTGCTTAACGGATGGCAAGAAACGAGAATTGGTAATTCGACGTGACATCGCGCGGTGGAAGAGAGCTAGCTGAGACAGCAAAATTGAGCTGGATGCTCGACGACCAAAGTGGATGTCGATTTTTATTTTATGTTTTCTGTCCTTTTTCTCCTTCATGCATCATTGTAGATCATTGTGGGTGGGCTCGTAGCAGAGGCTCGAGCTCTCAGGACTGCTGCGCGACTCCGTGGCTCGGCAGAGTAGACTGGGCTTGCTAATGGCGCAACTTCACTTTTACTTAGATGATGGTGGCGTCAAATTGAGTTTCACTCCGAAAAGTCGCCTTCCAGTCGGAGTCCAGGCTGAGATGGTGTTCCCAAAAAGGAAGACACTTCCGTTTCCAGCCAAAATTCGGACGTCGAGTCGTTGAATTGTGTACAAGGGTAGGTAGCAGCAGCAATGGTAGTACACATGGAGGGGCTCGGACGTGGTAGCCGTCTCCAGAACGGTCCGATAGCAGAGACAGCAGCGTGTAAGCACTAGTACGAATGCGTAGTGCGTAAGTGTAGGCGTAGTGTTAAATGTAGAGTAGGCCGAATTTGGGCCGAATGCGTTCATCGTAGCGTATCCCGTAAGCAAGCGATTGTGCGAGGAGCGTAAGCGTAGGACGAGGGTGGTGGTGGTGGTGGTGATAATGCAGTGTGTGAATTGGTGATACATAGTGTGGATGCGACTGAACCGCGGAGAGTTAGCAGGGAAAAGATGACGGGGAGGAGGGACGCAGACGCACCGATACAAATCAAAATAACAAAAGAAAAAGAAAAATCGGCCCCGCGTCGCTACAAGATCCACGAATCCTTCAGCGCACCCTGCAAGATAGTCTCCTTGACCGTGGCGAACACGAGCTGGATGTTCGACGTGTCCGTCGCCTGCGTCAGACTGCACACACGGCAAGTCAGCCCGTGATTCCGGATAGCACGATGCGGGGCACGTACTACGGATACACGCCCCCCCGCGCGCGATTCGCCTGCACGAAGCACCACAGGATGAACCGCGCGGCGTTGTTGATGTCGTCCCCGCCGATGTACTCGGGGAAGTAGCGCTGCAGCGGGATCTGCGGTGCGTCAGAGGGACTACAGCGGGGGACGCGCGGGCGCGCGCACCTTCGGGAGCTTGGTCCTGAAGACGTCGATCTTGTTGAGGAAGAGGATGATGGACGTGCGGAGGAACCAGCGCGAGTTGATCACGAAGTCGAAGAGGACGAGGGACTCTTTCATGCGGTTCTGGGAGCGATGGGTTGGGGGACAGAAGAGAGGAAGGGAATGCACGCACCTGATCCCGCGCCTCGAGCAGCACCTGGTCGTACTCACTCAGCGCCGTGCAGAATATGATGCTCGTGACTCTAGCGCGAAAGTGAGTCTCCTTCATGGGATGGATATAGAAGAGCCGCACCTCTCGAAACAATGAATCCACTTCTTCCGCTCTGACCGCTGGCCGCCCACGTCAAACATGTGTATCCTGCCTCGAGTCAGGAACGGCCTGAGAGAGAACATAGAGGGACATACGCCATCCCGCCCATATTAAACCGCGTCTCTGATATGCCGGTCGTCTTGGCTCGCGCGTGCAAGACGTCCGTCTCTGTCGGGACGTAGTCCGGCGCCCCGATCCGCAGGACTTCCGTGAAGAAGCTGGGAGACATGGTGAATTATGCGGAGGAGGTTCGAGGCGGAGAACCTACTAGCCGGCACTGTCCATGAGATAAAACTCGCTCGCGTGCTCGTCCATGATCTTCGGGATTATGGGGTCCTGCCACAGCTGACTGATCGCGTCCGCGATCTCAGGCGAGAGGAACGCAGGGCCGTCCGCGATGGAGGCAGCGTCGAGTACCTTGTCCGCGAGGACGCGGTTGCCAAAGCGCACGGGGTCGACGCCTATCTTGCGCATGGCGAGGATGACGGCCTGGACGGAGTCGAGGACGTTCTTGTGGATGGTGGGGCGGTACGCGACGAGCTCGTCGAGCGAGAAGCCGTCCTGGTGGATGATCTTCATCTGCTTGACGATCGTCGACTTGCCGGATTCGGGGGAGCCTGTGCGGGGTCAGTTGGTGTTAAGACGATCAACGGATGAATCGAAATTTGAAATGGGCTCGGTCTCCGATAGCAATAAATACGACAGGCGTAATTGCACGACCTGCGCAGAAAGGAGTCGGCATGTTTGTGGGCATGGGGAAGCGCAGCGCCAGAAACCGGCGCCACATAGGCGAGTTTCCGCGAGTTCCCCTGCAAGGCAAACCGGCACTCGGTGCTTATGCACATACAAGTACGGAAGCATATTACGGCCTTCCAGGACCTTGCCGGAACAAGGGCAGTCGGAGAACAAGGGAAACAGTGAACAAAGAGAGTACAAAAAAACACGCACCTAATAGCAATATTTTGCACTCCTTCCTGAACTTTTTACCGTCTTCTTCGAGCTGGCGGTTGATTACATCGCTGCGCTCTTTCTCTGCGCGGTCCGGCTGGGAGCCACAGTTGCCCATAGTGGGGTAGCGATAGCGCGTCGGAAGGCGTCTGCGAAAGGTTACAAGAGCTCGCTGGTGTCGGCGGCAACAACGCGGAGGACGTCGCGGAGGTCACGGTGGTCAGCGAGGGCGTAGAATTGTGCGCGATAGCAGGACATGGAGGACCAGTGTAGGACAAAGGTGGGCGTCATGCTTGCGACGTGGGAAGTCTCAACGGCGTCTCCGGACCGGTGTCACCTAAATCCCGATCTGGCCCAGCTTGGCCTTTGTAGGCCCCCGGTCACTACCTTTGATTTCGGTCCGCGATAGAGTAAATCAAGGTCGCAAAATGAACTCCATCTCGGTCCCCCAGATAGAGTAAATCAGCTGTGGAACAGCGAAAGCCGGTCGCAAATAGAGTAAATCGCGCGGAACGCAGGATTTTTTTGCGGTGTGCCCATGCATGCAGGGAAGAAAAAAGTAAATGTTCAGTAGCCATTGGCCTCAATTCTTGTGTTCAACTGTTGCCCAGCGATAATTTGAACAGCGGTGGCCGTAGCGTGGCCGGGACCCGCCGGGTGGCCCATCACTTGGCGGAGTCCGAAATGCGGTGGCCACCCGGAGCTACAGCCCCGCCATCAACAACGCGGCGGCATTGTCCTCGGTCACGTTATCCACATCGCGTCGACTTGAACCGACGTGCTTTTGGATGTCGTGCGCGTAGTGTCCATAGTGTTTGGTAGGTTTATCTGTATAATGTAATTTATTTCCCTTGCAAGGGCCAGAGTTGTGATGTGGGCTTGTTTAGATTAAGGTCCTTTCATTGGGGGAAGGCTGCAAAGCATTGAGCACCTTATCAAGCAACATGAGATTTGCACCACCTGCCATTCCGGCCTCACTGATAAGCAGAAAGGCGCGGCAATCCTGGGAGTTATTCAAGAGGTTCCATTGAGACGATGGGGGGCCCGTAAAATCAAGGAGAAACTCGCAATCCAATCTATTCACATTCCACGGTATGTTCATTTTACTTCAACCATGTTCGCAGCCTCTTACAACAATGTAGTATTTATTGACAAAATTCGGGGAGCTCTGGATCATGATGCGACTGACATGCACGGTCTGCACTCTACCGGACCCAATGAGGAGTGGTGTTTTGATATTCCACTTGCCATGCTTTCCATAAATATCGCAAGAATGCCTCTCCAAATAACTACCAACAAAGGAAGTGAGACCAGTCAGCTTGCTGCCCCTCCTCAGACGGCTTTACTGTAATAATTTATTTTTGCTAAAATTTTGGTGCCGGATTTCATCCTCAAGACCCTATTCACGAGTCCGCAATGATTTTTTCTTTCATTGTTTCATCTAATCCTCGTTCTTGTAGGAGTGTTGCACTCTGGATATGGGCCAAAATTGTGCAGCTACGGCTTGATAAAACATCTAGTTATCTAGTTCACTTTATTCTACTTTGAATTTCCTCGCGCTTGCAGAAGACAGGCCAGCAAGGCCTTTTTTCTGATGTTTGTGCTCAATATACCACCTCCAGTGAAGGCCGAGTACTGAGGGAGCCCTCTCCACAATCTGCGAGATGGATGGGGACAATGGCCCGGCACGTTGTTGATGGCAGGGCTGTGGCTCCGGGTGGCCACCGAATTTCGACTCCGCCAAGTGATGGGCCACCCGAAATGGACCTGGCGGGGCCACCGTAGGCCGGTATGGACCCAAAGTATCCCCTGGGAGGAATTCTCGCCATTTTACGCGCAAATGTCAGTCCGAAATAGAGTAAAACAGCCTTCGAAATCGGATTTTCATAGAGCCAATCAGTGGTTTTCTTAGGGAAAAGCGGACCGATTTTCAAGGTAGTGACCGGGGGCCTGCCTTTGTTTCGTGCCGCGTCGTGGCTAGCGAGCCTGTTTGCCGGGATTTTATTCCCTAATTTAGCATTTCTCACTTGTCTGGCTTGGCACCGAAAAGTAAAATAGATTATTCCGCAATCTGGAAGGTTGCCCTTGTTTTGACCGTAGCCAAGAGATGTGCAAACGGGGCTGCCAAGAGCTGAAATGTGAGATTGGCGAGCCGTAACCGCGTGAAATTGCAGTTCATGTCCGCTACACCAATTCGAGTGCTAATTCCAGCAATTATCTGAGCTGTCTACCGCGGAAGCGGCCTGCTCTGTGGAGTTTGAAGCGGAACTTAATTGAGAATACGAAGCCGCAAGATCTCTTGGGACAATTTATGTAACCGGCCGGACCGTTGGTGTTTTTTTTTAAAAAAAAAGAGGAAAGCCAAACCCGCATCAATGTACGAGCCCAATCAAATCGATCAGTTCGAACGCAGGCAGCCGAGCCGTTGGAACGCAGCCAGGCCAAGTAGCCCGAGATGCCCGAACAGTGCCCGAAAACGAAAAAGGTGTTGAAAAGGTGACCAGAGCTACCGCGGAAAATAGGATTTCAGCCATACACATCGTCTCGGCGGCAGTAGGAGTGCCTGGATCTGCATCAAGAGGCAAAGAAGGCCATCAGCTCACAGCTCACTCCACTCGAACGCACCGCGTAGTTACAGGTAGCTACGTGGCATCACTCGTACTTTGAGAGCACAACAGCGAGAAGACGTACATCAAAAGATCATATCCCAGTCCGGTCAGATATCAATTTTTTGTCTGCGGCGCAGGGGGATAAACGCGGCAGGGGTTGTAAAATAATTTCCAGTTCAAAACAATGCATGCCTGCCAGCAGCCTTTTTCCGCGACAAACAAGGTTCAAAAAAACGTCAAAACACCTATGCGTGAGCTTCCGCCGGTTCGCGGGAAGCCCAAAAATCAAGAACTCTAAAATTGCGGATCAAACACATCTGCGCGAGCTTGAAGGTGTGGTTCGTGGGAAGCTCAAAAATCAGTTTTTTATTTGGCGCCGCTGCGCAGCTTGAACATCGTAATTTCACTTGAAGGCGACGGGTGCCTGCCGGCAGCCTTTTTCCGTGACAAACAAGGGTCAAAAAAGCGTCAAAATGGGCTCAAAACACATCTACACGTGAGCGTGCAGTCTGGTTTGCGGGAAGCTCAAAAATCAACTTTTTAATCGGCACGCTCGGTTCTCCCGCCCACGTAATTTTGGACTTGAAGGCGATGTGTGCCTGCCAGCGCCGTTTTTCTGTCGAAAACCCGGTCAAAACTGGGTGGAAGTGAACATCAAAGCATGCCTGCGTGTGAGCTTGTGGGCCGGTTCACGGGAAGCTCAAAGGTTTCGGATACATCATATCCACCTCATCATATCCGCCCGAACCTCGCCCGAACCTGGCTCAGGTGCGTACATCGCGTTCAGCGTGAGCGCATTTGAAGCAGCTGTTCTAGCCTGGAGGTACTGAAGCGTGCGGAGGAGACACGAGGGACTCATATAAACATATTTAAAGGATAGATTTTATCGCAGAGCGGTCAGGTACACCGCAATAGTCGAGACAAGGCAGAAACTCACCAGGTGATTTTCGGGTCTATTTCCAGGCGAAACATTCCCAATAGCACGCGAGAAGCGCAGCGTATCCACCGCAAGCGATTTATGCCAGTTGTGGTGATGCTACGTCGGCTAAATCCTTCTGACCCGATTTTTTCGAAAAGACGTGAAAACGCATTTGCCGGCGTTCCGCCAGCCATGAGCAGCAGGTGGGGCCCTAATATGTTGGAATGGATGCCAAAATTTGTTGCGGTACTTGGGAGGGGAAGGGAGTGGGCGGGCGGGCACGGAGCGTGAAAACGACATGGAAATCAGGAGCAGGAATTGGCACATTCCCGATTCGGACGCTCGGATGAGCGGACTTTACGTTTGTTGGGAACAACTCAACATCGAGTCACGTGACTTTGTCACCTTGACACATTTGCCTTCCCGCCAATTCCCGGACCACCTTATCTCACAAATTTGGGTTAAATCTTCACTCTCAGGAGTCTCAGCAACACCGGATCTGCGCTCGGGAGCCGCCGGATTCTGCCAGACTCCACTCAAAGTTGGTTGTGGAGGATCAGGCCCCGTGAAGCTTCCGCAAAGGGTTGTCCTTTTCCGTACTAAATTTTGCCAGGTCAGTTTGATCCCCGGTTTTTTCTGAACAGACAGAAAGTTGCGCAAAGGTAGCTGCTAGATGGTCCGACACTCGAAGCTCTTGCTGTGGGCCACCCCATGGCGTGGTGGGTGATTTAGTATTTTTTTTTCCTCGGCTCCGAATTTCGTGATCAAGAGTGATCTTGAAGACCTGCGTCCTGTAGAAGTCTTGGACTGGCTTGCTACACGCCAGGGTGTCGTACTGCTCTCCAGGAGTACAAATTTACGGAGAGAGAATCAAACAGCACTTTCGTAAGCTTCAATTTAGATGCACATGTGCCTGTGCCGTATTCCCCCATGGGCCATCACCACAGATCACCGAGCCTCCCGGTAACTACTGACCGTGTGTGCCTATCCAAATGTGATGGCATTTTGCAACCGCTTTTTCGCCCAGAAAAAGGCCGCCGGCAGGCGCATTTCGCCTCCAAGCGGAGATCTACGGCACACCAGACGATATAAGCTCCTGGTCCGCGCCGGCGCACAGTCGAAAATTGAATCTTTGAGCCTCCTGCGGACCTGTATTTCATCCAAATTTAATGCACCTTTTTAACCGCCTTTTACAGCTGTTTTCGAAAAAGTAGACCTGTTTTGATTGAGTGGTGCTCTTCGATCCTTGCTTACCTCTGTTTAACACGGAGTCTTCCTGCTCCACTTTTATGATGTCACAGGTGTGTGGATGCTCACGCTGGGCGGCGAATCTCGTCCGCCTCTGCGCGACGAATCCCCGACAGTGACTTACAGGATGCCCGGGCACCCAGAAAGATATCCCCAACTACTCAAAGAAACAGTTGGACAGAGTTGTACCAAGGCCAACTGATGGAAGTTGCAAATCAATGACGAATTGTGGAGCAGAAGCAGACTCAGTGTCAAACAATCATAAGCACAAATCGAAGAGCACCACTCAATCAAAACAGGTCTACTTTTTCGAAAACAGCTGTAAGTTTTCGCGCAGAAAAAGGGTGCCGGCAGGCCTTCAAGCGGGGATTTACGGCATCCTAAACTGGCCTACGTCGCGGCCACACTCTGGAAAAGAACTAGCTTATCTTTTATCAGCTCGGGGCGCCCCTCGCCCTCGCTCTCCACTCTCCGCGACCACCGTGACTTCCGCGACGTCCTCCGCCTTGTTGCCGCCGACACCAGCGAGCTCTTGTAGCCTTCCGCAGACGCCTTCTGACGTGCCATCGCTACCCCACTATGGGCAACTGTGGCTCTCAGCCGGCCTGCGCAGAGAGGGATGCCATCGACCACCAGCTCGAAGAAGACAGTAAGAAGTTCAAAAAGGAGTGCAAAGTATTGCTATTAGGTGCGTCTCTTGTACTCTCTTCGTTCATTGTTTTCCTTGTTCTCCGACTCCCCTTTGTTCCGGCAAGGTCCTGCAAGGCCGTAATATGCTTCTATACTTCTATGTGCATCAGCACCGAGTGCCGGTTTACCTCGCAGGCTGCGGGAACTCGCGGAAACTGGCTGGCGTTGCGCTTCCCCATGCCCACGAAGATGCTCACTTCTTTCTGCGCAAGTCGTGCAATTACGCCTGTCGAGAGAGGAGGAGAGGAGGATTGCCTGCGCAGTCGTATTTATTGCTATCGGAGACCGAGTCCATTTCAAATCTCCCTCCGTCGTCGATCGGCGATCGCGTTTCAATACCAACTGAGCCCGCACAGGCTCCGGCGAATCCGGCAAGTCGAGGATCGTCAAGCAAATAAAGATCATCCACCAGGACGGCTTCTCGCTCGACGAGCTCGTCGCGTACCGCCCCATCATCCACAAGAACGTCCTCGACTCCGTCCGGACGGTCATCCTCGTCATGCGCAAGATCGGTGTTGACCCCGTGCGCTTTGGGAATCGCGTCCTCGCGGACAAGGTGCTCGACGCGGCCTCCATCGCGGACGGCCCTGCGTTCCTCTCGCCTGAGATCGCGGACGCAATCAGCCAGCTGTGGCAGGACCCCATAATCCCGAAGATCATGGACGAGCACGCGAGCGAGTTTTATCTCATGGACAGTGCCGGCTAGTACGTCCCCCTCCTCGAGTCTCCTCCGCGTAATTCAATGCCTCCCAGCTTCTTTACGGAAGTCCTGCGGATCGGGGCGCCGGACTACGTCCCGACAGAGATGGACGTCCTGCGCGCGCGAGCCAAGACGACCGGCATATCAGAGACGCGGTTTAATATGAGCGGGCGGTCGTACGTCCCTCTCTGTTCCCTCTCAAGCCTTTCTGACTTGAGACAGGATACACATGTTTGACGTGGGCGGCCAGCGGTCAGAGCGGAAGAAGTGGATTCATTGCTTCGAGAGGTGTGTATCCCTCCCAAGAAGAAGACAATACCGTGACTTACTTTCGCGCTAGCATCACGAGCGTCATATTCTGCACGGCACTGAGCGAGTATGACCAGGTGCTGCTCGAGGCGCGGGATCAGGTACGTGCATTTCCCTCCCTCTCTTCCCTCGCCCCCAACTCATTGCTCCCAGAACCGCATGAAAGAGTCGCTCGTCCTCTTTGACTCCGTGATAAACTCGCGCTGGTTCCTCCGCACGTCCATCATCCTCTTCCTTAACAAGATCGACGTCTTCAAGACGAAGCTCCCGAAGGTGCGCGCGCCTCCCCTCGCTGTGGCTCCCTCTGACGCAGCGTAGATCCCGCTGCAGTGCTACTTCCCCGAGTACATCGGCGGGGACGACATCAATAATGCCGCGCGGTTCATCCTGCGGCGCTTCATGCAGGCGAACCGCGCGCGGCTGAGCGTGTATCCGCAGTACGTGCCCCACATCATGCTATTCGCGGAATCGTGAGTTAACCATGTGCGCAGTCTGACGCAGGTGACGGACATCCGGCTCGTGTTCGCCACGATCAAGGAGACGATCTTGCAGAATGACCTGAAGGATTCGGGGATCCTGTAGTGCAGGAGGGCTGGTTTTCTATTTGTTTTGTTATTTTGATTTGTATCGGTGCGTCCTTGTCATCTCCTGCCTGCGCGTGCTAACCCTCCGTGGTTCAGTCGCATCCACATTATGTATCACCAATTCACACACTGCATTACCACCACCACCCTTGCCCTACGCTCCTCACACAATCGCTTGCTTTCGGGATACAACTCTACGATACGCTACGATGAACGAATTCGGCCTACTCTACATTTAACATTACGCCTACTTCCGCACTACGCATCTCCTAGTACTATTACATGCTACTATCTCTGCTATCGACCGCCTACAGACTTTTCTCTGGAGACCCGAGTCCTCCATTTAGTGTACTACCATTGCTGCTACCTACCCTTGTATACGATAACGACTCTCGCGAGTCGCCGGAAACGGAACCGTCGTTCGGCTGGAGTTATTCCACGCACTGGTTTTCCGAGCAGGAGGTTTCCCAGCTTTCAAAAAAGCCGTTCTCGGGCCTTAAAAATACAAGGATCGTCGCTGCAAATGACCTTCGCTCTCGCCTGATACAGATTTCCAGACGAACAAGTTGTTCGGAACGAGGCACGAGGGAACGAGTGAGAAGCTCTGAGGAATTTCATAACCTAAACCCTCCGGAGAATTTATAACCAGCTCAACTTGAATATCGGGGCTATTTCCCTCCGGATTCGTTCAAGTTGCTCTGGAAACATCATGCAATAATCAATAACCCGCTCCCGGAGTCCGCGATACCCATAAATTCGAAAGCGCGTAACAACGTCGAAAATAACCGACTCCGAACCAACTCTGAACATCCAAAATAGCTGACCATCTGCGAGGTGCCATTGGCAATTACTCCGGGTCCCGAAAACAGAAGATATGTTGCTTTTTGAGTAAGTACCGCTTGCGCCTTGGGGACCACGCTCGTTTTTTGCCCAGGCCACGGGCATTCGCGAGCGGGAACCTCCGATTTCCGGTGGGGAAGTGAATTTCAGAACAGAAGGAATGGGTGCCATCTGGTGAGGCTTTAAGCTCGAATGGGGCGGCGAGGGTTGCGCGGGCCCGGATAAATGGGTTTTCATTCTGGAACATAGACGGGTAACGAGATGAATAATGGAGTGGATAGACTGAGGACTCAAGAGAGTACAATAAATACAATGAGCGAGGGCGTCATCGACACCGATAAATATGCGACAGTCGGCTACCTGAATGCGGAAGAAGAAGCCGCAGAGCACGCGACGACTGGGTCTGGATACCATTCACTCATCGTGGATACGAAGAATAAGATGGGGGAAAGTACTCGCATCCCGTGACCAGCAATACGATCTGGCACTGTCCACGGAACCCACTAGTTGCATTCCAGGACATCATCCTCCGTCTTCAACTTCTGTACGAACAGAGATATCAGCATCAAGGGTCACCGCTTGGCAACCACCCTGACGAAGAGATGGATTATCATAGCTCTTATTTAGCATCCATCAATTTGCCGTTTCCGCTGGAGACCTGCAGACCAGGCCGACATTCTGGGGCCTCCACACCGACCATTGATGCTTTATGTTTTCCGTGCCAAATTTATACACTGAAGGTGTTTCCAGAGCGACGCGGAGCCGCATCGTAGGAAATAAATGCCTGATAGATGTGGCGTTCATCAAGCGGCATCTTATGCCAGTTTCGACGTGCATTCCTTATAGGACTAGCATGAGAAGCAGCGCAAATACGTAGTGATGGCAAGGTTCGGTTCAGAAATCGGTTCGAACCTGAACCGAACTGAACTGAACCTCAGGTTCAGGTTCAAGGTTCGGGCTATCGCGATTTTTCCTGAACGCGTTCGAACCTGAACCGGAATTGAACCGCAAAGGCTTTGTTTCAACCCAGTTGAGTCTTATTTTCTGGAGTTTCACAGATAATTTCGCTGATTATGCTCTCTAGCAGGCCTAATTCTCCCTCTTGAATAACTTTAAAGTTACTTCACCATGGATTTACCCTCGCAGGTCTCAGCCGGTGTGTGTCACATGACCTGTTGAGGACGGAGTTGTTCAGATGGCTCCTCTGTAGGCACCGTGTGTGTCTATAATTGTCCTGGGATGTAAGTTCCAATATAACGGACCATTGATAACATGTTTGGTAGCTCCAGATAGGTCATTTGGGGCCTGAGAAAAAAATTCAGGTTCGACAGGTTCGAACGCGTTCGAACGCTGAACCGAACCTGAACGCAAGTTCAGGTTCAAGGTTCGGCAAAAGGAGCCCGAACCTGAACCGAACCGAACTTTGCCAACACTACAAATACGGCATCTAGACGAGACGGCATACTGTAGCCGGACGAAAGCGGCCGTCAAGGCCTGAGTATCTCTGTCCATCCCGTGTTAGCAAAACAAACAGAAAACGAAATAATTTTCTAACCAATGGCAGCATATAGCGGTCAAACGAAGTGTTCAACCAACCGACAAGGAACATCTGCCAAGAGTCAGACAGATGTCCAGCGGCTGGACTAGTTTTCAGGCGCCTGCTACGTCGTCGCATTCGCCTCGAGGTTCAGGCCCGGGAGCGCCGACGAAATGTAGATACCTTGCGGATACCCACGCGCGGGTGAGCCATAGCCGGCAGGTTCAGCACGGCGGACGCGTTTTTTGGCGATCACGATCGGGCCCACGCAGGATCGAAATGTGGATGGCGAGGACGTAGCCAGTTGGGCGTCATTCTCTGCGGAACGTGTGGTCCGCGGGCGCCATCGTGGATAGGTCTTACTGCCACAACGCGCGGGGGAAAAAAGATGGCGCCGATGAGCTCTATACAGTGCTTTGCTCGAGCGGCGAGTCGGTTGACCGCAGTGCCCGTCAACCACCCATGCTCTTTCCTTCGAGAAAATTAGTTGAGTGGAATAACAAGGAAAAAATAACACAACTCACTTTGGTTCGTCATTTCCATCTCCTGAAAACAGCAGTTTCGGTGGCCCAGTATACGAGTGGACGATTGAAAAGTTTCAAATATCGAGGTTACACGGAGTGGAAACCGGCCGTGTGGTTGAGGAGCCGGATGCATGAAGCTTGTCGGAACAAAGCGCATCAATTAATTCAAGGCCCGCCACCTCGATCCGACTCTACCTCTCTTGCTCCAACTCATGCGTCGCGTCAACAGCCGCTCAGTAGCTCTACCTCCAACAATCGAACCAGCAATTGTCACAGATACACTTTTAAGCTCTCTAGATGCAGGGACGGGATTCTCGTCTTTGGATTCTGGCCGAGTCTTCACTTGGAATCGTGCCACTCTTGAAGACTCCGCCTCCAAGACTCGGACGCATCATTCACCCTGGAATGCCTCCAAGAGTGGGACCGCTTCGAAACGCTTGTCTTTGAACCATCGTCTTGCGGAGGTTTCAACGTCATTCTATGACTGGATCAAGGCTGGACTCATTTGCCGCGACGCATTGATTGCTAGGCTCCGCTTTGGGGCCCTTGGCACGAGCGGCTTTAACTTTGCTGTGCTGACGCCACCGGGGCTGTAATTTCCGGGCGTCCCACCGCGCCAGTCGGACTCGTACGAGCGCGTCCCTCGGACATGTCCAGGAAGTGTCGATCCATCACGATCAGAGATGAGTAACTCCCTACGCATTTTATTCGCTACATATAATGAAAAATCTGCCTAGCGCGTCCACATACATGCATGCAAGAAACAAGGACGGACAACATACGACTACAAACTACGAACTACAACAGCATGATTACTTACATATTATATTGGGTATCTAGTGATCCAGCGACAATGAACGAACGAACGCCCAATAAATAAACGGCTACATGGGGTACCCAGCGTGCGGGTGCGACCAGCGGCGTGGCACAGGCGGGAAGCGCGCGTCCAGCTGGGAGGTGCGTCAGCAGGGGGGTCTTGTGGGTGAAAAGGCGGCACGCACATTATACGCATGGAGCGCGCGGGGGTACGTCGCGACTGGGTCGAACGACAGCGGGGGGTAAGCAAGCTCCCAACTGGCCTCCGGCTCGGGCTGCGGCTCCGCCTCGAGGTCAAAGTCCGGCGAGAACGCGCGCAGGCTCGCCGCACTGAACGGCTCCTCGAGCTTCGGCGCGTCCATCTCCTCCTCCGCGGCGAGCTCGAGCTGGAACTCGAAGATGCGCGGCTCCTCCTCGAGGGGGCGCGCCTCACCGCCGGCCCAGGGCGCGAGGACGCCGCGGCCACCGTGCGCGTGCATCGCGAAGGGGTTGAGGCGGAAGACGCCCATCATGCGGCGCATCGGGGGGCTAGCCTGCGTCGCACGGAGGGGCACCTCGGTCGGCGGGGCGAGCGCCTGCGGCTGCGGCGCGGAGAAGAGGTCGACGATGAAGCCGTCGTCGTCGGGCTGCTCCTCCTTGATTGGCATCGGCGAGGCGGAGGACTCGGGGGAGGTGAGGTCGGCATCGGCGTATGGCGTGGAGTAGGCGTCGGACGCGGACGCACGGGAGGCGGGGCGAGTGAAGGGCGGGGAGTAGACGCTAATTGCATCAAGGAGGAACGGCGGCGAGGAGGGCTGCCGATGCGAGGCCTCGGAATAGTAGGTGGGTGCAGAACGAGCATTATACTCGGGCTGACAGGTAAAATTTACAGCATTCCAGGCCGGGGTGACGAAAGAGGCTGGGGTTGGTATGTAATGGGATGTCCTAGACGAGACCTCGGGGGCCCACTGGGTCGCTCTACCGCTGGTTGAATAATAGGCGCGCTCCTCCGAAAAATACGGGGGATGACGGCGGTCTGCGAGGAGGGTATTGTAATGCGACATCGAACACAATCTGGCGGCGGGAGATCCAACTTTTTGACACAGGTTTGGGGAACCATGTTGGGCTTTATACCAAGGCAATCGGTTGACCGTGACGGGCGTCGGCGCGTGTCCGACCGCAAGGGGTCTCAATCATGAAATCGTAGATCGGCTTACAAAGACTGTGGTTCGTCGATGGATCCGCACCACGCCGCAATTTTTGATATCTTTGCACGCTTCGATCCAAATTTGGACTTTAGACTCCGCGAAACCGCCCATCCCAACCCGCGACAAAAACAGACGGAAAGCGTCCGGGCCACTGTGGTTTTTTTCGTGGTGTTATCGATTTACGAAGCTGTCCAACTACATTTTTTTGCCGCCACGCTTCTTGTCACCACCCCCGATTGCTGCCAGGCGACGGCCAAAGTGCTAGCCAAGACACGAGTAGATCTTCTTCGATGCGAGCGGGGCGTAGCACGAAACGCAGCCCATTTAGTCGGCCCTAGCGCCTCATGTCGCTGGTTCCGAGAGTCCCCAAGAACGCAGCAAAGCCCAGGAACCGAGGATAAGCGTTCAAGAAATTGGTTGGTTCTCTTCTGGGGCCGAGCGAGAAGGCCCAGTCCGTCCCGGTGTTCCGAGACTGCGCTACGCAAGACAAAGTAAATACGTACGTACGTACGCGCCATGTTGTGTCCCGCTGCAGCCTGCTGGGTTGGCGCGAGGACGCGCTGTAAAAAAACCCGCGTGCGATGGGTGCTGCGATTCGATGCGGGAGGATGGCGGGTGTTTTCCGCGTGCAGGGTCGGAAATTATATGTTGACGAGATGGATGAGGACGTCCGGAGACATGGTGGTCGCAATTGATGTACCCTGGACAAAAAAAGAGAAGGTTGAGAAGAAAAAAAAGATTAGTGAGAGCAAAAAACTGATGTGGAAGCAACCATCGCAGCTTAAAACCCGGAACGACCCTGGCGATCTCAGGACAATCAAAGCATGGAGGATGGCCGCGGTAAATCCCCGGGTGGAACCGGCGTATATGCAATCACCGTGAGAGCTTGTTGTACGCATCACTCAAATTCAACCACACGTACAATAAGGTTGAAAATGCAACAGGGACATCAGCGGAGCTTGTAGCGTCGCGGATTCATGACGCAGAGGCTCTAGATGGGAGGAAACATGTCCGCCGCGCGGGGGATCAGGTGGCCGCGGAACGCAATCGATAGCAGCGCAGATCAGCCGCCGCTCGCTGGCCCTGGGGCCGCGCTAATCGCTGGGAAACCGGGGACCGGGATGCCCGACGAAGGTCTGCGTGGTCGGACAGGTGCTCCGACTCCGCGCGCCGCATTGCTGGTGCATCTGGCTGGGCTAAACGAAGAGTCGACACATTCTTGCAGATTGGCTGTGCATCAAGATTGCAGACGTACACAGTTTAAATTTTGCTGCGCCCGGTGATAGGTATCATCTGCGAAACGCGATGACAGATGGAGAAGATTCGACAAGGCGCGCGCTAGGCTGCAAATTGAACCTGGAGCACTTCTCGTCAATCCTCCGATGCAGCGTTTAATTTCGAACACAGCGATCACGTAAATTCTACAACTTCGCGGGGCCCACAGCTGGTCCTTCTTCAGGGGCTTCGGAAGGAGCGAGGATACGCAAGACGTCGCTCACGCCATCGTGACAAGACACCTTGACGCACGGCGGTTGGTCCGTGGTATCTTGGCCCGAGATCCGGGCATATTCGCGACCGATGCTACGCCTGGCTGGGGCAAATCGGACTGGTGGGCTGGGGAGCAGCGAAGCTCGCCCGAGAGCTCCCGAGGTTCTTTGCGGTGAAAGGAGAGCCGTGACTGAGCAGCCACGATCACGATGGTCACAAAATTACACTTGGCTTCAGATTCTACCACCCGGCTGGACTAACGCTGGTAAACATCCCCGGGCTTGCTAGAATTCTTGCTAGGCTGGATCGCAGAAAAAAAATACTTCTCAGCCCAGAAGGGGCATCCAGAATGAACTACAAAGCGCTTCACTAGAGTCTGGATTTTAGAACCACCGGAGACGGTCTTATGCAAACCGCGGCGTCCTGAAATACTGTCCTCCCGAAGGGGCGCACGAAGAGGCTGGATACGAACGCCATGCAGCTAGATCTATCGCCGCTTGAAGAGGACACTATCGAGCCGCGCCGCGGACACCACACTGTCGTGCTCTGCAGCCTCACCTGTGCTCTGCCGTTATCGGGCGATCTCTGGCGCCGCTCTACGGAATGGTGGAATGGATCGCTATCTGGTAGTTTGACACAGGCCCAAGTTGGAGCTTCCGCTGCCTCGGAGCGTGATTACGATGGCGTCCGAAACACGGCGGCCCGGGCTCGCCCACAAAAGCTATCATCTCCATCGCAAGTGCCGCGCTGAATGCGGCGGACGAGCTCATTCAGTCACCCGTGTAGTGCCAATGCGCTCTGCTCAGCGGGAATCGCGGTCAGGCGATCGACTAGGCCGCCGCGCGAAGCCCTTCTTTGATCTGCCTCGCGCGGCTGGAGGCGTTCTGGCTCGTCTCGCTAGCTCCCAGTGCGTATTTGGTAGCCTACATTCTTCAACCCCCGAATGCGCAGTGGAGCTGAGCTAAAGGCCCGTCGCTGACCGGCTAAATTGGTGCCGCCAAGTCGGCGCCATGGCTCTTCTCCCGCTCGTCCTTTGTGCGCGGCGGGCATAACCTTATTCTCTCTTCGCACCAACTTTGTTCCTCGCCCCACCGTCCGGCGCTTCTTCCGTTGTGAAATTAGCAGTCGGGATGCACCGGAGCGTAGCACGGTCGGACTGTGGCCCTCAGCGGGCGATGGCGGTTATACTTTGTGTGCGTCATTCCCCATGGGCCCTCCCGCGACGGGGCGATGGTTAAATTACCTTTTATATCTCGTCCTGTAGATCAAGCCCTTATCATTATTTTTGACGTAGCCCACGGCCAGAAAGGTTTTGCATGACCCAACCAAGACCCAGCAGCTGATTTCCCGTGCGAACCGGGGATATCGGTCGAACAGAATTCACCCTCGCAATAAATCAGAGTGCTCAGTAGAAAGATGGTCCTTTGTATGATGTTTTCAACCGACTCTTGTGCCCGTTGATTTTTCTTTTGAATTTCTTTCCGAGCTGCGTGACCTAGACGTCTGGACATCAGTGATCCCACATCAACATCCCGATTGGAACTCATACGGCAACTCGACGGTCCGCTTCAAGTCCGCTTCCATATCGCGCGTTTGTCAGCCGAAACCTTTAATTATAGCTTCCCGAAGAACCCCTTGAGAACCCTACGAGATTCTCTCAAAGGCCAGATTACTTGTCTCGCTCGAACACTGGATTCGACAACCAAATTCTGGCGATGGCGACTTCCAACGTTGATATTGAAGACTCGGAATATCGGCTCCTTACCGATGTAACACCAACCCACTACGACCTTACAATCTTGACGGACTTGGAAGGCTTGAAGTTCACAGGCACCCGTCGAAGTCGACCTAGCTGTCCGCACCACCACGTCACGCATCGTTCTGAACGTCGCTGACCTCGAGCTCCGGGACATCTCGCTCTCTCTTGCGGACGGACAGTCGCTCGTGCCGATTTCGGAAGCAACAGATAAACTTTCGGAGCGCCTGACGCTCATCTTTCCTGCTGCGCTCGAAGCCGGGTCGACGGCCAGCCTGTTCGTCGCCTTCGCGGGGGTGCTCACCGGCAGCATGGTCGGGTATTATCGCTCCCTTACGACGGGGCCCGCCGAAGACAAGAAGTATTGCGCACTGACGCAATTCGAGGCAGGCGTCGAGCTCCTTCTGTGGCGCACTTTATCTTATCGCGATGTTCTGCGTTGCTAGCCGACAGCTGCCAGGCGCGCGTTCCCCTGCTGGGACGAGCCTTCCCTCAAAGCGACGTTTGCAATCAGTCTCGTTTCCCGGACCGATACCGTCAATTTAAGCAACATGCCAGCATACTCCGAGGAGCCTTGCGATCCCAGCGAGCAGTTCGATCATCTGTTTCAGCTCCCAGCGCCCGAGGAGGACGACGACGGCGACGATGCCGGCTTTGCATGGAAAATCACGAGATTCCAGACAACCCCGAGGATGTCGACGTACCTCGCTGCATACGCGAACGGCGAATTTCAGCACCTGGAGAGTGCATTTTGCAGCCCACTCAGCGGCCGCACGGTGCCGATCCGAATTTACAGTAAGCATCAGTGGCGGGATTCGAGCGTATCGGCTCAAGAAGAGAATTCATCCTGCAGCTACTCCCAAGAATTTACCCCATGCCGGATTTGCGCTCGAACTGACGGCACGCGTCTTGCCGCTGTATGAGCGCATCTTTGACATCGAATATCCGCTTCCAAAACTAGACACTCTCGTGGTGACGTTCTTTTTTCGGTTCGCTGCTACGGATCCAGTCGCTGATATTGCGTCCGAATAGGTGGACGATTTCGATGTTTGTGCGTCCCACCAATTTCACCGCGTCATATAAAAATATTCACCTGTCTGCATAGTGGCTATGGAAAATTGGGGCATGCTCTATTGTTCTCTTCCCCGCCCCTGTATTAATCACGGGGTTTTCCGGCAGGGCTGATCACAGGCCGCGCGAGCGGATATTTGCTCGCGGATCCATCCATGTTACGTCTCCGAAAGGAAATCGTGGCTCTTCAGAGTCACGAGGTCGCCCATATGTGGTTTGGGAATATTACAACCATGAGGTACGCCGGTGCTGCATGCTCCTCGGATACCCTGAATGCCCACTGCAATCGCAAGCTGGTGGACCTATCTTTATCTCAACGAAGGCAGGTTTAAACCGAGTAATCTGTGAACCGATACTCACATTGATACGCCAGGTTTTGCGACGCTGGTTCGTCAGACGATTCAGCTCCAAATCGATTACTCAAAGATTTGGCCAGGTTGGCGAGGTCATCATTTCAGGTACGCTGCATAGTTCAGTTTCACGGCCCAGATGATTCCTATCATTTTTCGACAGACAAGTAAGGATTATTTTCATTCCCGAGTAGTCTCGCCCGTGAACTTCGGTTTTAGGATATACCCAGAGTGGCAACTCGATGCCGAGTTCGTCAATGAGCACGTCAACAGAGCCTTTGCGCTCGATTCCGGGCTTTCCACCCATCCAGTGGAAGTCGTCTGCCGAGACGCCAACAAAATAAACCAGGTACCTCTCTCAAATCTCCTAGCCGCCCTCCGCTCAATTTCCTGGCTAGATATTTGACGGGCTGTCGTACTCCAAAGCAGCCTCAGGTTCACGTTCCCTAGATTTATGAAATGTCTATGTATCGCTGACATATTACAGTTTTGCGCATGCTTTCGAGCTTCGTTGGAGAGGATAAGTTTTTGAAGGGAGTATCGCTGTACCTCAAGAAGAGACTCTACGGAAATAGCACAACAGGCGATCTTTGGAAGGGTGTGGAGGAAGCTACTGGTCAGTGAGCTCCCTCGATGTATCTCAATTTTTTCTCATTCCGTGTGCAGGTAACAAGGTTTCCGAAATTATGGAGGAATGGATCTCAAAGGTGGGTCGTCAAATAAATGCTTTTCTTCTACTTGATTTTCCCCCGTCTAGCCTGGTTTTCCTGTCGTGAAAGTGCAGGAAACAGACGGTGGCCTGATCCTTAGCCAAAACAGGTTCCTCCTCGTTGGCACAGACTCTGAGGAGACGACATGGTATGTACCTTGAACCACATCAATATTCGTTTTACGTATATCATGATATCATCCGTGTGCGACTAGGACTATACCTCTGCACATCCTCTCAGTCGATGCCACGGGAAACGTCACCACCGACCATGAAGTGGTATTGCGCGAACACGAGCAGTTTATTGCGCTCAAGACAACTCAACCATTCAAGATCAACGCAGGCACTACAGGTTACTGTGAGTTTCAACTAATTAACCTTCTTCGATCGCGTACGCACGCCAAAGTTTACTTCTGATCAGACAGAGTTCTGTACTCTCCGGAGCGTCTGAAGGCTATCGGCGCAGAGGCCGCCAAGGGAACATCGGCTTTCTCTGTTGCAGATCGCGTAGGGTTGATTCACGACGCTATTGCATTAGCAAAGGCAGATCTCATGAAGGTTGGCGATGCTTTAGCCTTGGTTTATACCTTGCGGGCAGAAAAAGAATGTGAGCCAATAAACCGATGGTTCGATAAGCGTTTTCACTGCCGGCGAACAGATCATGTATGGGCCGCTATCGCTTCGAACTTGGAGAGTCTACTGTCTATTTGGTGGGAAAACCAGCGCATTGTAGAGCTACTTAACGCTTTTCGCCGAGTATGCCGCTTCTCCTCCAAATACTGCGGTTTTGCCTGATCAGTTTGCACATCGATAGGCGCTTTTTTCTCCAATTGTTGCGAGGCTTGGGTATCAATCGGATGCTGGCGAATCGAGTAATGATTCTTTAATGCGTACGTGTGCTATCACACAAGCTTTGGACGCGGGAGACAATGAGTACGTAGCATTTCTTCGTCTTTGCAGTTGCTAATCGAAGTCGGCCGATTCCCAGGGTTGCAAACGAGCTCAAGGGCCGCTTCGCACACTTCCTTGCGACGAGTGACGAGGCCCAAATTCCCTCCGAACTTGTTACGGCCATCTACACAGCGGTAGCTGCGTGTTTCCCACTCTGCGGCATATCAGTGCTCATCGTCTCGCCAAGGCGGTAAGATACGGAGGAAGACCGGAATATGACGCGGTGAAGGCGCTCTGCGACAGGCCGAAGAACCCCGCGTACCAGGTAGCTGCCATGTAAGCTTTGCTTCCGTTCACGCTTCAGCCTCGTTAACTTCCGCAACCCAGGCAATCGCTGTGCGCAGCAGAGGATCTTGAGCTGGCCAAAGACACCTTCGGATTCATTCTCTCTGGCGCCCGGGACCAAGATATTATGTATTTCATCGGCGGCCTAGCACAGAATATCAAGACAAGACGTCCTGCTGCCAGATTCTTCTTGGATAATTTCGATGAGGTGCGTTCGTGGAGTGCAAAGCGGAGCATGCGCGACCCACATGTATTTCATCCCGGGCATAGATGCACGAGCGATTTAAGGATGGATTCAGCATGGCGCATTTACTCCAGGTCTGAATTTTTCGCTTCGCCGAGGCCCGCTTCCAATTAAAAGCGGTCTTTCCAGGTCTCGCTCAGCGTCCTGTCGGCCGAGGACGATCGTGACAACCTCGTTACGTTCTTCAAGGTATTGGATTCGATCTGCTTCAGGCGTCCGCGCGTATGGTTAATACTGATCTTGCCGTACCAAGGACAAGGATACTTCAAAGTTCGAATTGCCGTTATCGCAGGTATTAGATTCCATCGAGGGGAACTCTGCCTGCGTCGAGGTTCGTGCTTCTCCCGGGTTTCATGGCAGAGTGCGTGTTTGACTCGTAGCTTGAATAGCGGTCGACCGAAAACCTCCTCGCCTGGTTGGAAGATTGGAGCCAGTGATATGTACAGCAAAGTTGGCTGGGAGCTGATATTTACTTGGTGAATTTTACGGGTTGCTGTTCGAGTACAACGTGTGCAACTCACCGAAGTCTGATTGCGAATCCGTCGACAAAGGACACATGGTCACGAAGAGAAGAGAATTCAAGCTGTCAGACGCCCAGGGCGTGTTCTTCCCGCTCCTGGCGTTCCTGTCCCACGATAAAGTCCTTGCACGCTAATTTTACACCGGGACAATCGATCGGGGACACAAAGTCTACATGATAAACTTTTAGATAAGTGGGTGGTGAGACTTGTCCTGTCAGGCCAGACGCCCGACGGTGGATGCGCGTCGGAAGCGTCTCATCATCGGTATTCATCTCCATAGAGCTCAAACTCCCAGGGCGCCTGTTTGCTGGGGCCACTCTGGCTGAACCAGATTCTCCGCAATCGACATGTCGCATAGACTTTGACATACGAGGTGTGCGAGAACGCGCCGCTGGGCATGCTGGCGGCTAATGGTACCGGGATGGGCGCGCCTTCAGGCCCGCGGGGAAGGAGAGAAGGGGAGGAAAAACGGGGGAGTAACGTGGGAAGGTGCAAGGTGACCGTTGCCCAGGCGGTGAGCGGTCGGGAGGAGATCGAGGGGAACGATAGTGGGAGATGAAGAAGAGGAGGAGATGAACGCCTTGTCGACAGTTTCAGACGAGGTTGTTTCTGAAAATAAAGCCAATTAGCATCGAGTGGTGAGATCAACGAGGACGGCGATATATCCAGAGATTTTAACTGGGACTCAGGACCTCGTTCCGCGGGGCATATATTCACCTGAAAAGTTGAGAGGCGCACAATGCCAACGTGGCCGTCGCGATCGAATAAGCCAAGCTCGAGGGACCACTCTCTACCCATGTCCCGGACTTGTATATGTATCCAAGGATGCTTCAGCCCGAGATTTGCCTGGTGGTTCGGGGGACAGCGGATATATGTGGTACGCAGCGTCGGCGATTGTATATGAAGTACGGTCTGTCCAAGATTGAGTCCAGAGGTGCTAGGCGCCACCAGGTGGAAATATGAACAAAAGAAACACAGTAAATCAATTAGCACTTACCTTGATTCAGTATCGTCCGAATTTTCTTCTAGACTGGGCGGTAAGATTACCACAGCCGGCGCAGCGGGTGCGGGAAGAGACGATTTATCATTGAGCAGGTGGATGAGAGAATCCGCAGGCAAAGTGGAGTCGCATGAGGATCCAAAGAGACTCAAAGGGTTGGAACCTGTCGATGAGAATAAGGAGACCACCTCCGGCTGAATTTGGTTGGAGAACATGAATGATGACAAAACCGATTCGGTGGCAGTACCGATCCGATCAAAGAACAACAACACCACATAACCCTCCTCCGCTTTCCTCTTTCAGAAGTCTGGTGAGCAACCAGTCGCAGGGAATCTAAGGTCATAAAGGTTATCATATGGGCGTAAAATCTTGGAACAAAGAATGTAGGGGGTATTATAACTGACAAGCGACGGAGTAAGAGCAAAGAGAAAAATAAAAACTCATGCATTCTTTGCTACGCAACCGCCTTGCGAAGAAAAAGGCGCCTTTGCACCTTTCGACCATGCTCGGGTGAGGAAGCTGTTTCCCCCGTTGCGCGATCTTATGCTGCTGGTCCGCGAACGGAAGGACCACGCGGACGATACAGGGCGCGGGGGTGCGTCCTCGTCAGGCACGTTCTCCTCCATCGAGTCGCGATGCAGCTCACAATGGAGGTCCGCTTCGTGGCCCGGGACATCGAGGAACAGGGTAGGCGGGCTGGATAGAGTCCCCGAACTCTTGCTGGATGATCCACCGACCGACAGCTGCGACCGCTGCTGAAAGTCGGACGTTAGACTGGGCGACACCTGCAGGGTGTTCACGCCGGCAAGTAAATGTGTCAAGGTCTAGAGAATCGTCGGTCAGAGGGAGTCGGGAAACGCAGACAGAAGCAACGAACAAGGAGCCAAATATCGTGGCGCTCCTTTGTCGGCGCGGTGATCTTCAACTCTCGCTGTGCTGTCGAGACTATAATGCTGTACTGATACAAGCCAGGGGGCACTGTATTCCAGTCGAGCACCGAGCGCACGCCGTTGATACGTGCTACAAGAGCAGCTCAGTTTGAAATAAAAAACGAAAAGGACCAAAATTGGCGCACCGCTCTTTGCCCTCGCCTTTGATGACCCTGGATCCGTTGCGCTCCAGTACAGAATTTTGGTGTATGGGTGCACCCAGAAGAATCGCCTGTGCCGCGCTCCGTAGCCCTTACCAATCGTCTTCCGTGTGTACTTGTACAAGAAGTCGCCGACCAGCGTCTGCGTGATCGCGTGGACGATGGTCGGATCCGTCGGCGAGCCAGTGGGCCCGTACGAGGAGACGTCCTCGTCCTCCGCCGGCGAAGCGTGCTGTTGCGGCATATCCTGCTCGCTGTGGTCCGACATCAACGAGTGGCTGCGCTCCGATACGAGCGACACGCTCGACCGCTCCTTGTGCAAGCTGAGCTGCGCGGACGGGGGCATGATCGTCTCGTCGTGGCTACCCTTGCCGGGTAGCATCATCATAGCCCCGAACGTCGGCGTTGTGGTACATTGGATGAGGTCCGGCGGCGTCGAAGACGAAGGCCGCGGGGGCAGTACATCGCAGTGGTGCTCGGGGGCGACGTTGGGCAGCAGCAGCGCGCGCGGGGGTGCTGGCTGCGGCATCGTGGATGTCTCCGGCACCACGAGAGTCGCGAGGTCGGCGCTCTTCTGCTCGACATACGTAGAGGGCGCCACGGGCACATCGTATGACGGCGTCTCGTCTCCGCTTCCGTTCCCTCTGTCCGTCACGGTCCACACGGAGTGCAAGTCGTCCCGCGAGGCGGGCGCGTGGGGCTGGGGGTCGCTGGGCAAGGCGAGGCCCAGACTCTGTGCGGCCTGGCCATCCTCGTCCCTCTCTTCCACGCCCGCCTCCGCGCCATCCTTGGGCTCAACGGAGAGCTGGCGGCGCACCTCCCGGACAGTGTCCTCAAGGTGCGGGTGGTAGTCGTCTAGGGGAATGCACACCCTCAGCGGGAATCGCAAGGAGAAGATCAGGGACGTGCCGGTGCCGGTCTCCGGCTCGCCAACGCTCTCGGAGCTCTTCTCGAGAAACTCCTTCTCCGTCTTCCTGTCGTGGCCAATCTTGCGACGAGCGCCGAGGCTTTTGAGGCGGCGAACCTCGGTGAGGAGCCCCGAGCCGATTTCGAAGGCGGGTTCTGCGAAGTATAGGTGAGGACACCGATGTATCAAGGAAGGAGAAAACTGACCGGCATCGGCCGGGTCTGTACGATGAGCGATATTCTCTGGACGGCGTGCGGCGGGAGCGGCCTTGGAACGCTCCTTGTTCAGGGGAGGCGTCGATGACGATGCGAGTCTCTACCAACACGTTAAGGAGGAACGCCGGGCAGGGCAGGGCATGTGACAAACCCTTGAGCAAAAGACACTGGAGTGTGCCGCGTCGTTTCTGTCCTGCATGCCGATCTCTTCACCCTCGCGAGAGCGGTCCCGGCCGCCGTCATCGCAGTCAGTATCGGTTTTCCGGAGCTGCCGGAGGTGCTGGAGCTCCGGGCCCCGCTGAAGGTTGCGCGCACGCCGGTCGTGGCGGTGGATGTCGCCCGCGGGAGGAAAGGGTGTTGCAGGGCACCAACGGAATTGGAAGAGCAGTCTACAAACCTTCCTCAAAATGAGTTTGGCAGTCGGAATGGGGTGGTACAGCGGTGAGCCGGATAAGGTACACCGGGCGCTCTCAAGGTTGGCGGGGCGACTGATGTGGTAGTGCGTGTGGATGTTCCGAACGGGATGTAGCGGAAACTTGAAGGGAGCGCTGGTGCCCAATCTGTGGAAAGGAAAGTGAGCAGGAGGCAGAAACAGGTAGAGATTGTAGAATGTACATACGTCCCTTGTAATAGATTTAGGCTGGAGTTGCAATCGAAGGAGTTGTTGCGAAATCCCGAGAATGTATCCCTGGCAAGCGGGAGGGCGGGCAGGGAAACTTGCGGGATATTCAAGTGCAGAAGGCTACGCTGCTTGAACGACGCGTTGATGACCGCAAGATTGGAGGAAGTAGTGGAGCCGAGTGCAGTCTCGACGGGCGGTTGGAGGAAATCTTCCGGGCAAGACATGCTAGGTTGAGATTGAGGTTCAGGCCTCAGGATCTATACAGTCGAGGGATGGAGTTTCAACTGAACCGGTGAAGCGAAATGTGGAGCATATTCGGTAGATGGTACACTTGGTGGCGCAGCGCAACGAACCGAAGTTGAACCTGATGAAAGAGGCGGTCATTGTAAAAGGGTTGCAACGTTCATTATTCCTGGAATTGAAGGGGGAGCGGTATGGCCACCGAGGTTGGCGGAAAATGAGGAATTCGTCTTCGAAGGCGAGGTCTCCCTGGACGCGCAGAAACCGCCCACGTTGACTGAAAGTCATATTTGACGGACAGTCGATGACATCATGAATGGTAGATGGTTTCTGATTTGAGCGATGGCTATCGGCGAGTTGGTACTCAATTGGTACTAGTAGATGGAGCCAAGCTATCTTGGGTGATTGATACAGGTTGATACGTGTTCTTCAGGGGATTCACCGACTCGAACAGAATCGACGAGACAGCTACTAGTGGTAGAGAAGCTCAGAGAAGTTGCCGGAGTGCAATGGAGGACGTGCTTCCTTGGAATGCCAGGGGGGATTCACGGTAGAACGAGATCGTACCCGACAACGCACCCGACGTGCTTCAAGCTAACAGCACGGAGCCGAGAGGTGGGGCGAGACTCCCAGGGAGAAGAAAAAAAAATCCGACGATGAGTGGCGATGCTGATCCCATCAGGAACACAACACCAAATCATCAACGTACTTTCTCGACACCAACACCGTGGATTCCGGGAGGACCAAGATTGCAGCATCGACTGTTGGCTTCCTTGAACTTGGGATCCGTAATCATTTGGCATAGATATCTCAATTGGGTCAAGTTTGGGCCATGTTTGGGGCATGTTTTTCCTCCGAATCAACTCGGAAATTCCGAGTTGGTTCTAGACAGCGACTTCGAGTCTTGCTTCGAGTTCTCCGTTGTGGAATCCTCAATTTATTCCTCAAGCGTGCTGGTCTAACTGAACGACAAGTATCTAGTTTCCATCCTGTGACCGCTTGGCTGCTACCATTATTCCTCAGGTTGCCGACAAGTATCGGGCTCGTTGCCTGGTAATTATCTGGCCTGGAACGCGGGTAGGCTCGAGCCAGCCGCACACGTCAAAACCACGGCTTTTGATGACAGTCGATCATTGTGGCTTGGTCATTTAATTCTGCGACTCGTACAGACCAATCAAGGGGATCGAGATGGCGTAGGACGAGCGGGGACGGTCTTGCCTTTGGGGTCGAGGTGCGTAGCGAAATTGACCAGGTAGGGTGAGCTCGCCGCCGAAGTAGATGTTCGGGAAGTCTCACCCGTGGAACTGTCAACCTGGATGAGTATCAGCGGAACACAGACGAAAGCCTAGAGGGATCAGGCATCGATGTCAGGCTGAGCTTGTCTCGTCGCTACGATTAATCAAAATTGAGTCTGCACGGCATGTAGCTTTTGTTGGTCCAGATGAAAAGCAGGCAGATTTAACTGCCTGCCCGGCATTTTTACTGCAGAGCCATTCAGTTGGTGGATCCAGCCGAGCCGTCTGCCAGTGGGGTAGTTGATGCGAGTACACGTTGCTCGCTGTCAATGAAATAGCTACCAGAAGAGAAATTATCCGAGCCTAACGGTGGACGTGATTTCCTGTACGGATTAGCAGGTATTCAATGCCAGTCCTACGATCCAAAAACGAAGCTGTCGACGGCACCCGTCATGCTTCAACAAGCCGACAGCACGGACCCGAGTGGTGGCATATCATGGGAACCAGCCAAAGAGCACGACAGAGAGTGCCAAGAATACTCAATCGGAACCGAAGAAAGACAACTGGGGAAAACCGGCAATGCGGTGGCGATGCCAATCCCATCACGAAAATCACAAGGACAAATAATACACCTCCTGCTTTCCTCTTTCGGGAATCTTTTGGACTACGCCCCACGTTCTCGCTGGAGGACACGGAATGAACCACTTGGACCTTGTTTGGATTTTATCAATTTACTTTAGTACGGATAGCGAGAGCACCACGCTCTGAAACGGTTGATCTCATCACTTTTGATTTGATGGCCGCTCTTGTGCCGTCGGAGCCTTTAGCCTTTCAAAGACTGAAATCATAGGTCATAACCATTTAAGGCATAAAGATTCCCTAATATACAATCGAAGGGGGATCATGAGGGCATTCGAGGGAAATACATGCTTAAAACGGTGAGAACGTGGAATTGGCCGGTTCAATTTCCCTCCTTGGGATCCAAACGTACACCGGGAAGGATTTAAAGAAGGGATATCAATAGCGGAGAGTGTATGTTCCTGTCTTGAACATAACCGGAATTCTCAATTTCCAACTCTCTGTATTGTGACTGTTTCTCGGGTCGTTAAGAATATTCAGCGATTGAACCCGGTTCTTCCTGGCTGTTATGCTGCAATTAAGTTGTCAGTGGGAGATGATTCATACTTGAATGGCCTCCAACTTTCCTTATGATCGTGTTCAACCATCCTGGCTTTTAAACGACGGGGCTTATCAAGCGGATCTTTCCGAATAAATTGCTCGCTGGAGCCCAGTGCGAGTCAAATGTTGCTCAAATATCACACTTAATCCTCAAAGGCCTCAAACCTCATCTTCTGTAGTGTCTCGTCTTTTTTTGTACGAGCGCCGAAGGTGATTCGGCTGATTATGTTGTGACCGCGCATCTCGGGCATGTTCGAAGCGGAAAGCCGCGTAGTCTAACACACATTCTGAGACGCAATAAGTGGTTGAGGTGTGAAAACGATCTCACAGCCACATATTTACTCTTTTTACCTGCGGAGTTACATGTTCTCTGCTTCGTGCACCTGCAATTAAGGTATAACGCGTTCCGGAGCTGTATTTGTTGTGTATTTGTCTTCCTAGGGCATGTGGCATGGAACAGAAAAGATTTTTGGGTCTTCAGAGGGAGGATCTCTGTTCCACTGCCCTTGAATGCGCCTGATATGCACAATTTATCTTATACTCGAACTTCGGCGGGGGACGGCAATCAGGCCGCGGTCGATCCCATCGCTTGTTTCAAAGCGTGGTGCTCTCGCTTTCCATACTTTAGATATCCCAAGGGAATTGGGCCACAGCGACGTTATCGACTGAGCCTGTTGTTCGGCTTCCGAATCAGAGACTAGAGATCATTGTATTCGCTACTAGTTATAACAGTAGCAGACTATTCAGCGCATCTGAATAAAGCCGAAGGACCAAATCTAAGGACTATGAGCACCCATGAATGAAGGATATGTAGAGTGCCACTGCACATACGGAGGGTGTCATTTTTCTGGATGTTGTAGTCCTCAAGGGTGCGACCATCCTCGAGCGGTTTCCCAGCGAAGATCGAGCGTTGCTGGTCCGAAGGAATACTTTAATACTTCAGATAAGATGATGCTGATCATTTCACAGGGCGACGACACCTACCCCTCCCTATCTTCGATTTGTGCCTTGACATTGTCAATGGTATCCGAGGATTCCACCTCAAGGGTGATGGTCTTTCCGGTGAGGGCCTTGACGAAGATTTCCATCTCTGAGGAGGGGGCGAGAACTGAGTAGCGCACGATAATCACCGGTAGACGAAGGTTGAAGGAGGGCATTGGTGGCACGACGTCGCCCTTATAAACTGTGGCACACGTGGGGTAATCGGCAAGGAATCGGACAGTGGAGACGCAGGGAATTAGAATTGGTAAATCGATCTAGAAGATGCGCGCATGCGACGGAGAAAGGCGGGTAATCGCAAGTTCGAATAAAGGGAACCGAGGCCGAGACCGATCAGTAAATACAGGGGCCCGCGGATTCCATATCGATGCCGGCGGTAGAAAGTACGTGCAGGATAGACCGCGAGGAGATTGAACCCAGCTGTAAGAGATTTGTGGCTCCGCTCGAGTTATATGGAGGAACTAGAGTTATTTTCCCGCCATTTTCCTCCAGTTCAACGAGCTTGAGGTTCATTGCGAGGTTAGAGAGTAGCAGGCCCAGTTTGTTGAATAACTGTGGAATCGACTGTTGTGGACGCGAGACAAGAGGCTGGCTTCCATCAGAAAAAAACACTACCACACAAACCTCCTCCTTCTTTCCTCTTTCAGACCCGAATGAATGCCGGACCCGGAGGACCCCGCAGACATTCTCAACGACGCCCTCGCATTCCTAGGCGGAACCAAAGTCGTCGAAGATGAGATCATCGCGTACGGGGACCTGCAGCTGACGGTCGCGGCCAAGGTGATGAAGAGGCCGGGTTTTCGATGCTCAGGTTCTGATTTGAATCCAGGAGGGGAAGGTATTGCCGGATCCTTTATTCTCATCCTTTTTTTTTGACGCGATAGAAAGGCGAACACGCTCCTCGCGGACCACCTGTTCTCTCCGGGCCTCTTTCTCGCGGAGCGCATTGAACGAGGGCTGATGCCGGTGTACGGGCTGAATGGTATGTGCTGCGTGCTGGATCCTGAGTCTAGATTTATCATCTTGGTCAGTCATCGAGCTGGGCTCGGGATGCGCGTTGCCGTCTCTCTTGATGTCGACGCTCGCGGCGCCGCCGGCGACGATCGTTGTAACGGATTACCCCGACCCCGGGATCCTCGGGAACCTCGCCCGCAACGTCGCGCGCAACGCGCACCTCGTGACCCCCGGGTGCACCGTGCGGTGCTGCGGGTACGAGTGGGGCGCGTCCGTCGCGCCGCTCTTGTGCGTCTCTCCAGTATCTAACTGCTTGGTCGCCAGTTGACGTGATTGTGAGCAGATCATACCCGGGAGTCGCGGGCCACGGGTACGACCTCGTCGTCCTCTCGGACCTCCTGCACTTCCACAGCTCGCATCCCGTGCTGATCTCATCGGCGGAGGCGCTCCTCGCGCGGGTTCCCGCTGCCCGGGTGCACGTTGCTGTGAGCCTTATTCTCCTCTACATACCTCCATGGTCGTCTGACAAAATACCTTGAAGGCGGGCAACTACACGAAGCCGGACGTGTGCGACAACTTCCTGCGCCTCGCTTCCGAAGCAGGCTTCGTTTTTGAGGAGGTCCTTTTCATAGAAGGAGAGCGCGAGTGGCTTGGTAGCTCCACGGTTAGTGGATTGGACAAGATGGCGCTGGCGACCCGCAAGGGGGCGTGCCGATACTGGGTCGGGACACGCGTCTGATGCGTCTGATGCGTTGTGGTGTAAAAGTCGGCAAAAAAAAAAGAAAGAAGAAAAGAAAAAAACCTGCAGCTGTGAATCTAGCATTGTGTAGCAATTTTTTCGGACTGTGCCGTGTATTCATACCTACCCAACTACCTACTCCAGTCGACGCGCTCGAGGAACTGTTTCGGGATGATACTGTGACGCGACGTGTGACTCCCGTCACCTGGCGCCTTGCCTCTTGCCTCGACATCCTGAGGCGCTTGCCCAACGACGCGTTTTTTGCTCCCCCCTGCCCGCCATTCCTCTCTTAGTGTGGTGATAGTCCGAATTTACTCCCTTTCGGAATTTTGCACGAGCTATCTCAGAACCAATTGAGAACCAAGATTCTGCACTCCGTTCCAGCTGACTCCGACGTTCCACGCTTTCCCGAGTCTCATTAGCTTCGCGAAGACTTTTGACCTTGGACCACCCCAATTCTTAGCTTGACGAGCCCGAGTGCAAACCTGACCCGGGGTTTCTCCCTACAAAACGCCTCAACACCCAATTTCTGTTCTCCCCAATTCAGAAAACGACCGTGACAATTCATGGACCACCCCTCCCAACGCCCCATCTCCTCGCTGTCCATCCCCACCTCGACGCTCGCGGCCCTCCTCCACGCAGGATACGAAACGGTCCAGGACCTCGACGCGTCCGACGCCGAGAAGTTGGCGCAGGGTGCGTGTGCGCGCGATCGCTTAACTGCCGTATCTGAGAGGCGATTCAGACCCGTCGATCCCTCTCCCCGCCTCGCAGGCCCTCTCCTCGCAGCGCAAGACCCAAAGCCGCGCAGTCCCGCTGACGCAGCCGGCCTCGGCGGTCGCAGCGCCGTCCGTGAGGCGCCTCGGCACGCGGTGCGGCCCGCTCGACGCGTTGCTGGGGGGCGGGCTCCCGCGGCGGCATGTGCTGGAGCTCTCCGGCCCGCCGGCGACGCCCAAGGGCGTTATCGCCGTTGGGATTGTGAGGGCGTTTTTGAAGGACAGCAAGGACGAGGAGGTGCTGTTCCTCGGTGCGTCGCCTCGCTACGCGTAGATCCATATTGATTGAAAGAAGGACAGACACGCAGAACATGGTGACCGCGTCGACGCTGCGGCGCGCGGCGGGCAAGGACGCGCTGGGGCGGGTGTACCACCACGTCCTGCAGACGCTCCCGGAGCTGGTGATGTTCGTGCACGCGCTGCCGGCGTTTTGCGATAAGCATCCCAAGGTGCGTGCTCCTGACCTACACTACGCAGTGGATAACCTAGCAAATAGGTCGCCCTGCTCGTGCTCTCCTCGTTGCACTTCCCCTTCCAGGCGACGGCGTCCGCGAAGCTCGCGCTGCCGGCGAAGACGGCCGTACTCGAGAGCGTCAAGCAGGCGCTTGTGCGGCTCGTGGCACGCGGGGTTACCGTGCGTACCCTTCTTCCTTCTATGTAGTGTGTATAATAAGGGCGGCACAGGTGGTGGTGACGACGCAGCTCGCGACGAAGCTGCTCGCGGCGGACGGCTCCCCCGCGACCTTCGACACGGGCGCGCGCGCCGTGATGGTCCCGCAGCTCGGTGTGTGCCCTGCCTCACTCTAACTTTACCCTGCTCATCGCATCTTAGCCCCGACGTACCTCCCCTCAGCGGTGTCGTTCCGCGTGCTTATCTGCCCGCAGGAGCGGTTTTCCGGGTGCGCCTTTTTGTTCTCACTGCGATGATTTCACCAGTTAATAGAGTGCACACAGCGTCTTCCGGCTGCTGTCGGCGCCGGGGCAGGTGGTGAAACAGGGCGCAGCGGTGAAGGAAGAGCCGTATAATATTGTGAGTGCAAGTCGTGGTTGGTATAAGGGGAAGTGCTGACCGTCCGGTGAAGCCTTCGAGGCGGTTGATCCCTGTGTAGATGATGGAGGGGGGTCTTGATGAACCACTTTTTTTTTTTTTTTGCCCAGACGTACCTTCTACACCCCGTATAAATTTTGTACCTTACATACAGCTAGAAATCACACCATGTAGCCCATTCGACGCGTCGACGCGTCTGAGAAAGCCGTTTTGACGTGGCGCTTTTACGCGTTATTTGGTTCCGTTGGTGTCAACTTGTGTTCTTTCTTCCCGCCACGGCCTAGATCTTCCCGCCACAAACACTACATGAACCCCCTCCCGCCCGACTAGCAGACCTTCAATGGGAATCTCCGGCCTGCTGCCCGCGCTCAAGTCCATCTCCTCCCAGAAACACCTCTCTGAATTCGCGGGCCAGACGTTTGCGGTCGACGCGTACGTGTGGCTGCACCGCGGGGTCTTCAACTGCGCCACCGAGCTCGCGACGGGCAAGGACACGCACAAGTGAGTGCATGCGCTTTGAATTACTTTGGGCGTGGCGTTAATAGTCGCCAGGTATGTCGACTACGCGATGCACCGGGTCCGCCTGTTGCGCCACCATAAGATAGAGCCGTACGTCGTGTTCGACGGCGGGCCGCTCCCGGCGAAGAAGGGCACTGAGGTCGACCGCGAGGCGAAGCGCGCGCAGCACCTCGCGCTGGGTAAGGCGCTCAAGGCGCAGGGCAAGACCTCGCAGGCGCGCGAGCACTACGTCAAGTGCATCGACGTTACGCCGCAGATGGCCTTTCAGTTTATTAAGGTAAGGTCTCGTCTACATATCTACTGAATTTTATCTAATTTAATCACAGGCCCTGCGCGCAGAGGCCGTCAAGTACGTCGTCGCGCCCTACGAGGCCGACGCGCAGCTCGCGTACCTCGAGCGCATCGGCCTCGTCGACGGGATCATCACAGAGGACTCGGACCTCCTCGTCTTCGGCTGCCGCACGGTCCTCTTCAAGATGGACGCCGTCAGCGCGACCGCGACCTGCATCGACCGCGCGCACTTCGCGAGCGTCGCGCCTGCGGACGGCATCAGCCTCAGCGGGTGGTCCGACACGCAGTTCCGCGCGATGGCGATCCTGAGCGGGTGCGACTACCTCCCGAGCATCCCCGGCGTCGGGCTCAAGACCGCGTGCACGCTGCTGCGCAAGTGGAAGACGGTCGAGCAGGTGCTGCGCGCGATCGCGATGGAGGGGAAGAAGGCCGTCCCGCGCGGGTACCTCCAGCGCTTCCGCCTCGCGGAGAAGTGCTTCATGCACCAGCGCGTGTACGACCCGCTGCAGCAGCGGCTCGTCTATCTTGCGGAGCCGGACGGAGACTGGGACGCGGAGGCGGAGGCGTATGTGGGCGGGTACGTTCATTATCTCATCAGCTACTTCGCTCCTAACAACTCTTCTAGTGACCTCGAGCCCGCGCTGGCGAAAATGCTCGGAGAGGGCGACCTCGACCCCGTCACGCTCCTCCCCATGACCGACATCAACCCCCGCTACGTCCCCCGCGTGCTCAAGGCGCTGCCCTTTGTCGCAAACGGCGCCAGGCGCCCCGGAAACGACAAGGCCAAGGCCAAGACCAGCATCCTCGGCTTTTTCGGGCCCGCCAAACCCAAAATACAAATCCCGCCGCGCGCAAAGATCGCGTCGCCGAAGGTCGCGAAAGTGGGCATGGTCGTCGGGAAGGCGAGCGGGAAGCGGTCGCTCGCCTCGGAAATGGAGCGCGATTTGGCGGCGAAGCGAAGAAGGCAGGAGAGCGCTGTGCTGCCGGCGACGCAGTCGCGTTTCTTCGCCGCGTCGGAGGTCCCTGTCGCTGGGCCGTCTCATCAAGTTGCCGCAAAGGAGAACGTCCCGGTCGCGGGTGCAGAGGAAGAAGATGAATACTTGGAAGAGGAGAGGAATCTGGAGGATGATTTGGAGTGGGACAGTCTGTCGCTGGTGGTCATGGCTGATCGGGACGCCATGCCGGAGATGGACATGGACGTGGAGGAGCCGGGGGACGGGGTCGAGCAGGAGGACGGGTATATATCGCCGACGCCGTCTCGCTCAAGGGACGCGGAGGACTTCTCATCGCCCCTCCGCCCGGACGTTACGCCGCCGCCCCGCAAACGCGTCAAGCAGGAGCGGGTAATGGACGATGAAGATGAAGCGGATCTTGAGGTCGACGCGATATCGAGCCCGCCGGAGGAGGCGCGCGGGCCGCTTGTAAGGCTGCCTGCGCTCTCGCTCTGCCGCTCCCGCTCGCAGAGCCCTTGCGGCAAGGTCCTCGTCGACGCATCGCCCGACCCGCCGCGCGTCGGCCTGGACCTGGACCTGCGCGACGCCTTCGGCGACGAGCGCACGAGCGACATCGACTGCTACGAGGACGAAGAGGACGAGTCGCCCGGCGCGTCGGGGTCCGGGGCGGGCTCGACGCCGACGCCGTCGCCGTCGCCGCGCACGCCCGACGACGATGGGAACGTGAGCGGCGACCTTGCGCTGGCGCTGGCGATGGCGGCGGACCCGGAGGAGGCGGAGGCGGAGGCGGAGGCGTGTGCGGCGCGCGCGAGGGCCGTCGCGGCGGGATGGCGGAATGTCTACACGCACGATCTCGGCCCGCAAAGGAAAGGCAAGGAGCGGGAGACGCCGCAGGCGCGGCTGAGGCGGAGGGAGACGAACGTTACGCCGGCGGGGCGCCACCCGCCCATCCAGGCTCATCTGCGCCCGCACCCGTACGCGCGCGACGCGCCCAGCTCCGTGCCTGTGAATCAGAAGAGCAGGAAGCCGCTGCTGGGGCGACGGAGTCTCACGTTCCTCGACCCCGTGCGACCTGGGAGTGGGAGTGGGGTCAAGTCCGCCAGAGGCCAGGCGTTGGAAGGGGTGCCGATACGGGCTTTGGATGACGACGATGACGGTGCCGAGGCGGCAGCGAGGGCGCAGATGCTGCTCGCTCAGTTTAGGTTCGTGCCTTCCTGCTTATTCGGAGGATTTTCGTTTCTCACGCGAAGTTCAGATGTCGCCCTTGATCGTGCAAAGACGCCGTCTTTTTGATGTTTTGTTTGAGTGTTTTTTTTCAGACAGGCTGAACGCATACTGTATATATTATCCTGAGTCTTATCCTGTATCATAGCATGCATAATATTCATAGCTTTCTTGTTCCTTGCTCCGGGCACTTTCGACATCGACGACAGCATGCAAAATACGACCGGACTGGACGATTCGCCGCCCCCAGCCGCCGGCCGGAGCCGGGGGCGGAGATTTGGTGGAGATTGATGGCCTTATCATAAATAGGCGCGTGGGTGCATTACACCACATCGACCGCGCTAGGGCTACGTCTTGCCACGACTCTTTCTTTCTGCTACCACCTCACAAACAAGTCTCCGCTGTGCACGACTTTCTGGTTGCGACTGTTGACGACTCTCTTGCCGCGTCCTTGAGTGGAGACACTTAAGGCAAACAAACTTTTTGGGCTCCACAAACGAGAGCGACGATCCTTGATCGTACTTGTCAACTCTGGGCTTTTTGGCATCTTTCTTTGTTTGAGAGTAGGTTGCACTCGGTCTTGTGGACGTCTTGTAATGAAATTGGACAGGCCACATCGTCGACTTCAGCGGATTCATTTACTTGCTCGCAATATTTTTACTTTCCTGGCGAGTCTCGATGAAGAGCTGCTAAAGGGGTCGTGTCTGTTGCTAACTGCCTAGTAGGTATTGAACCACCGTTCGATACACGTCCCCGACAAACACGAATTCGGGCACTTTTTCGATGCACGGCAGGGAACGACCTTCCTGGCCTCAAGGTGGCATGTTTTCCGAAGCGACTCATGACATTGCACGCCAGCGCCAACCCCAACACCAACCTCCTTACCCTGCAACTCAGGCTTTAGCCCACCCATCGTTCAACAGCACCCGCAATCGATCGCTGGAGTCGTTTCCGACAATGTCCATCAGCTATCCCGAATCGTCTCAGCGAACCCGAATGCGGGATGTGCAGTTTTCCCCCTCCGATGAGGGCTTCATGCCTGCGCAGAACGCCCCCCACCCGAATAATCGTGATGTTTTGCTTTCCGGGGCCGAATTCTCTCCCGCGCCCATTCCATCTGACCGCCCGCCGCCTCCGCCTCGCCCACCCACACGCTCGTTTTCTAACCGATATTTCGTACCACCTCAACAGTCCCCGACGTCGAATGGACCCGCACGGTCGCCTCCTTCCTTTAACCAACCTCTCAATTCATATCGCGAATTGACATCATCGCTCTCTGACGCCACTGACGACAACCTCACGCAAGCATCTCATCACCACCACCCGTCGAATTTCATTCCCATGTGCGTGCCTCCTGAAATCCAACACATTCCCAACCAACTGTCCGCCCTAGAGTACCAGAATCTTCAGCCGACTTCCGCGCCGAGGCGCCGCCTTCCTTCGATGCTACTGAAAAACGCTCGTTTCGCCCATCGAGCCCGCAATCCGACTCGTCCTTGTCTCCTCCTCCAATTGAGACGATCCGGATGCAGAGCATTGCCCGCCCCCGGAAGCCGAGCCCAGTAAAAAAGCACATATGCGAGGTGTGCCTGAAGGAGTTTCCCCGGTGCGTATCCCAAGTGCATCCCCACCCATATCCCGCTCACGGACGGCGCCCCACCAGCCCCAGCGGCCTCAAAACGCACATGAACATCCACAACAACCTCCGACGTGCGCCGTGTCCCTACATCTATTTATGTGCCTTCGTTTCCTGACCCCGCCGCACCATGTCGCAGCGTTCAAATGCGAGTTCCCGAACTGCTCGAAGACGTTCAGCGTACTCTCGAACATGCGGCGGCACTACCGAATCCACAGCGGGACCGCATCGCCGCCCGCGGGGCCTCCGTCGGAGGTGTTCGAAGTGAATTTTGAGGAGCTGATCGAGGCACCGGAGCAGCCGCCGCCGCCGCCGTCCTCGCTGAGCCACGCGCCCTTCCGTGTCCGCTGGGTCCCGACGAACCTCTTCTCGCGAACCGCCATTGGGGCCCGTACCCAGGCGCCCGACCCCGGGTGGCGCGTCGGGGCGGGCCATCAGAGCCGGGAGGAGGATCACGCAAACAGCTCGATGGGGTCTTACGAGACTGACCCCGCCGCTAACGACACTGACGAAATGTATTACGAGGAGCAGAGCTGGAATGCCCGTGCACACACGCGCTATCCCGGTGCGCTGCTGCCGTCTCTGCCTCTCGACCGCACGAATACTCACAATGTCGGCAGGTTCAGCCTCTGACGCCTGAATTGCCCCGACCCAGTCTACCATGCCTATCAAAAATCTCATGAAAGAAGCCATGAACGAACGAACGATCCCCGTTGTAATCTAAAAAAATTATGCCCGCGGTACTTTCTTTCTTCTCTGCTCTGTCTTGCTTTCGATGCCCTGACCTTGCGTTCCGCTCGAGTAGTATATTGTAGCCGCTGTCCGATTATTTATCGCATGTGTATGCGCCCGCAGTGTATCCTGCAAGGCGAGGTCTGAGGAGGTGAGTGCACCGTCAATGGGACGCCGTCAGGTGGATCTCGACGCCCCGTTCTAGGAAGCATACGTCGGGAAGCCGTGCAGCGAAACCCAGCTGCGCGGTGGGACAGGAGCACTCTCGCAATCAACGCAGTGGGCAATGTGGGTTCATTTTTGTGGGTGGTGTCTCTCGTGTGTGGGTCGAGTACAATGTTTGTCGTTCTGGGAGCGCCGGTGGATAGAGTGAACAGCCAATTTGATACCTGCAGGCTACATGTCATTCTTTACCAGTCAGAGCACCGAGACCGTATATAATTGGATGGACGGCTGAACCGGAGAGGGTATTCTGTGCGGAAGGGCCGTCACACTCTTTCTCTCCCGAGATCGCGGGGCTTTTGTCCACGAGTCTAGCAATTTAATTCACGGTTGTCGTTTTTCGTGCGGGAATCTGGCGGTGGTTAGCATTGCCATCTGAGGCAAGATCTACGCTCCTATGGCATGCATAAACGTCTGGCTTGCGTAGTGCAACATAATTATACGAAGCCAAACGATATTGTAGACAAATGAACTCGAGGTGCATCAGTCTTGGTCTTCGTTTGAACCATAAGCAACGCGGTTGACGAGCCCAATGGGAATATCATATAGCTCCGGGACAACATCCTTGCTTGCGTACGCAAGATACGGATTGCGCTCCGGGTTTACCGGCGGCAGGTGCGCGCGCGAATCTACGGCAAGTAAATACCAGATCATATATTGCGCGTGGAGGGGCGGAAATACCGATTATAGAGCTCAGGTCAGAAAACGAGGGCGTTCCAAATAGGGCGAGGGCAAAATACACGAAGTACGTCAAGAGGGCGATGACGATGGAGTACGCGGGGAAGAGCACGGCCCATTCACTGGGAGGGATATTATCGACTTGCGTAGTTTTTTTTCGAGGGGAGAAACGCTTGCCGGCTAGGGTACCACTCGATTCCGAGCCATTGGATGTATTCGTCTGGGAGCAGGGCCCAGAGGAGATACACGAAGTACAGAAATGAGGTCGAGGTCCACGCGACGAAACCGTAGAATTCGGGGGCGCGGCTACGGTATTCGGGAGACGGAAGAGGGGGGTACGGGGCCAACGGAGAAAGGGGGGAAGTGGGTCCTTCTTCCTCCTTCATCTGAGGTGGCGACAACTGATGCCTAGCCGTATTTGATGCAATCAGCCCGAACAATTTGCTAAGCATCGCGACCACATGCACAAAACATCAATTACTGTAGCGCGGCGACGCGACGCGTCAGGAGCAAGCTTACCTATTTCTATCCATCTTCTCACAGCGGCATAAGAACTGTAGCGCGCTTTGCGACCTCACTGTTTAAAATGCCAACCAGGATGGATTGTTCCATGAGCACCGAGGGTATAGTTTACTAACTCTCATCCACTGAAGTGAAAAAAGCTTTGGCAATGTTAAAACATCCTCCGATCTTTAAAGAGTGAGCTTGTCCGAAGTTCTCGGACAAGCCTATAGTTTCAGGATGAACGTCCATTTGCGGAGTCGGTGATCTACCAACACATTAGAATCATCAAATATGCATGATCCGATAATGTTGCAATCGTAATTCGACAGAATGCTCAGGTCACTGGCAAGCGGTCGGATGTATCACCGCACTGAGCTTGGATATAAAAATACAGGCGCCACGCGTGAATTTCAGGACGCCGTTAATTATAGAGACTGGGACGAATGCGATTCTAATGTGTCTAACAGGTTCGGCCATTCATCCCGCCATATCTCGCGCTAACTTGCGCAGCTGGACGAATACGATACATAATTTATGACGCACACATCGTAAATGGCACCACTGCTTTACAACCACGATATGATACTGCTATTGCTATTGCATGTATGTGTGTTGCGTCTGGCTTGATTTTCCGAAAAGCTCTGATCTATCCCGCACACTCGAGTCCGGCGCGATTTATTGCCTGAGTATAGTACTCATGGGAATCTCTCGATAGTGATACCTCCGGGTCGTAAGTCCATGTTATCGCGCACGAATCTGACAAAGGATACAAGACAGCCGTATTCGAAGGCATGACTGAGGGTCTGGCATCACAACTGCCTTCGGCGCGGGACACACGAAGTTTTCTGACCAATTACAATATAGCGCTAACCTTGATCCTCGTGATGTGATACGTCCAATGGAGACCAGAGCCCGCTTCATCTCCTGCCGCGTTGCCGCTCGAGAGTAGTTCCCGGCGCCCCGACATAAATTTGACCGACCCAAAATTCACAGGATCCTATTGCCGGCCATTACACGCCATCCACTACAACAATAAATTATCCTGTGATGAACGTTCTGGCCGTCCATCGGGAATACTGCCGGTAATACCGTATGGTAGTAGGAGGAAGAGGAGTCCGCGGGCCTATTTAGAACCACCCGCCACGGAGTATGACCTTGATACTTGTACGGGTAAAATTGATATTTGAAGTGAATCCGGGAGTTCTAAAAATGAATATGTATGGGGTAAGATTACATTTCAGCAGGCAATATGATGTCGGCTGGCATACTTAAAGTATTAGGCTCGAATCCAGGTCATGGCAAGCAAACATATGTATTGACAGACCCTTTCGATGAACAGTATTAGTGGGAGGGAAATGAGCGCGTACCTCGTGAGGTCCAGAGTTCTCACTAGTGCCGCACTTTAGGAATGTTGCTCAAATCAAGCTTGAACGTTGAACGTTCCTTGAGCGACACATTGTTTTTGAACTTGAACACGGATCATCCGGCCGAGAATTTGATCAAAACGGCAATTCATCCAATCACCGTAGACTCGTAACCAGTCTGCCTACAACTAGCAAACATGTGGCAAGCACTTTGCCGTAGGCAGACTGGTACTATTCAGACCAAACAAAAGAAAGGGGCTCTTGGCGACAAACCACCACGTGCTTCGGATCGGCGTTTCGAAAATTTTCGAGGCTTGGGCATCCGGACGCGTAGCGGCTCTTAGCTTCTTAGATACCTCTACTATATTGACAGAATGTATAGAAGGAGCCCCCCAGCTTCAGAAAAATCCACGGGAAGTGCAGTGAAAACGGCGCAAACGCCGCTGATACGACCGTCGACGCGCGGAACCCCGGACGCGACGGCGACTGCCCACGTTGGCATGGACAGGGCAGACCTACGGAGGAAGGGTGAAATAGACTGGACCACTGGGGGCGTTGCGGGAGCACGCACCTACTTGGTCCAAAAAGACTTTTTGACAGTCGAGGCCAACGGGCGGCCGTCCCTCGAGACTCTCGCTCTCGTCCTGCTGAAGGTGGCGGTGGGGATGAAGGCGTCCCCTGCGTCTGTGATGAATGAAAATGCGGTGCGTGCGGTTGCGTTTCTGTTGGAGCAACGCGAGGACGAGGTCCTGCGTGGGCTGGAGGAGGCGCTGGAGGGCATGTCGCGGGACGTGCAGCGAGTGCTGGCCGTCGCAGAGAAGGGCGACGAGGGCCTGCCGGTGGACAGCGGGTCAGGCAACATGGCGGCGGAGCTGCGGAGCGCGGCGGAGGTCCTTACGAGGACGGTCGATGAGCAGACTGCTGAGCTCAGCACCCTGACGGAGCGCCTGGAGAAAGGGCTTACCGCGGTGTTGGAGCGTGCGGAGGCGATGGAGGCGGCGCCACCTGTGGCACGGCGGAGTGCTTCATACGCGTCGGTTGCGGCGGCGACGCCGCGGGGAATGACGGCTGAGCACGCATCCGTGCTAGCACGGTCCGCGCGCATGGCGCGTCAGATCCTAGTCGACACGTCGGTGGAGGGGGCTGCAAGCAGTCTGGCGGGGCTGACCGAGTTGGAGCTGAAGGAGAAGGCCAACTTGGCCCTCGCCATGATGGAGGAGAAGATGGAGGGCGCTGCCTTCGTGGGCGCGAGCAGGCTCACGAATGGCGGCGTCGTCTTTGACTGCAAGGATGAGGCGACGGCGGTGTGGGTGCGCCAGGTGGACGTCGTGCGCCAGTTTACGACGGCGTTGGGCGGCAATTGCGTGTACCGCCCGCGTCGCACGGAGTTGATAGCGGAGATGGTGGGGGTGGAGGCGAGAGTTGAGGAGCGGGGTTTTTGGAGGGTGGTGGAGACTGACAGCGGGATCACCGGAGGCGGCATAGAGGGTGCCCGGTGGATCAAGGCGGTTGGCCGGCGCATGCCGGGCCAACGGGTTGCTCACCTCCGCGTCGCTTTTGCGAATGCGGAGGCGGCCAACCACGCCATTGACAACGGCCTTTTTATGCAGGGGAAGCACGTCCGAGTGCGTAAGTCAGACAACGAGCCACTGCGGTGCGCCAGGTGCCAGTCATACGACGGACACCTCGCGCGCGCATGCAAAGCGCCCGCGAACGTTTGTGCGCGATGCGCGGCGGACCACCGCACTGCGGACTGCCTCGTGACGGAGCAGGACTTGCGTTGCGGGAATTGCAAGGTGAGTGGGCACTCTGCGGCGAGCCGCGAGTGCCCGGTTTTTGTGAAGGCGCAGGAGCGACGACGGGTGCGGGATCCCACCTCAGGATACCGCTATATCCCTACGTCGGATCCGCGAACGTGGGTGACCAGCGCGGCGCTCACGCCGCGAGAGGAAGAGGCTGCGGGGGAGTGGCATCGAGTGCGCACGGGCACGGGCAGACTCGCGGGTGGAGCCCCGGGCCAAGGAGGAGGCCGTCGTCCTGACAGTGGTTGGGAGGGCCGGCGCCGGCTCGAGCGCGAAACGCGTGGCAGAGAGGGCCCCGGCCAGTCGATGCGGCAGGGCACCTTGGCTGACGCGTTCCAGCGCCAGGCGGAGGTACGAGAGGCAGAGGGAGGCCGTGTGGGGACTGGCGGGGCGCGGAATGACGCGGCTTCGCAAATGGAGGAAGGAGAGATTCGGCGGGAGTGGGGGGGCATCCAACGAGAGGGGTTGCCCCCACTGTCGACTCTGGACGCCTTTCGGGTCCCGAGTATCATGGTGACGGATACCACTCCGCCCTCCTCGCAGACGGCGAGGAACCCCTCGACGGGGACGAACATGTCTCTCTTGCAGGACCCGGCCGAATCCGTGGGCGGACACAATGTCTGAGCCATGTCCTGCGCCGGGTCAGCCGAGGAAGCTGGCCATCTGGCAGCAGAATCTGGACAGGGGGCTGGACAACCAGCAGATTCTGCTGGAGACAATGGGACGAGACAGGTACCACTTTGCGGCTCTTCAAGAGCCGTACATCGGACGAAACAGGGAGACTCGGGCAAACACGTGGTGGACGGCGGTGTATCCGTCGGGTCACAAAACCTCGAACGAGAGAGAGAGGGCGGTTATGTTGGTGAACCGCTCACTGTCGACCAACGCCTGGTCGCAGATCCATATTCCCTGTCCCGACGTTGTCGGGATAGAGCTGCGGGGGGATTTTGGGACGCTCCGCGTCATCAATATCTACAACGATGGAGGTCATGACGAGTCGCTCGAGGCAGTTTGGGACTACTTACGCACCCCCGCGACTCGACGACGAGAGGCTCCGGGTCCCATCTACTATGTCTGGCTTGGCGATTTTAATCGCCACAGCCCGGAGTGGGATGAGGACCGCAACTACCACCTTTTCACGGCGGCGGCGAGTGTCACGGTGCAGCCGCTGCTGAACTTGCGCGACCGATACAACATGGTGATGGTGTTGCCAAAGGACATCCCCACGCTGTGCGCGAAGGGGACGAAAAACCTTACACGCCCAGATAATGTGTTCGCGAGCGAGAGCTTTGCGGACTTCTTCGTGTCCTGCGACGCGTACCCCCACCTTGCCCCGGGCACCACTGACCATTTTCCAATTATTAGTGTTATCGATCTTCTCCCGCCACTCGCTGACGTGGAAGTGCGGCGCAATTGGCGAGGAACGGACTGGAAGCTCTTCAACGAGATGTTGGAGGAAGAGCTCACGGCAGAGCCAATGGTGGAGGGCTATGCAAGTGAGGCGGAGGTGCTGGCGGCACTTGCGAGGTTGGATGCTGCCATCGACCGGTGTGTCGAGAAGCATGTTCCACTTAGCAAGCCCAGCCCGCATTCGAAGCGGTGGTGGACGCAAGAGTTGACGCGTCACCGGAAGGAGAGGAACGCGCTTGCGCTGAAGTCATTCCGCAAGCGCGATCTTCTGTTCCACCCCGTCCACGAGGAGTATCGCCGAGTGCGGAATAACTTCCAGGCGGCGGTGAAGCTTGCACGGGAGTCGAAGTGGGTGGAGTTTCTGGAGGGGGTTGACGATAGCGATGTGTGGACGGCGGCACAGTTCATGAAGGGGGCACCGACGGATGGTGGTCGGGCGCGGATCCCGGATCTGAAGAGGAGGAGTGCTGTGGGGGGAGAGGAGTCAGCCGTCACCAATGCAGAGAAGAGCAAGTGGTTGGTGGAGGAGTTTTACCCGGTGCGCAGCGCCGGGGCGACGGACCCTGACCCAAACACTGTCTACCCGGATCAGCTGTGGGAGGACCGTCCACTGACGGAGGACATACTGCACAGGGTAATCGCCAAGATGAAGCCATGGAAGGCCACCCGCTCGGGCTCCCCCCCAACTCGGTGTACAAATTTTGCGCTGGGCTCCTCGTCCCGAGCCTACAACGGATCTACCGCGCTCTTGATGTTTATCGCTGTGAGCCTCCGGACTGGAAGGTCACGGAGACCTTCATTGCTCGCAAGCCCGGGAAGACGGACTACTCCAAGCCAGGGACGCACCGGCCGCTCATACTCTCCCACGGGCACGCGCGTCTCCGCAATGGGGGCAAATGCATAGTATTGACGAACCATGCCGAACGCCTCGGGATGCTGCCGGAGAATCATTTTGGAGGGCGTCCAGGACGGACGGGGCTCGACATGATTCAGGTGATAGTGAAGAAGGTGAAGGATGCGTGGCGGAGTGGGAAGGTCGCGGTCCTCCTCCTTCGGGATGTAAAGGGGGCCTTCCTGAGTGCACTTCTCTCGCGCGTGAAGCACAACATGCGTATGGCGGGCGTTCCGCCGGCCTTCATAGAATGGATGGAGCGGCGGTTTGAAGGCCGCACGACGCGGCTCGTTTTTGATGGCTACACTTCGCAGCCGTTTTTCATCATTGACGGTCTTGACCAAGGGGATCCCTGCTCGGTAATCCTCTACCTCTTCTACAACTCTCCGCTCGCCCGCCTGCACCGCGATTCCGGCCTTTACATCGACGACTTTAACCGCCTCGCCATCTCGGACACGCTGATCAACGCCATGAAGAAGATAGTGCTGGCGGTCACGGAGAAGGGTGGAGTCAACGAGACGGCGGAGGAAAGCAACAGCGCGTTTGGGCCCGAGAAGGACCAGGTGATCTGCTTCTCAAAGAGGACCGTACTTCACCGCCAGTTTTTCGGACAGAAGAGCAAAAATGTACCGGAGAAGCGCCCTAACTTGGTCATCAACGGGCTGGTTATCAAGCCCAGCGTGGCCGTCAAGCTGGTGGGTGTCTGGCTGGACGAGGACCTGACGTTCAAGGTGCACGGCGCTGCGATGGTGGCGAAGGGCAATGAGTGGGTCGCCGCTTTCCGAAGGCTTGCCCAAGTGTCAAAGGGGGTCGCGCTGAAGTACATCCGACGCCTCTACCTCGCAATCTGCCTCCCACGCGTCTTCTACGGCGCGGAGGTCGCCCTTGCGCCTGTGGGGCAAAGGGTGAGGGGGGCGAATAGACGGCACGACGGACGGGCAGTGGTGAGGAAACTCACCTCGATACAGCTGCGCGCGGCGCGGCTTATCGTCGGGGGCATCTCTTCCTCCCCCGGCGACATCATGTGCGCGCATGCGGACCTCCTCCCGATCCACCTGGCCATCGACAAGTTATTGCAGAAGGCGGCGCTGCGGTACGCCACGCTTCCTGCCACCCATCCGTTACACAAGGCGGTCGAGAACGCGGGACGACGCCACGTGAAGCGACACCCCCACCCTCTGCACTTCCTCATGAACGGGTACAGGGATGTGAAGCAGAACTTGGTGGAGGAGATTCCCGCGACACGTCGCTCGGTGGCGTGGAGGCCGCCGATCGACGTGCGGGTGGCGGGGAGCAAAGACGAGGCGAAGGAATGGGCTCTAGCAGAGCCGTCGAGGGTGCAGCTGTTCTCGGACGGCTCGCTTATTGACGGTTTTGTGGGGGCGGCGGGGCTGCTGATGGTTGACGGAGTAGTGAAGCGCGCCAAGGGCGTGCTCCTGGGTACGGCGAAGCGCTACGGCGTGTACGAGGCGGAAGGGGTTGGCGAGGTGTTGGCGGTGGAGTGCCTGCGCGAGGAAGAGGACGAGGTAATTGGGGGGGTAATTCCGTTGGGCATTGACAACAGGGCAGCAATTGACACCACCACGAGCGGCAAGCCAGGCCCAGGCCACCATATATGGGATATTTTCCATCGCAGACTGCAGGAGACGCGTCGGATGCACCCCAACTTCAGACTACGCGTGGACTGGACTCCAGGACACGTGGATATACCTGGGAACGAGGCGGCGGACGAAGCGGCCAAGCGCGCGGCGCAGACGGGCAGCTTTGGGGAGCCACTTGTGGCTCTTACGAGGCTGCTGTTTGGTAAATCTGCCCTGGCCCTAGCCCACCACCGGCTGTTGAAGACGGCGGCGAGAAAGCAATTTAGCGCGTCACGGCGTTTTGCTCGAATCAAGTCGATCGATCCCACGCTCCCGTCCAACAAATTCTTGAAGCTCACCGCACCCTTACCACGGAAACACGCCGCCCTGCTTTTCCAACTTCGAGCCCAACACATCCCGCTTTCCAAACACCTATTTCGTCTGAAGAAATCCCCCACACCATTATGCCTCTGCTGCGGAATGGTCGACGAGACCGTCGACCACTTCTTGCATTTCTGCCCCGCCCACGCCGCCGCTCGGTCAAAACTATATGCTGCCGGTCGCTCTGCCCGACGTACGAAGACCCTCCTCAGTTCTATCAAGTTCCTCCCCGCTCTGTTCGCTTTCATACAAGAGTCTGGCAGGTTTCATGCCGTGTACGGCGACTTCGCAAAAGTTGAACTGCCAGACCAAGGAGCGAACAACAGGCAGTAGATTTCTTTCAGTTTTCCATTTCTCTCTCTTACTTATACCCCCTTACGATTTCACGACTCTCAGCACGGTTATGTGCTCCAGCGGACTTCCCGCTTCGCGCCCGTCCTGCACGGTGTCGCAAAGTTTAGATGTATGAACCATTCCTCCGACTGATACTACATATTACCTACAGGTAGTACGAAATTAGCTAGCTTTTATCCCTACCATATGTCTTAGACACAGAGGGGAATAAACAAAGATTCAAAAAAAAAAAAAAAGACCAAACAAAAGGCACGGGTGGGATTTTGATGTCGTCCGCCCTGGGCTCCATTACACAAAATGCAAAGGGGTGGAAGGTGTCCATCCTTCTTTACCTAAATTCTGTCTCCTCAGAATTATTCGGAGGTATCTGAGCAGCCTGTACACAAGACTCAAAGTTGCATCGAAATTGATGGTAAGGCTCAGCCACCGTGAAGCCGTTTTCGGCACCGCCCAAAAATTCAAACTCAGGCCCGTCTCAATTGACAGCTCCGAATGGTACCAGTCTGCCTACGGCAACAGTGCTCGCCACATTTGTTTCACTCCGTAGGCAGACTGGTTATGAGTCTACAATCACCGGCAAAAGTAAAACTTGATTGAAACTTTGGTGAAATTCCTCCTTCTGTGTCTTTCTGCTGTCCAGCTCATCCACGAATTGATGGAAGCACTTATTTTTAAGTTCTTGCTCGGCCCCTGGGTATGTTGTTTTATTACCCCCTGCTTGCCCCCTTCGCAAGTTCATGAGACTTACAAAATCTCAATACACTCACCAGAAACATAGTCGCTCACCTTGTGCTCATTACCTCTTCCTGCTGGCAACCCTTGATTCCATGTTGCACCAACTCATTTCCATCCAAAGGCAAAATACGGGAAACGCACGAGCTCTGCGCCAACACAATTTTACTACGGTTATATCGAATCATCCGTGTTAAGCTTTGGCTGAGCTCCTGCGCGTTGTGCTACAATCAAGCTGTAGTCCAGATTCCATCCATCGGAACAAATCCCGAATCCTCCCTCCAAGATCTACATATCCGAGCATAATATTCAATCTATCTTAAACTTCTGCGACATCTACACTGTCGTTGCCATCGGCCGCCCGTTCGTCTACAGCCTCTTCCTTTAAAAATATCAGATGACTACTATCACTGACTACCATCCTGGGCAGACTAGGAAGCTGGGCACTTGGCAAATATAAGGATTAACACTCCAAAATATTGAGGGCTCGGGCTTGGGGGAGGGAGTAGGACCTCTGAGGCCGGTGCATGCCAAATTTGGGGGTAGACTGATGGGTTGGTTGAAAGTTGTGGCATGTTTGGTCCGGGCCAGAGGGTGAGAACATCATTTTCTTAACCCCGAGCAGCCATCTCGCCCATTTCTCCGCCAATTCCTTGTCAATCCTGGACTTTGGGAACTCATTCTTCTCGCGTGATTGCAGGCTTTCTCTCAGGCATAAACACTCCTCCGCTCGTGCCGGTGGAACACCTTGTGAAGAAGACCCGACACGACGCAGCTTTGCGCCTTGCAACCTTGCCGGGGACTCACCCGCTACACAAGCCCGTTGCCAATGCAGCAAAGCGCTATGTGAAGCGCCACCGCACCCCGCTGCACGAACTTATGGCGGAGTTTGAGATCAACCCGGGGGTGATGGAGAAGGTGAAAGCGGTGCGGTACGGGGCGAACTGGGAATCGGGTACGGCTGTGAGCAAACGGAGCTCGAAGGACGAGGCGATGGAGGCGGAGGCGGAGGATCAGGCACGTTGGAAGGTGGAAGGTGTACTCGGATGGGTCGGGGATCAATGGGAAGATTGGGGCTGTGGCGGTGTTGTTCCGCGATGGGGCGGAGGTGCGCGTCGCACACCTGCATCTGGGGAAGGCGAGTGACCACACCGTCTACGAGAGCGAGGGGATCGGGGGGAGCCTCGCGCTCGGGCTGCTGTGGGCGGAGCCCGTGGTAAACGGCCCCACCACGCTGATCATCGACAGCACCGCGGTAATCGACGCGACAACAAGCCCATACTCCAACCCCTCCCACTACATCTGGGACATGATACACAGGCACATAAACACAGTTAAACGCAAGCATCCCAGCATGGAACTTACCATTTGCTGGGCACCGGGGCACCGTGACATCGCTGGGAATGAACGTGCAGATGTCGAAGCTAAGAAGGCAGCACAAGACGGGCCCGCAGCAGACAAATCCGTACCGCCAGTGTACCACGGCACCACCCTCCCTGGGGGGCGCTCCGCTCGCAAGCAGCACTTCAACGCGGAGCGGAAGCGCTGCATCGTGGCGGAGTGGCGGAAATCTTCGCACTATCATCGCATTAAACGCTACGACCCTTCCTTCCCCTCCTCGAAGTATGTCCGGCTCACTGAGCGGATGCCAAGGAAGCACACCGCTATCCTTATCCAGCTGCGCATTGGCCACTCCATCCTCAACAAGCACCTCTATCGCATTAAGCGTGCGGATTCGCCCGTATGCCCGTGCTGCCATCGGGAGGATGAAACGGTTATACATTACCTCCTGCACTGTCCCGCCCATGTGAACGCGCGCGCTGAGCTGCAACGACGGGGGGGGCGCGATAGCCGCGTCCTCGAGAAGCTGCTATCTCGCCCAAAATTGCTGCCGCTCCTGTTCCAATTCATTGCCTGCTCCGGGCGATATCGCACTGTCTTCAGAGAAATCCCGGAGCTTGTCCCGCTCGAGACCCAGACGCGCCCTGAGTGCATCGCCGAGCTCGCCGCCGTAGAACTCCCTGCTGGGCTGGGCCGGCCTCGTATCCCACGTAATATCGGGCTGGACTGGGTCCCCCCGGTATGACTGCACCCCCACCCCACCCCCAATACTTTATATCCCCCTCCCCGGTCCTGTTACTTTATTACTGACACTGGCGCATCGCCCTTATAATTGGCGGGAATCCCCGCTGGGTTCGTGCTATGCACGTCCCGAGCAATGCCGCTTGATTACTTATTATTGACACCCCGTAGAAGTACATACATACGTACACGAGACATCCCTAGCATATTGCACGCGACAGAGGGGAAATAAAGATGATTCAAAAAAAAAAAAAAAAAAAACACTCCTCCGGAAATGTTTTCCTTCTGTTCCAAACTCCGGTGAATGATTATGATACAACCTTGAGTACAACAACCCGACGACCTGCATATCAAACAATCCTTGCACACCACGAGTCTAGCACTTGGCATGGGCTATAATGATGATAGAAGGCTCAGTTGAAGAGGTGCATTATAATTCTATATGTCTTTTCTGTCTCTCAATGTCATCTGATAGATAAATCACCCTAATTTCAGTGCACACAATGTACAAATGTCGGGTTTTCAGCAATATTCTTTGGGGATAGAGGAGAAGGTTCAAATATGTTTCCAAGAAGGATCTCATACTGCCTACAACTTATTTGGGACATCCCCATCCTCTCACTGGTGCACGGCCCTCGTTTGTTTGGCAGAATGGGTTCTGCAACTCATACCTCTCATACCCAGCACCTTGTACTATGACTCCTATGGTTCCACTGCATCATTTCAAGGTTCATATTAAACCATTTGAGTCCCTTGAACATTTTTACGCACCAAGAGGCCACCTACTGAGCCTGTGACAACGAATTTGCGGGGGTGCCCAGCTACCCTGTATATGGCCTTTTCGGGAGTTCTGACTGAAAGAAATTTGCCACACAGTCAAAACACCACCAAAATTGGTGAAAATTCCCGCTACCTTTAGGTAAGGGTTATTATAGGGTGCCCTATCAAACACATTCCCGCAGACCATCACATTTTCGTCAGCAGCTTTCGCGTAAGCTGCTTTTCTCTCCGCCAAAATGCATTCGGTCCGCCTCTCATGCTGCGGTGCCATTTGATGTCAAGTAATCCTGCTTACCTGTTTACATTTACAGTCTGCGAATTCCTGAACATCCAGTCATGGTCTTTTTTCCCCAGGTACACTGTTCTGTGTTAGCTGAAAGCAGTCCATGAAGCCAGAGGCTAATGGCAAAGAAAGTACAGGCAATGTGTATTCTTCTCAAATTCAGTTCAAGTTCCTTTTCTTTCTTGACTCGATGCTAGCTGGCCGATGCAGGCTCAACATCTCTTTGAATTTGTTTAGGATCAATGTGAGCTGGTCGATGCTCTCGCATCAACCGAGCAAACATTGATCCGCACAGTTGAACAGATCCCTCATTTCCAAAATTCGGTTGCATAAAATTAATACCTGTTGCTGGCAGGCTCCTGTCAGCTCCAGGATTTTTTCTCCAAGCTCAATGTGAGCTGGTTGACGCGGCCGCGTCGACCGAGCGAACATTGAGCTGTGCGGTTGAACAGATCCTTGTGTGTGTGGGACGGACAGACAGCTCCAGCCTCTGAAAAATTCTATAATTATTTTGGACTAGACTGGTAGCGGGCCGTGCCGCTTGTCGGCCCTACTCGCTTTATGTGCTTCACTTGTTCACAGGATGTAGGCCTTCTTTTGGAAGCCCTCAGGTGCTCCTAAATCCCTTATATGAGGACGTTAATAGCCTAAAATGCCTAAGGTGCTCAGGATCCCAGCGCATGATAGTATTGAAGTCTCTGTCATTGAATAATGCCCGAAGAGTTGATCTGGTTAGACTTGGTCGATAACCTCCAGTGCAGAGGCAGAGGCTTCAAGGACCGGTTTTCCTGGTCCGAAATTCAGCCACACTTGACTCATAGCACCCGTGAAGACCTTGTGAGCACTGGGCAATTTTCGGAGCTTGCTTCCCGGTTTGTCCGGAAAACAGGTGTACTGCGGCAAAGTGCCACTCCATTTCGGATTACCTCGGAGCAAGAAAACAGCAGTCATTGGATCCTTCAGCACCAACTCCTTCCATGTTCGCTCAACTACCCCATTACCTAAGTACTATTCCCTCCTTTTCAGCCTGGCTTCAACCTGGTCCTGTTTTTCACCAGTGAGGAACAGGTCTCGCACAGTTTCATTTCTGGAAATCTAGGCATCACATCAACATCATATTTGCTAAGGCGGGAGGCCATCTACGACCAAACTGTACCCAGTCCAGGACTACAGCCCTCCACAAGTGATTGGCATTCCTATAAGCCTATAAGTGCTCCCTCAGACTTCAGGAACTAACAAAACCCACCCCAAATTCAACTCTCATCTCGTGGTCTTCACCAATGGTCTCTGAGGTAAATACGAACTCAGTGTCCGGTCTCGATGCAATATGCTCGCTCATGAAGTTAAACCTCTCCCTTAGGCCACACTCACCCAATGTGCGGGTTCGTACCGCGGCTGGTCCAAGTCCGAGGGGGTGGGCTCATGATATTGTTCATGACCACCTCCTCTGTCATCCACCAGGCCAAGAAAGAGGTCACTGAATTCTTTGATTCGAGGACCGCTGGGCTCGGAGCAGCTATACGGCCAGTCTTCCCGTCTTGTGTTGTCATGATCCGGAATTCTTTTCCATTATCCCGGGGTTCGACTCCGCTATTCCGGACTCAACCCCTCCAAATCCCAATCGTAGGAACAACAATCGGTATTAATATTTCGCATTAACCCTATGTGTCCTGTTACCACAGACACCAAACCCCCTAATCCCCTATAAATCCCTTGGCACTTGTATATAAACCCTGTATTATTCTACTACTCTCTATACTATTCTAGTCTATACTCCAGCTGCTTGTTTGCTTGTCCCACTCAGCTTCACTTTTCCCTTGTCCAGTCGCCTCAGTTGCGTTTCGAGAACCCGACGAGCCGCTGTGCTGACATGTGTTCTGGTCTGGGAAACGAATCAATTTGGAGTATTAGGTTCATTCCCTTGCCTTAGGCGTGAATTTCTTCAACCCACACTTTGACGGGGTCCAAGGTGACTTCACAGAGGCATACAAGGTGCTCCTGCTCGAAAATATACCCTTCCCCACGGCGTTTGTATGAGGCTGGGATTGCCTTCCCATAGTAGACATAACTGGCTGATACAATTTCGGAAGGTCAGCATGCCCATTGCCGCTAAAATCGTATGTATAGACACATATTCGTCGCCTCAGTAAATTGACTGAAGGCTGAAGTTGGCTTTTTGGATCGCCAGCCAGGGACGAATCAATGTCTAGCCTGAAGGACATCGGTCAGCTTGTTCAAGTGTTTTTCGCGTGACGCGTCTTTAGGTTGCAGGTCCAAGAAATACAGATCTAACATGAAAGTGTGAGTACTAGTTGATACTCCAGCCCTTCAAGTCTTCTTCGGATGGGTGACGGTCACTCTGACCCACCACAAACAGTGCGACTTGTTGTCCTCCACACTGATCTCGATCTTGTCCCGGCATTCGCTCTTCTTCTCGTTCCCTGGTGCAGCTGCCTTCTTCGTCGACCGAAATACAGGGACAGGTCGCTCCACGTTCTCTGCTTGTTGTTCAAAAAATAAATTATCTGTCGAGAGAATTCGGAGCTTAGTGGATCTGTGTGGACAAGACTCAGGATAAATTAAACTTAGCGGGGTCCCGTTCTGGAACATGCTGAGGTGTAGTCTGCAGTACAATGTTTAGCCCACTTCCCATCGACAAGCTCACCTTTCTCCAGTGGTAGATCTCCGGGTCATGTGAAATAGCTAATAAATAAAAGCAAGAAAATACTGAGCTACACCATGTCGGGCCAAACCATAGGTTCAGGTCAACATGGAGTCATGCTGTCAGATCTGGTTTATAAGCAATTGCTCTCCCGTGGCAGCATGAACCACTGCGCAATGACGGGTTCAACTTGAACGCGGATCATCGGGCCAAAGTCCGGGGTCAGGCCGGCAACTCATCCAAGCAGGTGCCATCAAAAGTAACTTATGTAAATTAACTTGGTCACCAAAAAAGTACTTTACTTTACTTATGGCGCAGCAAGTTGATCCAACAAGTAAAGTAAAGTAAAAGTGCAAGTAAAGTACAGTTAAGGTGGATTAAGTACAGTAAAGTTCACTGAAGTTCGTCACCTGTTGGCAGCATGGAGATCTTGGGGAGATCGTCGAGGCCTGCGGCAACTGCCTTGGAGCCTCTAGATATCCACGACTCCCTGATATATACATACCGGCCCCTCAGTGGCCGAATTTTTCGGAATTTTGAATGGGGTGGAGTGTATTTTAGGTCGACCGGCAACTGAATGGGATGAATTTGCCCGGACGTACGTACGTACGTGCGAATTTCTGCCACATCAAGCTTCTTAAACTCGCACCCCTGTTCCTTCTTGCTTGCTACCACACGGTCCTAATGGCAATTCTGCGGTCTGGCTTTCTCCCAACTTTCTCCCAATTCGGCGCCATGCTCCATCTAGCCGATGCATGCGTGATGTGATCAATCACTCAGCTTTTTTTCACTGTGACTTGGGCTTCGACCTCGACGTGCTTCCAATCAGGTAGGATGCTGAACGAAATCTGGGAGTTCCTGTTTGGTTCTAAAACACCTGCTCAACCGCCACCTCTGCAACGACCTTGTAAATATGCTCGCACTACGGATCTAGGTTTTGACGGACAGCGTCGAAATCTTCGCGCAAACAGGCCGGACCGACTCGTCGGTCCCACTGTTCCAATTCAGTATTACCCACTCCCTCACTTTCAAAACGGGCCTCAGTTCCAGGCCGCCGCCCCCGGTTTCCTGCCGATGCCTGTTCCGAATCAGGCCAATATGCACCAAGGATATTACGGCGGCTTTGGTACGACCACGCTTCTCTCAACGTTTTAAATACTCAACTATGTAAATTAGCTTTCAATCCATTGATTCCTCACACGCCTGGGGCCTACCCTTTCGCTGGATACCCTCAATTTCCACCTCAGAATCAATGGACTCTCGGCTTTAACCCGCCGCTCAACCCTGCTATTCAATATATGCCCCCCAACTACCCTCCACCCGGCCACAATTATCTCTCAGGTCTTCCTTTCCCAGCTCCCCTCAACGGGCCCGAATTTCATCCTGCTGCAAACAGTAAGGTTCATGCTGCCAAGATCGAGTCCGTGATCACTTCCCAGGTTGTGCCAGGTAATGGATAATTGGATTCATGTCATTGCACAAAAGCCCTTTAACTCATGTATGATTCCAGATCACTCGAACTCGTCTGCCCTCGATTGGCCGACGGGATTCATCCGGCGTGAGAGCATCAAAATTTTGGGAGAACGTAAATGGAAGGAAAGCAAATGGGCATGGCGTTCTAACGGAATGGTTCAGCACCAAGGATATGCGTCCGAAGTTCGGGCATGTCTCGGTGTCCTCCGATGCGCCTCCTGTAATCGTCTCACCCGTCCGAAGACTCATCACAGCTCGCGGGAGAAGCAGATACAGGCAGGGTGCACTTCACGCACTTGCACTCTCGCCACACCGCTAGTTCAAGATGCTTGTGATGCCCGTACGTTCCACTACGAAGTCGAGCGCGACGGAGAGACGATCTGTATTTGGGATCACACTGGCGATCATTCCACCCACAGAAAACCCCCAGGAGGCAGGCTATCCAAATTTCAAGAAGATCAAGTGGACGCACAAGTTATGCGCAAGCAGGATGCAAGTGCTCACGAGTTACGGACTGGAGACCCCGGCCCCGGATCGATTCCCCTTCCTGATATATCTTCTACTCTCGCGGCGTCCGGAGCTGCACACTATCAACTCAGCCAGAGCCAGGCTCGGCTTGGGATTACCACAGGTTCAACGAAAGGGGGGCTGGCATTCATGAGCGCATTCGCGGATCTGAACAAGCGTTTTTCAACGCCCTTCATCGTCGACTCGAGCCTCAGTGGCCCTGTCTACATGACCTTCCAAACCCCGTTCATGGACGAGATTCTTCGGGAAGCGGTTGAAGCTTGGATCATCGACTTGGCTGATGGTCCCGGTGCTTCACGCCATGGCTTTGTCATTGACGGGGACCATTCGTTCTTTTGCCAGGGCCCGCTCTTGGCAACCTGCGCCTTCAGCACGACATCGTGGGAGTGGACCCCAGTTCTCTACTCCTGGATAAATGGCCTGGATACCTCTTATCATCGACCGCACTTCCGACACATATTCCAGTCCATAATTAAACATGCCGGGAACAGATTCACGCGCAAGCTCCTGCTCTGTGTAAGCATTACTCGCGCAGTTGAAGTGGAACAATCTTTGACTTTCCTGAGAATAGGTTATGGATTTTTCAGGCGCTCAGCGCGGCGCTCACGCCGAGGAATATGCCGATGCCATCATCAGTATAACACCTGGCTTCGCTGGCTTATCGAAAGAGGCCCAGGCGGCCGAACGGCGCAATCTTGTCATCGAGGCTGAAGAAGCAGAAGTCGGATGCGAGGTCCATTTCTGGCGGTCTGCAGACCACGTCAAAAAAACCCATTCTTTGGTTCCTCCTGAACTTGCCAACACATTCGAGAAGAGCTTGCGAGAGCTCTTATCACCCAAAACTACGTCGGAACGATTCGACAGCGTCATCCTGACGCTGAAGGCGACGTTCCCCGCGATAAAAAATTGGGTTGGCTGGTGGGAGCGCCGTTCAATAGCCTCCATGATTTTCCCCGCTAAAAGCGCTGTGGACCCGGCGCTGGCCGCGAAGGTCCCCTCGACGTCGAATCCCATTGAACATCAACACTCCCTTCTGCATCATGCCGTCGGGAAGGACCACGAACTGCTTCTGGGTATAGAAAAGATCTGGCTGCACGTTCGGGAGGTGGAGAAAAAATCCAATGCAATAAAAGGTGTGTGCAAGACACATTTTCTAACCTTGCATTTATATCTGCACTTATATAGAGGGTCATTTCAACGCCAGAGAAGTCAGAAATCGCCGCCCCCAAAAGCCTCCCGTATGGGAAGAAAATGATGGCCGTGCACCGGACACCGTTGCTGCTCTGGCTGCGGTGGATGCTTTAACCGACATTGTTGGGTCTTCGCCACCATCCGCACCTCCACAGATACCACCACCCGCAGTCATCGCTTATCCTCCCCGGCTGCTGAAGTCCTATCAGTGGGACGCTCCCAACTCTTGCTTCTTCGACACCGGCCTCGAACTCTGGTTCCGATCTTTTGCGAGATGGCCCCAGATAGAACAAGCCGTATTTCTCGCGGTCCTCCCACCAAATTCTGCTCTTGCAACCATCTTCCGCCATTTTGAACGCCGACTTAAGTGGATGGCAACTTCCTCTGCAGCCGATATCAAAGGGGTTCGGGAGCTTAGTCTCGCTCAGTCCAACGTCCGCCACGCCATATTCAACCGGTGGAAGCTCTACAAGCACAAGGACGACTACGGTTGTGCGACTACTTGGTTGCATCATGCAATTCGAGTGAGTCGCCCTGGAAGATGGTGTTTCATTTGTTGACAATCACCTTTCGTAGGACTGCGACACCAGTGTAGATATTCGCCTCCATTTCGGTGTGGCCCATCTATTGTCCGGAGCATGTCCCTCTCACCACGAGACCCGTGTGGGAGTAGGAAGCGTTCAGGATTTACTACGCATTAATCTCTTCGATCTGCGGGTGTCTCGTCGGACAGGCGGGCCAGAAACAACACTTACAGACTATTTCGCCAACTGCACACCCCGAATTTTGCCAGGCAATTATGAAGGAGGCACCACTGTCGTTCATTCCATTCCTGCCCCCCTCTGTGCTCACCCCGATTGCGCTGGCTCTCAACTGCTAGAAATTCAAGCGATTGAAACCCTGTGGCCAAAGCTTCTCCAAATTAACCCGGACTCTGGAATAGAGCCGCGCCTTCCCATCGCTCGCTCGTTCCAGATTGAAGGCTCCGATGGTCTTATCACTTACGAACTTATCGGGACTACCTCTTTCGATTCCCGCCGCCGCCATTGGACATCCATGATACTCATTGGCGATACGACATTCTACTACGACGACCTTGTTAACGGGGGATCTTTGGTCCGACAAGGACCGGCCGAATTGATTTCCACTCCCGATCCGCATGTCGTACTTTGGGTGTACCATCGTACTTCAAAAATCGCCAAGGTGCGAACAACTTACCGGGGTGCCTCCACATTATATAATATATTTACATGCTCTTCAAGACCACCAAGTCGTTACGCGACGTGGTTTCAAGGTACGATGAGGCAAGCATGATTGACGCTGCTCGCCCTCCGAGACCTCCCTCCGTGATCAGCGACAACTCGCCACCACCAGAATCGTCGCAACACTCCCCTCCCGCGACCCCTGCTCCCGTAATCCCTTCGGCATCGTCAAGTGCTGCTCCATTCCCCGTCGACACATCGTCGCCCATCTACGAAGGTGCACCTCTCCCCGAGATGCCGCCTCCATCTGAATGGTGTCGTGGTTGCCGGCGGATATGCGATCACGCCTCTGGCAAAGAGTCAACGGTGCGATGTGTTGAATGTGGATTCTGGTTCCATGTCAAGTGTGTGCTGGAGGCCGAGTGGGATATTGATCCCGAGAATTTGGATGCATGGATGTGCGTCGACGAATCACCAATCCATCCTGTAGCAATCTGGAACGATAACCTGTGAGTCCTTTCTTTCGTACCTTTCCGGGAGCTCAGCCCATCCTCGCAGGATCGGTGAATTCCTCATGTTCAAAACACGGCTGGAGGGCAGCTATTATCCTGCGCGACTGGAGGGATTAACCCGTGGAGGGGAGGTCCGAGTCCAGTGGTACCGGGACAACATTTATGACCGGCAGGAAATACCGCTCGAATCTGAGTTTGTCTGCTCAAAGCAACTATGTGCAGACATTGCGGTCGCTGAGGCCGACGTGGCATACACGAAGGTAGTGATCTCCGTCTACCGCGAAGTATCCAGCTTAAGAATTCCAGGACAATGTGGGCATGATACGATGGCCATATTGATTAGCGGAGGGTGCGCGGGACATTCACAACTTCGAACATCCCGAAATATCGGACGCACTTTTCCATTCGCGTCAGTCCATCCTCGACATCATCATTGGCTTGCCCTCAGCTTCACATCCAATCGGGCCGGATTATGAGCAGTGGATGGCGACCGGTGGACAGCTCAGAGACATTGACCGAGCCAATGACTTTGTGCGCAAATTCTTCAGCGCTCAGATTTTGCCTGGGGATGCATCGTTGATTGACCCGCACACAAACTACGTGGTTCGGTCCATTCCCCCCGACATACAGGCCATCGAAGATGTACCCGCCGCTCTCTCGGAGGCTTTGCGTCGGCGGGCCACTATACTAGCCCCGACTCTATTCCAGCTGGTCATTTTGCGGCTTTATCTGCGACGCTCTTCTGCGGATGACCCCCAGATATACACTGCGTTCCGGGGGCCCGGACGCAGGGGGTCTGTGCAGACCCGGCGGCATAGGTTGACCGACCCAGATGCACAGGTCTGTGTACATGAGGTATACAAGGTCTGCCTAGGTCTGTCGAGCTCCTTGTTACATAGATACGCGAATTAAGGAATTTTATTCAAACCTTGTCGCGATCACGTTCGGGCGGATTGCGCATGTCTGGTTGAAGGCGGTGCGGCGTGCCATCAATCGGCCATCAGCCGTCTTGAAGCCGCCGCTCGCAGGCCGCTCCATTGCTCCTCACCGCACCCATTGGCCCCCAGACCATGGAAGGCAGAACTGAGGGGTGAACCGGGGACCCTCCCTACCCCCGCACCTTGGGCTTAGCAAGACGCGGCCGTGCTACGGGCAGTTCTGCTCTGACGACATTGCATCGCAATGTGCAGGGTCGACGCTTCGTGGTCTCAATAATCAAGTTTAGAGTTTTGCACAATCATTTTCTATCAGTGGAGATTATAGGCGGCGTTGGTAGTAGCATATTACAGCGCTGAAAGTAGCAATGGATGGGGATTGGGTTTGGGCAGATCTGCTGAGGTGTGCCGTGGTAGGTAGGTACAGGGAGGAAGGGTCCACCGACGCGAAGTCGGCAGGACGGAGGTGCTCGGACGCAGATCTGTGCTGACGTCACGGTCGCAGGCCCTGCCTCGGCACCTCGGCACATGGCGGTGCTCGGACACAGCCCCTGCCTCCGGGCCCAGGGAACGCAGTGATATTTCCTCACCCGCACTTTCACCGAGCGCGAGTGGAACACAATCTCGGACGACGATCCCTTGTACCTGGCAAAGAAAGGGAGGATCACCAGACATATGACGGATCCAGAGCTTGCCCTGCAAGCTGCTGAAGAGTCCGGCGGCCAAAACATCCCTCCGCGATGGTGCAAAATTGGCATTCGCCTTGCCAAGGCTGCCGCCGGTCGCATCCCCCCAAAATTCATCCTTGCCAGCGCCTACACAGTGACGGGCAATGAATACATTTGGCAGGACGCCGAATTAGCCAGCAATAATCCGAAATCCCATCCGTCCAGCCCTCTCTCGGAACCTCCGGCTGACCTGACACCAATGGATACAGAGATGCAGATTACCTTCGAAACGGATCTCAGGCCATTGAAGCGCAAACACGAAGATGGCTTAGAACCCGAGGACATCCCGGAGCATGTGCAGATGGTGCAGCCGGCCGCGGTCAATGGTCCCATTGGTCCGTTGCGGCGAAGTACACGGAAGCGTAGATGAAGGTTTGGAATGCAATATCAGAGTCTCTTGATAGTCAATAGTAGTCTGGGTAGATCCTATCGGTATTCTACACAAGTAACTTGGACCGAACGTAGCCGCGCAGACAATGAAACAATGTACGGGTTAACTTGGCGGTAATTGATGCCAACTGATGGTATAAGTTACTTGTTTTGATCTGACTTGGCGGGCCAAGTTAACTCAAGTAACTTTAAGTTCCGGTAAGTAAAGCTAAGCTAAGCTAAGCAAAGTTCACTGCAGCTCTTGCTTTAATTTGCCTGTCTCTTAACGGAAATGATGCTCATTGTGATCCCAACTGGAATGAACTGTACAAAAGTACCGACACAAGCATCCAGCATGCATGCTGACACCTTTCCATACATGCGACATAGTTCCGAAGACAACTTCCTGCTCATCCTGAACCTGGAACTAGTACATTGTGTACCAGAAAATGAGCTAGTCGAATAAGTCTCGAAAAGAGAGGTTTCAATACCCAACTATCAATCACTCGTCATTTGGGAACATTAGATTTTTTCGGAGGCCTCCTCACTGGGCCGTACATTGATCGTCATTGGTGAAGGTCAGAATTGGAGGTATATTTTCGCAAACTTTTAGGGGCCGTATGCCAGTTGGATCAATGCAGTTATACTCATTGCCCATTCTGATTATTCGTATCCCTCCCATCAATTCGACCAGTGACGCGGTAAATTTGTGCGTAGGTCTACGTGGAAGGCAACCGCTGTCGGCCCCACAACTCTAATCATACGTACCTCGTTTGGACTCCTTCGCGCACATCTTGCCCAGGCTCACATGGGCCCGAGAGATTGACAAAACCCCACAGAAAGCTGGGAAGAATCATGGTGAGGGATATAAGACAAGGATGCAATAATATGCATCCTGAAGTTTCCGCGATGGCCACAGAGTTTATGTACGTATTACTTCTGTTGCACGGTAGCGGTGTGGGCGGAGTTTGAAATAAGTTAGATTCGGGATGCGTGGGAAAACTTAAGTAACTTACGGCTTGACGTGCCGAAGGGGCAAGTAAAGGGCAAGTTAGTCCAAATAAGTTACTTTTTGCGTACTCATCCAAGCACCGGAAACAACTTTGGTCACTAACCACCATCTCTTCCGAGTTCTGCTGGCAATTGTGCGCAACACTGTGACGAGCTCACTGCCAAAGGGAACAATAACGAAAAAAAAGACCTGTGCGCCGCCGGTCATCCGAATTAGACCTGCCAGTCATCATACTCGATTTCAGCGTGTGGCATCATAATCCACGAAGCTAGGCCCCCATATAGCCTCCCATCGAATCCTCCCATTATGGTGTTCCAGGATCTAGCCGAGGACAATATCCGATCCATCTTCAGCTTCTGCGACATTTATGCTGTTGTTGCCATGAGCCAGGTGCGTCTGCCTCAGTGTCCACGCCCCTTGAAATTAACGCAAATTTGATCTCGGACCCGCCAGACGAATAGATATCTCCGCCGTTTGACGCTCGAGAAATTGGTCTGGGTAGACTTGGTTGAGGACCTCCGGCGCAGGGGCTTTATAGATGGATTCTCGGGGGCTGAAATTCAGACGCAGTCGCAGGAATACCTCGTGGGGCTTGTGAAGACACTATTGACCGGTCCGAGGAGTTGGACCGCCCCGGCTCTCCCTAAGGCACCCGGCGGAGGTCGCGCCCCCCGCTTGGCGCCCAGTCACGCTGAACTCCCTACACAAATCACTCTCCATCCGTCTGGAATCCGGTCCTCCAAGAAGAACGAGGCCAAATTGATCGCGGGCGGAGAATATGTTCTGTTCAACAGCATCACCCTCGAATGCTGGAGCGTACACGACGACCGCCTCATCTGGGCGTACGAGAAACTCGGCCCAGATTCATACGTCGTGGAGTTTGATTCAGATGTTCAAGAGGGCGGGGAAGGGGCGACGATAATTGTTTGCGCAAGATCGTGGGCAGACAACGGCGGTGATCAGGGGTGCGTCCAGTTACTTACGCAGAGGTCTAATATCGACGTGGTGTTTATTGAAGCCAGATCCACATATTGCAACTTGATTTTCGCACAGGCATATCAACCAGCCTTCTCTGCAACGTTTTCCTGGCCACAGATTTATTCGATCTTCAGGCTGCTAAAATTTGTGGCAATACTGCTTGCGCTGTTTCAGAGGACTTCCGAGATGGTGGGATTCAGAGCTATTGCATACTGATCAACTGGGAGACGAAATCACACCTCAAACTGGGATCAAACACCTTGGTATGTCCTTTTTTTCTGGTTCTGGCTATGCCTGATTTGACGCTGCAACCCAGGGATCCCCGTTCCTCGTGAATCTCATTCGCAACCACGTCCTCGTTTTAACGAACAACCATGCTGGGATTCCGGAGATTAGGGTCATCAATGTCGCTGCGTTCTCCGACTATTGGCAACTCGCAGACTCGTCCCCTCTCTCCCTTCCCACCACATATGTATCAAATATCGAGGCAGCCGTCTGCGAGAGCATTATATTTGGCAACTGTGGGCGCTTCCGGCAGCGGTGGACGCGCGAGTTGTACGCATACCAGAGCCCACTGGAGGCGGGAACATACCGGGTTTGGGTGATCATATCCGGCTACAACGGGTCGCCCTCGAAGAAGCATGCGGTGCTCTGTAGCTATCGTCTTTCGCTCGTGGGGAACGGAGTACTATGGCAAGAGAGGACAGCTTCGAACACGGATCCCACTCTCAATTGTGCGGGCATCACCTACTCTGGGCATATACGACGATACAACCACGACCGGTATAGTATCTTTACACCGGGGAATCTGGATCGCGCGGTGGAGCAGATCCTTCCGGACTCTGTACCGTACGCGCCCGTCTCTGCCTATAGTGGGGCGTTGGCGTACGCGGCGAATAATGCTCTTGTTGTTTCATTTTTTAAATGGTGTGTGATAAATTTAACATTTCCAATAGCTACTGACCGGAACAGACGACTGGGATTGCCTGTTTCGTGGCACGGTCGCTCCTGGGGAAACAATAGCTGCTTATTTCTAGTTTTACTTGACCGGGTTGTGATCGCACTAATTTTCTTTGTTGTTTCCTTCAAGTTCTCGCGCCACTTTGTTCAACATGGAGGCTGACCTTCCATCTGGCGCCTTATTCTGACCTGGCCTCTAGTGATTGGATTCCCTCGGCAAATATTTCGTTTCTGAGTATTCTTGGGTTTTTTTTTCGTGGCCACCGGAAACGCAATTTGAAGGCACTTACCGCTGCAGCCTGCTACATCACGGAAAGCCATACGTTCTGGGTTTGAAAGCTATCGAAATTTGCCCAAAGTATTATCATGCACTATTAATACGCTCCAATACCTCAAGTTCCGGGGGGCCCGGAGTCAGATATGGCCTCCGAACGAGCGATCTGTCAAAGCCTACCTGACGCACTGCCTGCAACGCGCCGTGCCTTCCTAGCCACGTTGCCGTCGTCCGTGAATTTGGCCCTCCGGTCTGTGCGGCTTATCATGGAATGGGACGCCAGCGCATTCCAGATGATTCCACCACCCACAACATAAACCATCCACCACTGGCATGCATCTCAGCTATCTTGCTCTGGCCATCTCACTCCCGTATGCGATGCTGCTAGCTGATCAGATTCCTTTGCGCACCGACAGCTTGGGCATCTGGGATGATCTCAGTGCAAGCCCGGATGCCAACGAAACATCTCGCCTCATATTCGACACGGTCAATTCTCTTCTGCAACACTGGCCCAACACCCGGTATCGAAATGGTCCGTTTGGAATGTTGTCAATGTTTGCATCGACCGTTCATGCTTGTGTAGGCCACACCATCGTCCCCGGCACCGTTCCCGTAGGAACCCTCCTCTACCACGGCCGCGCCGATAGCAGCTTGCCCGCCGTCCCCGAATGGACTGCTATCGACCCCGAACATGCCTTCCCCTTTTGCAGCGCCCCGCCGCGAAACGCGTCAGCTGGCACCCATTTTGGGACGGGTTCAATAACTGGTGACGCTGGGTGCTGGCAGCTCACCCTAGTCGCGACGCGCGCGCTCCACGTGCTGTATTTTGACGGTTCTAGCGGTGCGAAAATCAAAGATGGGGCTCTGGACGCCCAAGATCTGCTGGTATGGGGTGTGTCCGACCCGGAGCGGGTCAGCGATGACCGCGCCCGGATCGAGGATCTTTATGCGTGGGGGAAGGAGTTTGGCGTCGATGGATATGTGCGGTACGTCCTCCCGGCTGTTCACGCCCTCGGCATCGAATTCAGCGTTTTTTGGTGCGTTCCTTCGCAGAATGGAAATGGACTTGTGAGTATGTCGTGAAGAATACGAGCGACGTGCTCACTGTGTTTGTGTTTAAGCGAAATCGCGCTCTGCGACTTCACCGCGGGTGTCAAGCTCGTCTCTGCGGAGTTCCTGGCGGCATGGTGGTCCACAACCCCGACGTGGCACACCCCGCCGTGGCAGACTTCGGCCACTACGCCCGACCTTGACCCAACCAGGCAGCTCCAGATATTCGAGACCCTCCGGGCGGGTGCGTGGCACAACCGCTATCCGGGGGAAACCCGCATCATCCTCGACATGACACGGTTAGTCTCCTTCTACGACAACGCACTCGCGCCCTCTCTCGTCGCGGCCCGCGTGGGACAGGAGCGCTGGGATCACCGCCTCCAGGACATCTCCCACACGGATCTGGCGGCCGTCAGGACCCGGTTGAAAGCCGTGCTGAAATCGATGAATAAATCCGACGTTGCAAACGGCGTCGACTGGCGGACGTTGTTACGCGTGCCGGTAGATCACTATGCGGACCGTCTGGAGATGCTGGAATATCTCCTCAACACGACTACCCTGGAAAATATCGGTACGCGCGCCACGACGATTCAAACGCGCTTGCGCGTGATGCTGACTCCGTATACCTTATATGATGTTCGCCCTGCGTGGGGCGAAGACACAGAGGACGCCTGGGCGGGCCCGGTGTGGCGCAGCTGCGCGACGCGACACACGGCACACATCCATATGCATGCCAGCACCACGCTCACGATGTCCGAGCGCCTGCTCCTGGGCGCATTCGACCAGACGACCCGCGAGATTTGCCGCGTCATTGTGCGGATGTGGGCCGCGGGCGTGCGTGCAGGGCTCGATGGGCTGATTCCGGTTCCGGCCGCCCATTTGGCGGGTGCCCTGCCGGTGGACCCCATGCGTGTCGTGCAGGGGTGGCGCGAAGAAACAAATGCCCTGATCGCGTGGCTGGACTGGAGCGTCTGGGTGAAGTGCAGGCCGGCGTGTGGTTTCGAGGCAAGTTGCATTTATACTGTGCTCATTCTCCGTTGCTCATAATGTGTAGGAAACGTGTTATCTTCCTACATGCCCGTATTTCTGGATCGGTATGGTCCAACCAAGTGAGGAGGATGACAACAACAACAATTTGTGGAAGAGGCCGCAGCCGCGATGTATTCGCCAATTTGAACCGTATTCTGTGTTTTGACTACTCAAGCTCTGTATCCACGCAGTTAAATATTTTGAGGAACACGAGAAATTCAGATTAATCCAACTGGCATTCTTTACGATTTTGCACAGCTCACGGGGCGAAGAGGCTTTTGAACATTTTTTCAACATTCGAACACGTTGTAAGGATCACGCAGTCGCTCACAGTTCAGAAATGGTGATGACTGCGGTTACTCATCCAGCTCCTGCGGCGCAGTCCCCGCAGTCTTTTCTTTATTGTTTCATGTACAGTACTTAGTCATTTCTTATTCTTACGAGTCATTCTCTTCGGATCCGAAGGATCCCTAGGTAGTATAAATACTCTCTTTACTTTTCTCTCTTTATAAAATTGCGTCTGTCCGAAGCCTTCAAACTCCGCCAGGGAATCAGCGGATTAGTCGTGGACCACGTAGCGCCACGACAGTAGAGGTCCCAAAAAAGGCCTCAGTCGAAGTGCCGGGGCGCCGAGGCGCCCCGGTGCGCTCTTGTTAGCATTAGGTATTCTAACGTTCAAACACGTAGACTTTATCGACTCAATCTGTCCTCTAAGTCTACTAACCGACAACCGGAATCAAGTGTCGTCGAGTCGGGCCGTTTCATTCGCCGGTCTCCCGAAGGCTGATCAAAAACCACCATGTCCTCGCCGTCTCAATGGCCTGGCCTGTCCCCGGCCATTAAATCCCGTATGCTAACAATCAACGATCTCGAAATGCATATCTTGGAGGCATCAGCGCCCTCAACCGTTGCAAAACCGCAGCTCGTGGTCCTTCTCCACGGTTTCCCAGAGCTCGCATAGTGAGTGGGCGCTATGCGCTCTGTGCCCGGCGAGGCCCTCACTAACGGTTTACCGAAGCTCGTGGCGAAAGATAATGGGGCCCTTGTCGGGTGCAGGATACCACGTCGTTGCCCCCGACCAAAGAGGCTACGGGCGCACCAAAAGCGTGCAGAGCGAATACCCGGTCAAGTACGAAGACGACGTGAACCAGTACCGCATGACGAACCTGGTGAAGGACGTCGTGGCGCTCGTGTACACGCTCGGCTACGACTCGGTCGCCGCTGTGGTCGGCCACGACTTCGGGTCCCCCGTCGCCGCATACTGCGCTCTCATCCGCCCGGACCTCTTCAAGTCCGTTGCGATGATGAGTTCCCCATTCACGGGCCCGCCGAAGCTGGGAAAACCCGCGATGGATTTGACGAAAGTTGCGCAGAGCCTCGCGGCGCTGGACCCCCCGCGGAAGCATTACGTCCTCTACTACTCAACCCCCGAGGCGAATACGCACATTATGAGCGCGCCCAGCGGGCTCCAAGCCTTCCTACGGGAGTACTACCACGTCAAGAGTGCGGACTGGGAGCCCAACGCGCCGCACCCGCTCGCGGCACCGGAGGCGGCCGTCATGGCGGAGCTGCCGCACTATTACGTGATGCTGAAGCACCAGACGATGCCTGAGGCTGTGCATGGCTTCGGGCCCTCCGCGGCGGAAATCGCGCGTAATGCCTGGCTGCCCGACGAGGAGCTGGGCGTCTATGTCGCGGAGTACACACGGACGGGATTCCAGGGTGGCCTCAATTCGTACAGGATGGGGACCACGCCGGGGTGGTCGTCGGACCGCGAGCTTTTCTCCGGGAAGCAAATCGAGGTGCCTGCGATGTACATGGCGGGGAAGCAGGACTGGGGGACGTATCAGTTCCCTGGCGCGGTCGACGCAATGAGGAGCCAGGCCTGCAAGAATATGGAGGATTTTGTGCTCGTTGATGGCGCCGGGCACTGGGCGCAGCAGGAGCAACCTGAAGCAGTCGTTGAACAGCTGTTGAGATTCTTCAGCAAATGCGCGAAGCTGCTATGAGATACGATAGCTATGTTGTCCGAACCCTCCGGGTCATTATGATGTACGATAGCTATGCAAATAAAGCATGATGAAAGGTATTACCTCTCCTGAGCGTTCTTTCAACTTTCCAGCTCTAGCCTCACTATTCTCAACACCCGACACTGAGATCTTGTATCGCGATTAAACCGTTTCCGGCGCTTCCATAAATTTAACAGTATATAAATCGTCAACTTGGACGTGGATGAGGAAGGAGATCACTTCAGAACTTTTCAGCCATGGTCCGTGCATAAAATCACAAAGTCACTGGCACGTGGGTCCTTCATAACGCGTTTGTGACTGCGTTGCCTTTCACCTCATTATCGCCTCCTCGCCACTTAGCCTCAACATGAACGCCGTCTCACCCGCGCCCGTGGCGCTCGTTTCTGCTCCCCTGCCCCTCCCGACCTGCAACGTCTGCCGCAAGGCGCCCGTTACAAGCCACCGGTACACGTCATGTCTCCCGTGTCGCGACAAACGCGCGGAACAGAAGAAGAGGGCGAAATTACGCAAAACTCGGGAACAGACGGCGCTTCTCAAGGCGGGCTCGATCGCGAATATACCGGCGGCAGTGGCGGGAGGCGACGTCAAGAGCCTGAAGAGAAAGGCGGAAGACGAGAGTTCGGCAGACGCGATGGAGAGGATGAGGAAGCGCGTTAAGAAGATGGAGGTCGCGAAACTCGATGTAGTAAGCCCGTTTCCGTACTGCTTTGCCTAAATTAGCCTGACTTCGTTCCAAGCCCGTCCTTGTCAGTGCCACCGACGGGTTCGAGAAATTCGTCAATGCCGCAGAGCTGACCAAAGACCTCAAACGCCACTACCCTGACACCTTGAAGATCACCGCGCTGCGCTACCACGCGACCTACGCTATCATCGCGGACCCGGCCATCGACAACAAAGACCGCACGCGCAGAGTCGCACGCGACCTGCGCGAAAACACCGCCCTCCACTTCAGGTACGTTCCGTTTTTCTACTTCGCTTCGTGTCCGCGCGCGTAAAACCTGACTCCCCGGCCGCAGTCTCGAGGACAGGAGCTCGACCCGCAGCAGCGGCCCCACGAACAAGTACACGCTCGCGTACAAGTGCACCTGCCGCGCGAGCACCGCGCTCAAGCGCAGCGGCAGCGATCTGTCGCTGTATTTCGGGTCGACGAAGAAGGCGGTGGCGCCGGGGGACGAGAAGAAGAGCGAGTGCAGGGGAAAGGTCGAGATCAGCGCGGAGGACGACACATCGCACCGTTTCTGGCTGGGTCAGAGGGTTAGAGTGACCGTCACCCATCCGAAGAAGGCTTGAGGGTTGGGGTATACTTACGCTTTTTTATTAGACTTGTATTTCTTGGACCTGCAACCTAAAGACGCGCGACGCGCGAAATACTTGAACTTGATTCGTCCCTGGCTCCAACTTCAACCTTCGGTCGCTTTACTACGGCGACAAATACGCGTCTATAAATCTCCGACGACCTCCCCATCCGCATCCCACGCCGCCCAAGCACCCTCGCCATCCTCAACGCCCTTTCTCGAGCAGACTTCCCCTCCTCGCCGAAAAACTCTGTCTCCAGCACACTCACCGCCTCCGCCTCGCCAGCTGCAACGTCCCCTTCGCCGTGTCCCCATGCTATAGCGGGGTTGTAGGCCCACCCCGCGTCGAACCTCGTTAAGCTCGAACCCGCATCTGAGCACCTGCGCGACGTGGATCGGCTGGTCGTACTCCTGCGGCAGCAAATCCTGCGAGGTGAGATGGCGCGTTGATGCAATGCACCGTACATGGGAACCCCTGCGACGACGCTTTCGAGCGTGCTATTCAAGCTGCAGTGCAAGAGGAAGCAGCCCGTCGCCTGCCCATCTCGGTCACGGCACCGACGCCCAGAGCTTTTCGGGCTATTACAAGGGCGGCAATATAAATCCAAAAGAAATCTCGAGGGATTGAATACCAAGTGCCAAGAACAAATGAATGGGTACATAACTCACGTAAAGAACCGAGTTCTCTTCCTTGTCCCTCAAAATTCGATCCAGGAACTCTCTGACCGCTGTCGAATCTGGCCCGGACAAACCAGCCTCACCTCGGATACAAACACCGCGGGGAAGGGTAGATTGTTGCGCAGGAGCGCCTCGTACGCCTCGGCGAAGGCCTCTCGGACCCCGTCGAAGTGAGGATTGAACAAATTCACACCGAGGCAAGGGGACGAACCTAATACTCCAAATTATAATTATTTCCTGGACCAGTACACAGGCGGGACGACTGGCCGTATAGCGTCTTCAAGCCCAGCGGTCCTCACATCGAAGAGCCCAGCGATCTCCGCCTTCGCTTGGCCGATGACAGAAGGCGTGGTCATGAACGATACGAGGAGCTTATCACTTCGGGCTTGGACTAGGCACGCGAAGAATCCGCACATAGGGCGAGTGTGGCTTGAGGGTCGAACTTTATGAGCGAGCGAGCGATCTGCATCGAGGCAAGGTTCGCACCCTAGAGCAGCCGGTGAAGACCATGACATGGTAATCGAATTTGGGGTGGGATTCTATGTGGAGGGAGAAATGTACTGCGCAGCACATAAAAACGTTATTCGTTATAGCCTGAGCGGTGGTTAGCTTAGTCCTTCGGTACGGCGCCCGTGGAATTCCGATCATTTCATGGAATCGTAAGACCGCCGAACTAAGAAACCGTACCAACATATACCTACCTACCTACCTACCTAACGAGCTAGTGACTGAAAAGATTCCCGGGCGCTTTTATGGCGAAAACGCTGTCACAGTCTAGTCTGTTGAGCGCCTCCATCAGTTGATTGGAGGTCAGCCTTATTATGTAATCTCAAATTTCTCGGACACAAACATGAGGGTTAGAGCACGTTCTTGGTGGATTTTTCTTTGGATTATGAAACCATGTATGGGAATCAGCCCCTTTGCCACGCAACTTTTTCCAGATGATGGCAGAACCGCGAGGCCGAATTTTGATGTGAATCGGCCGATAACACTTTTGCACCTCAACAACATCTGTAAGCAGAATTCTGAGGACACAAATTCCCTTGGTTTTGCATTCTAAGCGATCTGGCTACCAAATTTATGCCCCCGGTCCCCCGGCTGGAGCAGGGGAGCCTTGTCGGAAATTCAAAGTCCGATGATTATGTAATAAGGTCGAGCTCCCTACATCAGGCACGCGGTAAACTACAGACTAGTCACAGTCAGACGAGCGCATATTTTTCAGTTGCAGGCATGTGAGAATCCATTTCTAACCTCTCTTTCTCTGTCGCGGGGATTTTCATATACGGGTTACGATTGAATAAAACATGAAATGAGAGGTCCGTGCATGGCCGATTGTTGACCAGCCGAGAACGACGAGCCCCGGCGCTTATCGAAAACCGAACATTGGTTGCCTTTTCCGGACAAGTACGTCTTACCGGACCGAATCCGGCGAACGCGCTTCTTCACCTCAGACGACGATGTCGGAACCCCAGTCTTACCGCCTGCGCCTCGGGGAATCTACGCTCGTTTTCTTCCCGCCGCAGGCGAGGGACGGCGGAGATCTGCACGAACCGCACGTTGTCCAGGTTATGGTGAAGCCGCAAACGAGGTTTCTTCTTCCAGTCGCGTTCTTCGGAGGGGTGTTAACTCTCGGGCGTGTCGCAGGTTTCCGACGCGAGAAGAGGTGGCCGCGTATTACGACGCACAGGAAGAAATCACGGTGCGCGTCTTAAAAAGTTCACACTGAATCTAAGGCTCATTTGCCTTTTCTCTGATACAGGCTGCCGTGGAGGTTATTCTGCTGGAGAATATAGTAACGCCGCTCCATCGTAAAATCGAACTCGACGGAAATGGGTACTCTCTGACGGCTGGTAAGCACTTCTCCACCGCGCGTTCATGGCAGTTTTACAAAGCAAATTTCAGAAAAGAAGGATTGGGCGTATGGTCGGGGCCTTGCACTGAAGTGGGGTGACGAGAAGATCCGCGCTTGCAACGACAAATGGGTTTTTCATTTTCGAACATGCCATGTCTGAGGTCTAGAAATTACATTAGTATTGGCAGACGTTGATCCATCTTGATCCCGCAACGTTGAACTTCGACGTCTATAACTCTAGGTTTAGGTCCAAAATTTATCCTATACAACAGGTAGATATATCTCTATGAATTTTCGAAGGTCTGCAGCGCAAGTCCCTTCCGGTACGCCTTCGCATCCTGAATCCCACGCCGTCCCAAGCTTTGTAGCAACCTGCTCCACCTTTTCTCTGGCCGTCCTACCCTCGGCACCCGAAAACGCCCGCGTCAGAACATCCATGGCCTCCGCCTTCACGGCCTCGACCGTCCCGACGGGCGTCTTTCCGGTGCTCGCCCGGTATTTGAGCCCAAGGCCCTGCCGGACCTCCTCGAGCTCGAATCCGCACCCGAGCACCTGGGAAACGCTCATCGCCAGCGTAGGCTGGTCGTACACCAACGGCCAGCAAATCCTATGAAGGTCGCAATAACTCGTCAACCAAAGACCCGACTGAAGACAGGACACCTACATCGGGACCCCTGCAGACAGACTCTCGAGCGTGCCGTTAACCCCGCAGTGGGTGAGGAACCAGCCCGTTGCCTGTACGGATGGGTAAATAACATGCGAAGGCGAGTTAAAAATGGAGCGCACAGGGTGCGACAGTATAAACTGTTGCGGTACCCATTTTCGGAGAAGTCCGAGCGCGCCTTCGGCAACGGCGGACTGTAGGTGGGCAGGAAGTGGAGGATGGCTGCCCAGGTCGGTGAGGATCTAAGGTCTTTTAAAGTTTTCGTCAATCGAGGAGGGAACAGGGACATACGAAAGGAATCTGCTTTTCAACCACCGCCTCGAGAAATGCCCAGAATTTTGGGGGCTCCAGCGGCTGCCAAATGGAACCAAAGGATATCTTCAAGTTCAGGAAGTGTGAGCAACGAGACAACGTATCCCTTCTTCAACTCACATAAAGAACGGAGTGCGCTCCCTTTTCTTTGAACATGCGATCCAAAAAAAGGCTGACATCCGTGGACTCCGACTCCGATTGCGCGAACTCGCCTTTCTGGGTGGCACCGAGTGAAGCAGAGGTGACCGCGGGCATCAAGGGCCCCAGCGCGAAAAAGGCGCCGCCTGTTTTGCTCAGTGCCGTTTGAACCCAGGCGCAGGTGGCGGGTTCAATAACTCGAGATGATACGCCGATGGAGCCGTCGCAGTTCATCAGTCCGCTTTGGGAATAACCAGATATCCAGCTTTGCATGTAAGAGGATGAAAACGACGGACCGCGTAGCGCTGAGCAAGACCTCTCCTCGTGGGCCGAATGGAGCGTCCTGGTTCAAAATTCAACCAAAATCAAGTGCGACAGATACTGTAAGCGCACCTCGATTTGTTGCGGAAAAAGTTCGTAGTCTGATATTTCGGGGAGGTCTGGAGGAGCATAAACGTCGCCTTTGAGCGGTTTGCGGAAAAACTAGGAGGCGTTCAGTCATAACGAGCGTCGAAGAAATTTCAACAAACATCATCCGCTAGCTCTTGATGGCTCTTTCCTTCTAGTAGTGCCCGCGATTTCAGTCCGTCGATGACCGAGTCCACAGACGCTTCTCCGCACGACTGAATTGCGCTGACGACGAAAGGAAGGGAGATTGGACACCAGGTGATCACTTTGGTGATACCCTTGGAACGCGCGCGGACAATCCCGTGGGCATTTGGCATGGACATCTGCGAGGGTTGGTTTTCACAGTATTCCGGCCGTGTCTGAGAAATCTTTGCTTACCTCTACGACGAAAACAGAAGGGAAAGGGAGGTCCTCAGCCAGCAGCGTTTCGTAGGCCTTGATGAAATCGTCTTCTACGCCCTCGAGGTTCGAGTTGAAAAAGTTGACGCCCTCGGGCAATGCGATGAATCTGCATGACAGTTAGCGTCGTGTGGGCCCAACGACTCGGGGAGCATACGCGCCGAATGGAATCTTGCAGATGAGCTTTCTCGGGCGCGAAAAACCTGCTCACTTCTTCGCGCGATTTCGAGATAACACCGGGGATAGTCATGAATGACACGACGATGTTCGGCCGCGCGTTGACCAGGCGCGCTGCAAAGGCGCACATCGGCCTGGTGTGTCCTGATGATGAACGGATCAAAATGGATTCACGGAACGCATGCATTGAGTTAGGTGATTTAATTTTCACTCACCCCACAGGCCGGCGGTGAAGACGACGGCATGGGCATCGAAGGGTGGGTGAGGGGGCATGATATGCGGGAAGTTGAATGGATTTGATATACGCTGTGCGTTTTAACCAGATTGTTGCCCTCGCGTAGGATGTCTTGACAACTCGCTAGAACACGCTATCAGAACCCCTGAACTTGCTTGCAAGAAGCCCATGGGGGAAAAATGCTGAAAGTTTCAACCGGAGCACGGCTACGCGTGGAAGAAGTTCTAGGAAGATGCCGCGTCATGTCGTACCTAGGCTCGACGCCAGCTCCCGATGGGAGCAACCAAAGTTTTGAAAATTGAATAGGGATCCTGGTTTTCAGTGAGCGGCGGGTCGGAGTCCCAGACTCCCAGCCGTCCATTGTCATGAACGCATATCCCAAACTTTGATCTCGCCGGGGAGAAAATGAAACAGGGGACTGGTCAACTAGAACGGAATTTTTGCCTGGCAGATTCTTGAACCAGAGTGGGCTTCGCTGCCTGATTGCCGAATGTTAAATTCTTGACCTGTTGCCGTGATTTTTGGCCCCATCGAAATAGCGCTGTTGGTCTGCGCACTCACTGGTTCCGTTATTCTTGGCCCCGCCGCTCGCAATAGCGATGTTTGATGTTTGGATGTGGCTATTTCCCTTTTCCCTCATTAGATCTCCAGTATTAGTGGCGCCGGCGGCTGTGTTTTGGCGCCCGGACCCACACAACCGTCAGAAATATCCATTAGTATTAATCAATGGCCCACATATGTCTGACTACCTGCTGATATGTTCGTCGATGCGAAGTAGCCGGCACTTTTGGGTCGAGTCCGCACGAGTTTGTTTGAGTCTTTGGCGCCCGGACCTATACAAGCCCTGGAAACATGTTACATTATCAATCAACGCCCCCATATGCCTGGCTACCTGCTGATGTTCGTGGAGACAAGTAGGGTCCGGCAATTTAGTCTTTGGCTTGAGTCTGCATGAGTTTTGCTTGAGTCTCGGTTGGACTCAAGTTGGACTCAGACACTTTCTATTAGCGGAAGTTCAAGATGAAGCTTAAACTGACTACGGGGTGAGCGTAGTCTGACTTAATTCACACAGAGATGATGGGGGAAAGATAGAATCAATTGTTCATACTGTAGAATACAACTGCTTAAATACCACGAGGCCGAGGCATCCCCGAGGCCGTTACAAATACGGGCGGTGGTGCGCGGGATTATACTCCAATATTCCGCAAGGCTCCACTATATTCTAGTCAGGTGGCGGCTTGCCCGAGGGATGCCCGAGGCATCAGCCTATCAACTCCAATACTCCCCCTCAAGCCGGCAGCAGTCCCATGTTCGAACAAAACTGCTCATGTTTCACACGGGGCAAAGCCTTGGTGAAAATGTCTGCAACCATCTCATTGGTTGGACAATATTCAATGTTGATAGTACCATCTTCAATGTGTTCGCGAATGAAGTGGTTCTCAATTCGGAAATGTTTCGATCTGGCGTGATGCTGAGGATCGTGCGCAATAGAAATTGCAGATTGATTGTCCGAATAAATCAAAGTTGAATCTTCGTAAGGAAATTCGAACGGGAGGGCTTCAAAGAAATATCGAAGCCAGATTGCGTGTCGTGTTGCGGCGGTGAGTGCTGAATATTCGGCTTCGGCGGTGCTGAGTGCAACAGTTGGTTGTTTCTTTGAATGCCAGGCAATAGGTCCTCCAGCAAGAATATAGATATATCCAGAAACTGATTTGCTGTCATCTGGGTTGGACGCGAAGTCCGCGTCACTGTACGCGCCGTAGTGGTTGAAAATAGAGGTTGTATCGGACCGAAAGTCCGGACCTCCGAATGTGATCCGTTGATCACGCGTCCCCTTTAGATAACGGAAGACTCTCTTCATCGCTGTCCAGTGTGTCGCACTCGGGTTACTGGTGTATGCTCCGACTCTGGCGACTGCATATGCGATATCTGGGCGACTGATGGTAGCTGGCCAGATCAAGGAACCAATGTATTCGGCAAAACTATGGCCTCGCTCATCTGATGTTCCCTCGGACTCGTTCTTCTGCAAGACGACATTTGGGTCCATCGGGGTCTTCACTGGTGACATCTGGTCGTAGCCGAAACGTTCTAGGACACTGTCAATGCAGTGCTCCTGCGATATCTGGATAGTGCGCGTCGCGCGGTCGCGATAGATCTCGATGCCTATCAATTTCTTGGGCTCGCCGAGATCGTTGATCTCAACTTCCTGCTTCAGGGCGGTTTCGGTGGCCGATAACATGGTGGGGCTGTTGCTGAATAGCAGTAAGTCATCGACCCAGACCGTTATAATAACGAACTGATCCTTGATTCGGCGGATATACACACCGTGGTCGACTTCAATGCGATCGAAGCCGTGCTTCGTAAGTATGGAATGCAACTTTCGATTCCATTCCCTGCCTGACTGCTTCAATCCATACAGGGTCTTCTTGAGACGACATTTGCGTCCGGATCCATCGTCGAAACCGGGAGGTTGTTCCATGAACACCTCTTCCTGTAAATCTCCGTTCAGGTAAGCTCCTTTCACATCTAACTGCTTCATCTCAAGGTCCTGGACAGCAGCTATTGCGAGTAAGGTTCGGAGCGATTCTAGACGTACGACGGGGGAAAATGTATCGAAGTAATCGATGCCAGGGACTTGTGAGTAACCTTTTGCTACTAGTCTTGCTTTATAGCGGACAATCTCCCCTTGCTGACCTGTCTTTAGGTCGAATACCCAACGGCATCCAACGGGCTTGCGTTCCGTGGGGCATTCCTCTAGCTCCCACGTACCCATTGTCGCCAGGGTCTCCAATTCGGTGTTAATGGCCTGCTCCCAATGCAGCCATTCTGGCGACGATTTCGCCTCTATGATGCTGCGGGGAATATTTGGTTTCCCCGGGTCGAGTTCTCCCACTGTAGCCTTGTACACGAAGTGCGCGATGGGGTTCTCGCCATCGCCATCATCTTCCGTGTCAGATACGTCAGGTTCGAGCTCCTTGCTCCGAGTTCCGCGGCCTGCCTTTGGCCTTCGCGCGTCGGGATTTCCGAGATGGAGGTAGTTGTGGTCCGTAACGGTGCGTGTTAATCTTCGAAGTGGAATAGGATTGAGCTGATTTGCTTTCGGATCGGGTTCCGTGTTCATGCGAGGTGTCGATGGCGCCGATGATGATGATTTCGGCTTGGGCGTGCTCACCAATTTCGGCGGCAATGCAGGTGCTGGTGTAGACGGTGGTACGGGTGCTGGACCAGGTAAGTTCGGCGTTGCTGGTGATGTTGGTGCCGGCTGATTTGCTGATTTAGCTGATGTGCCGTGCGCATTCCCGTTTTCCTCCCCCTCGGATGGCACATTTGACTCAAGATCATTGAATTCAACGGCGGGGTCGGTAAATTTGTAATTTCGGGAAATCTTGACGCGATGGGTCCTTGTGTCGTAGTACCTAATGGCTTTGGGTCCGTCTAGATACCCGCAAAATATATGCTTGATTGCCCGTTTGTCTAACTTTGATAGTTTTTCAACGTCCTCGCGGAAAATCCAAATGGGTGATCCAAACTCCTGAAAATGTGAGACATCGGGTTTCTCTTTCGTGAAAATCTCATGTGGTGTCTTAGCGTCTGGTAGGGCCTTCGTCGGCGAACGATTTCGGATATAGGCGGCGTGTGTTACCGCAAATTCCCACAAACTGTCAGGCAAATTCTTCTCCGTTAACATTGCTCTCGCCAACTCAACGAGTGTGCGGTTCAACCGCTCGGAAACTCCGTTCTGCGACTGGGAATATGGCGCGGTTTGATGAATCTCAATACCTTTTGCCGCAAGAGCTGATTTCAATTTCTCATTTAGGTATTCCCGTCCTTCGTCGATGCGTATCCACTTTGGCTTATAGCCATACTGCCGCTCAAGCCACTCAATGTGCTCCATGACCC